>OY751562.1:4796217-5123717 GCA_963572285.1 Caenorhabditis drosophilae
AACAGAAAAAGGAAAGAAAAACTGGAGGAAAAGGAGGAGGAGCAAAAAATGGATCCCAGCTTTTTCGAAAACATTTTGATCAATTTTCTCTGAAATAGAAAATAATTAAATAAAAAAATTATTTTTTTTCTTATTCAAATTATATTATTTTATTTATATTAAATATAATAATAATAATCAATAAAAGAGGGGGGAGAGAGCGAGGGAGGGAGAGAGGGGGGGAGAGAGGGGGTGGGGGAATCTTTATTTGTCTACTGTTCAACTTGTTGCTTTTATATTTATTAATTCCTTCCTCTTCTTCGCCGCCCGTTTTCCTCCATAAGTAAAATAATAAAAAAAGAAAAAAATGGGTCGAATCGAAAAATCTCAAATTACAGCGACAACATCAAGAATAATGGGATGAGAAGAGGAGGGGCGGGGCGAGCCGGGGGAGGGGGGGGGGATGAAAAAAATATTTCAGATATGTGGAGACGGTTTGCCCTTTTTTTTGTCGCGGTGATAAATGCGGCGCGACCAGCCAGCAGCTCCCCGGAGAAGAGCTCAAAACTAAGCTCCGCCTTTTTCGGGCGTCTTTGGACCAAAAAAATTTGCGTGGTCCCGTTGCTGCTTCTTCAGCGAGGAAACCAACAAACCAAACCAGAAGAAGCAGAACAAAAAAGCGTCTTTCCTCTTCTCTCGTCAAGCTTCTTTCACTCCTCCACAATTGACGTCGTCTATTCGTTTCGGCTTCTAATTTTTTTGGTTGCTGGTCAGTCGGGGCGAGAGAGAGAGAGAGAGAGTCGAAAAAAAATGTTTCAATACTTTTGTTCAAGCAAGGCGCAAAAAAAATGGGGAACAATTTTGAGACAAACACAAACGACTAACGGGACGAGCTACAGAGAGAGAGAGAGAGAGAGAGAGAGAGAGAGAGAGAGAGAGAGAGAAAGAGAGAAAGGAGCGGAATTAAACGAGGAGTACAAAGCGACCAAAAAATGATTGCACTTTTTAAGGCTCAAATATTCTATACGAAAATTTTGAAAAATTCAACCGAGAATTAATGGGATAACTTTTTTTTGGCGTTTTTCCAAAATTTTCCATTAAAAACCCGCAAAAAACAGAATTTTATTGGTCAATTTAAAGTCCTAAAACATACAATTATTGAAAACTGAATTGAAGGAAAATAGCCGGGTAAATAATCGTTCCTAGAATTAATGCTTGGTTAGGTAAAATCTACCACTTCCTTCTCCCATTTTTTCTATTTTGAAAACGAAACATTTCCGTTATATTTTGTTTACTTTTTTTTTTTCGTCTCCCCATGAGACTAAACATTGAATAAGTGACCACAACAATAGAAGACATTTTTCATTCAAATTCTAAATTTATCTACATTTTTTCAGATTTTTTCAGCGATTGCAATTGCTCCTTTGCATCCTGTTTGAATAATCCATTTCATCGCTTCATATGCAGGAGCCTGAATCATTCTGATGAAAACAAACAAAAAACAAAATTTCGAATAAAATTTGTTACTTTCAATCCATTGTTCTCAACTCCTGTATCATGATGATGCAATTCTTCGTCTCGTAATCTTGTCAGAATTTCTAATAACTCTTTATGAGCTTCTGGATCATCTGCTAGAAGTTCTTTAAGCTGATCATTATAGTGTTGTCCAATTAGTTCTTCAACTGCGATTGTGCAGGCCATTGCTCCTTCTTTACCAATCAAAGCTGATCCAACACCTTTAAAATGAAGTTCATTCTTTGGTGGTTTTTTTTCAAATTATTTCACAGACCTAAAGCAAAAGCTGCAGCACTGAACACTGGGGAAAAAACAGTGTGTGGAACATTGTGCTTTGCTGCTAATCGTTCCATTGTATCAAGATGCTCTTTTTCTTCACTCCACATTTTTTGAATTATCGATCCGACTGATGAACCTGAACATTAATTCAAATATTTGGGATTCATTTTAACTCTTAAGAAAAACCTTGGAGTACTGCCAGCTGTCCCGCATAAATACGGTCAGCTCCTAATTCTCCAGCATGATCGACTCGAATTATTTTTTCGATCAACGCTTGCCTGGACGCTGTCGAATGCGCTCTTCGGACGAAAATTCGTAACATTTTTTCTCAACTTAAACGAAAATTTAAATTTTTTTTTGTTTTTTTTAAATAAACATTATAGGTTTTCAGCCATTTTTTTTTTAATTTTTAGTAAAAATTCAAGAAAAAAATTTAATCAAAAGATGAATAAATCAAAACAATTACAGTAAAAAGATCACAGAACGCTGACTTATAAAATATTTTTTTAAAGATGAAAGACCCTATTATTACTATTAGTAATAATCCAATTATTTACAGAAAAAAATTGAATTCAATAAATTAATGATATGTAACTCCATCGTGACTATGTCCATGATGTTCACCAGCTCCATGTGAATGTCCGTGATTACTTTGATTACTATGATCATGGCTGTGTCCTAAAGATTTCCGTTTTTCTAAAATTATTTTCTATCAAAGCTGTTTACCATGTCCATTATCGTCGTGAGAATGTCCATGTCCTTCGTTTTCACCATGACTATGTCCATGTTCACCGTTGTGAACACTTTCTGGTGGATTGATTGGTGTTTGATATCCAAGACTATATTGCTCTCCACCAGACGACCATGCTGCATCTTTGACTACCTAAAAATTTGTATTTATTTTAAAATATTTCAATCAATGACTTTAATTAATTTTATTTCAAAAGTTTACCTGAACTGTCAAAACTGTGATCACTGACGAAAATTTTTCGGTTACGTATGTTAGAACATTTTGCTCATCAGCATCCCGTCTTACTCGCACATCAACTGTTCCAACCTATTAAAATATTTTTAATTTTATTCATAATTGAGATTATATTTTACCAATTGATTGAAATCTAACTGCCAGAATTTTCCACCTTTCAACTCAAGAACTCCGTCAATATGAGAAGCTTCAGAAATACATCTGAAGTTTGTCTACATTAGAGAATTGAACATATCGAACAAATTATTTTTTATAACTCACCTATCAATTTGATTGATTAAATGTGGTGGAGTAGTTTGCAATAATATCATCCCAGTATACGTTGACAATGGCCACATTGTCGAAAAAACAGCTACTGATAAAATCAGACAGCAAACTGGATCCGCCCATGCAAAATCATGTCTGAAATAATTAAAGTTAATTACTTCTCAAGCGTTTTTTAAAAAGGTTTTCTTACTTAAAATGCTCACATATTACTAAAAGTGAACTAGTTGTTGCTGCTAATAACACCATTGAATTAATTCGTGGTAAAAGAAGGCGTGACAATCCGGGAATAATCCAACAAACCGCTCCTGACATATCAGCAGCATGTTCTTGCAAACTTGAACTTGATGCCGAAACAAGAACATGTTGAAATGGTTGATTTTTAAGAGCATAAGCTGATAAAATAAGTGCTAAAGAAGAAGCGGCCGCTCCTATAAAATATGGCCATCCACCAGTTTCTTCAACTTCATGTTCATGAGCTGCTGACGCGTCATGAGTTCCATGATGATCAGGAGCTAATAAATGTTCAAGCGATTCTTTTGATAAGAAAATTGAAAATAATTGAGCAAGAACTGTTGTACTGAAAACAGCCAATACTGGAACTCGTGCTAAACCATAGCTGAATTTTTGGGTAGGTTTGTTAGAAATTGACATTGAATAAAGCGATGAAAATTGAGAACAAAACGCAAAAATTGTTATCCATAATGCTGACATGAGAACTGCAAATACTTATTGAATTCCCATTTTGAACATTTTTTCAGATCAATAACCTATCGAATGACTAGCTGAAACGCAATAAGCCAAAATTCCAACACATATCAAGCATATTAATGAGGAAACAGCACCACGTTTTCCCTGAGGATGGTTTAAAGAAGAAAATACCCATGAGATACCGAACATCTGAACCTAAAAATTTTTAATTGGAAAATCCTTTTTAAACGTTATTTTTATAGAGGTCATTTAAAAATGTTAGTGATGGAGGCCTAACTTTTCAAAAACTGGCAACGTGTCAAATTAAAGGCGCACATATTTACTAACATTGGTCTCGTAACGATTTCGCTTACTTTTCGGGAAAGATTTACATTTTTCAAATTCTATTCGCTTTTTTGTTAAATAAACGAATTAATAGCCTTTTTCTTAACAGTTTGTCGAAGTTTTTAATATTTGCTACTCTTAAAGCAAATATTTTTTCAATTTACAGTTTATAATTTAAGATTGATATTTTAAACAAAGCTTCAAATGTAATTTTTTAAAAATTAACTTAAAAAAGCGGGAATATGAAACTTTTTTGTGTTTTTAGTTAGTTCTTTATTTTTCCTGAAATAATACTTTTTACCGTTTCGTTTTAATTAATTTTATAATCAAACGATTCCGTCGCATTCTTAAATTGAAGTTTTTTTTAATTGGAAATTGCATTCAAATTTATAATCTATTTGGTCGCTTAGTAACGTTTATTTTATTTAATTCTTTCCATTTGACTCAATTAAACTTTATCGGTTTCAGAAAATGTCCAAACAACCGCAAGTCTTGTGGGCTCAGCGCGAAGCTTTTCTTTACATAACTTTCGAGGTCGACGAGGTCAAAATTGAAGATTTGAAGGCTGAAGGATCGAAACTTCATTTTGCGTATGTTCTTATTGCAGGAATTTTTAAAATAAATTTAAATGGCTTACTTTTAGTGGTAGCAGTAAAACTGATAAATACGAGACCACCCTGAATTTCTTCGAGGAAGTTGATGTAAATTTGTTTTTTTTCTTTTTCATTAAAACAACTTTTATATTTAGCCAGATAGTATCCAACGTGTAGGTTCAAGCACTCGAGTAGTAGAAATCACTATTCAAAAGAAGTCTCCAGGATGGTGGCCAAGACTTTTGAAAGAGAAAAAAGTATTTTAATTGTACTTGTTTATCACAAACTAAGCGTTTAATTTAGGTTCACTGGTTGAAAGTTGACTTTTCTAAATGGAAAGATGAGGATGATAACGATCTCGATGAGGAAAATGCTGCTGCCCCTGGAGGTCTCGGAAATGGTTTTGATCTAAATCAATATATGTCTACACTTGGTGGAGGAGCTGGTGGCGGAGCTGATTTCAGTGGCTTAAATGATTTTAGTGATGAAGACATGCCAGAGCTTGAAGATAATGAAGAAGATGAAGAAGAATCAGCGAAGCCAGAAGTCAAAGCCTAAATGATTTTAAATTTGTTTAATTGAATAATTCAATATTTCCAAAACTCCTCTAAATTAGTTAGTATTTATTCAAAATCACTTCGTTTTGTTATTAAAACCCAGTTAAATTTGGAAAAAAAAACGTTTTGTAAACATGAATCTCATTTTTCTATCCTTCCCTGTTCGCTCTATTTAAATCATTTTTTCTCGTTTTATTTCCCTTAAATTTATGAATTTCACCGAATAAATTTGGTTAATATTCGTTGTTTAAAAAAGTTTTTTAATGTGCAAAGAGGTAGCACTAATTGAATTGCATAATTACTTTATTATTCTCAAATGTTAGTAATTTAAAAAATTGAAGGTTTTATTCTCAGTTCCTTGGCGTCGGAAATTCATTGTTAATTACAAAAAAACATCATTGAAAAAAAGTCGTGAAAAAAGCAAAGATTTAGACACGCTGGCGTACTTCGAGTGCAAGTTTGCTGGGGCTTTTAAACCGAATAATTTTAAAATACAAAAAAAAACGTTTTTTATTTAAAAAATTAAATCTATAAACTATTTTCAGCTTTCAAAAGAAGTCAAATAACATGAAATTGCCCTGTTGTCCAATATGCGGTGAAAATGTATCTGAAAATGTCATTCATTTTTATAAACATTTAAAATATCGGTAAAAATGTTTTTTTTTTTTGTTTAAAATTAAATTACTAATTTGAACATTTTAGACAATATTATTGCAATGAAAAAGAATGTGAAAAAGAATTTTATTCCGAAGAGGATTTGTCAAAACATGCTGAACTAACAGGTCATAGAAAATCATTCCAGGTTTTTAATTATTGATTTTATAAATGAAACACGTATTTTGTATTTAAGAGAGCTGTCAATTCTTACATGGATTTTATAATTGAATCAATGAAAAAAGATTCAGTTTTTGCTGCGAATTTGTCAACTGAAGATCTTGTAAAAATTAGATATCAACATTTAGAAGCAGGGTTGGTTAATTATAAGGAAATAACAAAAACAAACTTACATTTCAGAGATAAAAAATTAAACAATTTGATGAATGGAGACGAAGATAAAGAATCATCACAAACATCAAATTCAAGTAGTTCAAAGTCGAAAAGAAAAAGTCGAGATCAATTTGAATATCAAACAGAGCCGTTGAAAAAAAAAACTCAATCAATCGATGGAAAAAGGAAGAGAAATAGTGATAAAATACAAATCGCAACTGCAAATTCAACTCTTGAAGAAATTGGTATTTTGACATTTAACATTTTGAAAATCGATGTTTGAATATTCAGATTTAACCGATGAATTGGCAACAACTTCAAAAAGAAGAAAAACGACGTCTCTTCAAGGTACGAATGTTACCGGATCAAATTGCACCGTGCCAGAGATTACCAATTGGTTATCTCAATGGGGGAATAATCCGCTGAATTCAGCTCAAATAACTTGTTCACTATGCAAAAAAGAAGTGAATTATGATTATTGTTAGTTGATTTATTTTTAAATATTTCCTTCCTTTTTTTTTTCTTGAAATTGATTTTCTAGTAATTCGAAAAGATCATGTTGGACGAGAACATATGCCAGCAGATGCCGCCCCGGATGATTTTGACGACATACTTAAAACGATGGTAATTGAAAGTTGAAAAAAATTCGAAAAAAAAATTAATTCTTCCTTGTTTCAGATTGATTTTTCTTTTCCAGGACTAGCAAATACTGATTTAGCATGTCAAGTTTGTATGATACCCAAAGATATTCCAACAAAAAAAAGGTGATTTTTTTAATTTCTAAAAGAAAAATTAATATTTTTTTAGACGAGAACATATTGAAAATGTTCACTTTAAAAATTTACCGATTTTGCTGTGTCCAGTGAATAACTGTCATACTGAATTTGGAAGACAATGCCGTTTGAGTGATCATATGAAAACAATTCACGGCGAAGAAATGTCAAGATTCAAAAACAAAGATTTTCAATCAATAAGAATCAAAAGGAATTCATTGATTTCATTAATAACGAACACATGTTTTCCAACATCACAATTCGAAGGATTAGTAAAACGACATTCTAAAAGCTTAAATGTAACAAAAAATTCATCATCACCGCTAACAACAACAACAACAGCAACAGCAGAAACAACAAGAGTAATCATTCCAAATGATATTTTATTACCAAAAGTTAAACAATGGGCTAGAGAAAATTCGGTAAGAAATTTGAATTATTAAATTTAAAAAATGGTTTTTTTTAAATTCAGAGAACTCGACGAGCTTCACATTATAACACAACTGAAAATGATTCATCATCGTCGGATGAGGATGGAACAAGAACAAGAACATCAAGTTTACCAGTTTCTAATGGAGATTTTGAAAATAATGAGGAAACAGTAGGAATATTTTTGTTGAAATTTCAAAAAAAAAAAAAGAGCAAAAAGCAATACAAATTTAGGAATTGTGCGAAGATGATATAATTTTTATTCGGGAAACTGTGAATACGGAAATGTTGAATAATTTAAGAAGAATAATTATAAAGGAAGAACCAGTTGAAACAATTGAAATTGTGGAAAGTGACGAAGATTCGAAAATTGAACAAATTGAAAATGAAATTGTTAAAAATGAAGAAGCCGAACAAGGAGAACAAATGTATGTTATTTTTTACGATTTTCAAAAATTTGAATTTTTTTGTCAGAAACGAATTTGTAACTACTCCAGTTACATCGTTCGATAACGAATATGTGACTACTCCAGTTACATCGTTCGATAACGAATATGTGACTACTCCAGTTACATCGTTCGATAACGAATATCGTCGTAGAAGTTATGAATCCAACGCACGTCAACGTTTTCCAACTCCTTTTAATCGACAGGAATCAAGAAGACAATTCAGTTATGAAGAACGTTCAAGAAGTGATCGTGTTCGAAGAAATCGAAACGACAGTTTTCATCGTGGTTATCCATCAAGCAGAGATCGCAATAGAAATAGCAGAAGAAATCGCAATAAGACTCAAAATCAATCAAACAGTTACAACAGAAGTGAAAATGTTCAAAGTTACAACAGAAGTGTAAATTTTCATGAAGTCTTAATTTTCGATCCCATCAAAATTAATTTTGAATAATTTCAGAGAAATAATAGAAGTTGGTCAACTTCAGCCCGTTTCGAATGAGAAGAGAAAACGCCTTGTAGAAAGTTTTACTATTTTCGTTCGTTTGTTTATTTTTTTTTGTTATCAAGAATTCCGTTTTTTACAAAAATTCAAATAAAATCTGTTTCACAACTTAATTTATTAATAAAAATAGGCAAAATCACAATTAACTACCACGTATGAAAAAAATTTGAAATGGCAATATACAAAAAAAATGTTTCATAAAAACTGGAGCCTAAACAATGAGATCTTCAAGATCTGAATTCGCGCCGCCATCCAGAAGTCTGGAAATATTCTAAAATATTCGAAATTAAGAATAAATTTTTTACCGATTTTTTTTATTTCCTGAATTGACACTATTCGTTGATCCAAGTAGAGATCCCATTTTTGAGGATAATATTGATAATTTCGATGAAGCTCGAAAAACTCCGCTATCATCCAATCCTCGATGAACTTGCACTTGAAACGATCCTGATTCTAAAAACTTTTGATGTCGCTTAAAATTTGTTGTGTATAATGAGCCAAGTGTTGGTTTCCTGGAAAACAAGGATTTTTGTCGAATTTTCTTTTTTTTTTTTCTTTAAAAATCCAATACTTGAAATTTTTCAATAACAATGACGACGACACAACTGATACGCTACTCATCGCCATTGCTGCCGCCGCCATCCATGGTTGTAGCGAGAATCCAAGCGGCCGAAATATTCCAGCCGCAATCGGGATTCCAATCGCATTATAAATGATGGCGAACAGAAAATTGAGCCTTATTCGTCGCGTCGTCATTTTCGATAATTTGATTGCTCCGACAACATCGATGAGATCATTTCGAACGAGAACTATTCCAGCTGACTCAATGGCAACATCGGATCCAGCTGATATTGCGATTCCGGCGTCAGCTTCTGCTAGTGCCGGTGAATCGTTAACACCATCACCAACCATTGCAACTCGATCACCGTATTGTTTTAATTGCTTGATTTTTTCTTGTTTTTGATTCGGCAAAACTTCTGCATAAACTTCGTCAATTCCCACTTGTTTTGCTGTATATTCGGCTGTTTTTGAATTATCGCCGGTTAATAAAACAACACGTAATCCCATTTGTTTCAATGTGTAAATTGCCAATGGGGCTTCCTTCTTCACTTTATCCGCAATCGATATTACTGCCACAATTTGCTCATTTATTGCGCAAATTATTGAAATATTTCCAATTTTTTGCTCTTCAACTAAAATTTTTTTCGCATCTTCGTTGACTAAAATATTCATTCGTTGCATCATTCGTTCACTTCCAATTACTACATTTGCAATATCGATTTTTTCATTTTTCGGTGTTACTGTAATTTCAGTTTTTATTTGTTTTTTTTTTTTTTAAATTCAAGTTTACCTGGTGTATTTGATACTTGTACAAGTTTAACTTCAGTTTTTGGGATTATCATTTGTTCACCATTTGAAAGAATTGGAATTGGTGTTGAAATTGACGTCATATTCAATGAATTGAATGAAGAATTCACATTTTCAATTCGACAAGTTACGCCGTTTCCTGCTGAAACATGAAATCGTGACGTGTTTGGCCATGTTGGATCATTTAAAAGCTGAAAACAAAATCCCCGATTATTGTTTTTTGATTGATTTTAAGGAAAAGTTGACTTGTTTTGCAAATGTAACAACAGCATTTCCAATCGGATGCTCCGATAAAGCTTCAGTTGCTCCAACCAGAAATGTTATCATTCGTAGTGACATTTCTTGTGGTGAAACAAATGTGGAAATTTGAACAACTCTTGGTTTTCCTTCGGTTATTGTTCCAGTTTTGTCAAAAACAATCGTTGACACCTTTTAGAAGAAATAAAAATTTTTGTTTTTTCAGAAAGAATTCTTCTTTGGGTTTTTCTCTTACTTTGTGAACACTTTCTAATGGTTCACCTCCTTTTATTAATATTCCGTTTGTTGCTCCAACACCAGTTCCAACCATTACGGCAGTCGGTGTTGCAAGTCCTAAACTACACGGACATGCAATCGCCAGAACAGTTATTGCCGCTTCAAAAGCTACTTTAAGAGCTGCTTCAAATCGAAGTACCGCGTCCTGGAATTTGAAATTACTGCATTTTCAATAAAAAAATTAAAAAAAAAAAACCATACATTATTCGCATTTCTGGTTGATCGAAACTCAACAAAAAACCATCCGAACAATGTTAACAACGATATTGCAATGACGCCCGGCACAAAATATCCAGCAATCCGATCAGCCAATTGTTGAATTGGCGCTCGATTTGTTTGAGCTTCTTCAACTAATCGAACAATTTGTGCCAATGTCGAGTCTTTTCCAACGTGCGTCGCTTTCACAATCAAAATACCATTCTGATTTACTGATCCGCCAATAACTGTACTTCCTTTCTTCTTCACAACTGGCATTGATTCTCCAGTGATGAAGCTTTCATCGGCTGAACTTTTTCCATCGATCACAACACCGTCGACAGGAACTTTTGCTCCGGGAACTATTTTTATCAAATCTTCTCGTTGAACAAGCTCAATATTAATTCCTTTTTCAGATGTTAAACGTCCTTCTGAATCCATCGTCACTAATGTTGCTTCTTTTGCTTGTAAAGACATTAGCTTTGACAATGCTTCTGATGTTTTACCCTTAAAAATTTTTTTCTTCAATAAAATTAAATTTAACAATAAACCTTTGCTTTGTGTTCCAACATTCGACCCAATGCTATGAAAACAATTAACATTGGTGGAACATCAAAAAATGTCATTGGCGACGATGGCCATCTAAAATTTTGTTTTTTCTTGGACAAATTTAAAATCCAAAAAGCGTTTACTTTAAAACAATCGCCATTAACAAAACAATGATCGAATATGAGTATGCGATTGTTGTTGCTAGAACAATCAGTACATCCATATTAGCATTTCCATGCTTGATTGCTTTCCACGATGCCGAATAAAAGTATCGTCCACCAAATATTTGAACTGGTGTACATAGAATGAACAATAGGAAATTATCCAATGAAAGAGCTGGTGTAAATACAGGTGTTTGTTTTTCCGGATGCATTGGAGTATGAAGAATCCAATGAAAAATGATCATTATTATCATTACAGGAATTCCACATGTTAAACTCAATAAAAATGTTGTTTTCCATCTAAAATTTAAATATTAAATTTGTTTTGAAAAATTAAAAAAAAAAAAAACAAACTTTTGAACTTCTTTACTATGATCCAATCGTTTCATTTGATCATCTTTTGAGGCTAATTCAGCTGTAAATCCAAGAGCCTGAAATAATTAATTAAAAACAATGAAACGAAACAATTATTTTAAATATTTAAATACCTCGATAACATTTATTATATCTCTTGGCCCAATTAATTGTGGTGAAAATTCAACAGTGGCCATTGATGTCGCTAATGAAACGTTACATGAATCAACACCAGTTTTGGATAAAACATGCGATTCAATTCTTTGCACATCATTTTCTCCACCAAGTGAACCAATCTAAATTGTTTTTAACAATAATTATTGATTTTCTTAAAATTGATTTCAAGCTGGAAATGTTTCCTTCTTACCAAAATCTGAATTTTATTATAACTTGAATTTGCTAAAGTATCAATAAGAGTCGCTCGATAACCTAATTCTTCAATTTTTTCTCCAATTATTTCAGCTGATATTAATTTATTATTATATGTGACTTCTGCTTTTGCAGCAATTAATGCAACAACAATCGAATTTATTCCTAAAAAATTTAAAAAAAATGATTTGAATTAAAATAAAAAATCAAATATTTCAAACCTTCTAATTTATTTATATTTCTTTCAATATATTGAACACATGAAGCACATGTCATTCCTTCAATGGCAAATGTACATTTTTCTAAATAATCTGATGAATCCTATAAAAATTGTTAAAAAAAGCTTTGAATTTAAATAAAAATTTAATTTAATCAAAATACTTTGCTATATTTCACCCCATTTAATTGTAATTCAACCATTCCATCAGTATCTTTCAATAATTCTTTTATTTTGTTATTTTCTGGTTTAGGCATGTCAATTAATTTATCTTCAAATTCTGTAAAAAATATTTCATGAAAAACAATTTTTTTAAAGATTTTTATACCATTATCTTCAATTAATTTACAATCAAATCCCATATCATCGATCGCCTCAGCAATTTGTTCTTTTTTCCATTTTGTATTGTCATAATCAATTGTTCCTAAAGAAAAATAAATCATAAATTCTTTTTTTTGAAAAAAAAAACCTTTTTTCTTTTCTAAATCAACAATAATTTGAAAAATGCCTTCTTTTGCTTTTATATTATCCTGAATGTTGTTAACACAAGCATGGCATGTCATTCCATCAATCGATACAATTGCCCTTCTTTTTGACATCATTTGTTTTGGATTCGAAGAACATAGAGGTGGCTCAGATTGACTTCGAATTGGTGATGTTGCTGTCGATGATTCTAAAATTAAAATGGAAATTTTATAAATATTTTATATTCAAAAAATGTTGTTTAACTTTTTAATTTTAATTAAAAAATAATAAATGTTATATTTTCACTCAATAAAAAATTGATATTTGATATCAAAAATTGAAAAAAGTATTAAATGATAATCGTTTTTTGTTTGAAACTATCAGTTGTCTGATTATAGAAATTCGTTGAAATTTTCCTTTCATTTTTTAAACTTTCAATTTGTGTAATTTTTATTTGAAAACGAAATAATTTTTTTTATTTTCTTTTTGTAGCGAAAATAAATAGAAAATGTTATTTTTTCCTTTCTTATCAATTTCATTTTATTTTATTTTTCATCAAAATTTTCAAACTTTCAAATATTTTACCTGAAAGTAAAATACAATCAAACCCCATATCATCAATTGCTTCAGCAATTTTATGACCATTCCATTTTTCATTATCAAATTCGACTTTTCCTTTAAAAAATGCTGATTTTTTTTTTTGAATTTTTTGATTTGATTCACCTTGATTTTTATTTAAATCAACTTCAATTTTGATAATTCCATCTTTTGCTCCAATTGTATCTTGAATATTATTAACACAAGCATGACATGTCATTCCTCTACAAATCTATTTTTTATCATTTTTTTTTTAAACATTTAAAACTGCTGATTACTTGATTGAAACAATTGCCAACATTTTCTTCCTTCCTAATAATTTCGGATGTGACGGTGGTGGAGGAAGTGACATTGCTCTTAGTTCATCATCTGTTCCACCAATATTTGTTGATGATCTTGTCGGCAGTGGAGACCCATCGAGTAAACTCACATTTTCATTCATAAGTGATCTTTTTTTCTTTTCAATATGAAGCTGCAAAAATTTAAATTGACATTCAACAAAAAAAAAAAAGAAAAAAAGAATGATCAGTAGAGCACACTTTCAACATTATTTTCTTAATCTGAATGACGTCTTTCTTTTTTCTAATTTCTATTGGAAATTATGACGTCATTCTTGTCTAAAAATAGCGAATTTTTTGAAAACAAACATTTCGAAAAGTGTCATTTTCATAAAAATAAGAGCTGAATCGAAAATGTCAAAAAAAAAAGAAGAAAGAAGAAAAATCCTATTTTATTTCACACATTCGATTTTATCAAAATTTCAAATTCTCAAATAAAATTTTCAAATAAGACGATTTTTCTTTTTTTGATAAGAAATTGAAATATTAAAAATTTAATACGAAAACCAACACTTTTTTTTAGTTATTTTCAACATTTTTTCTTCCACAATTAAAATAGAAAGAAAAAATGCTTTCTATCTTTTTGTATACACCATAATTACACTTTTTTTGTTGTAAAAATACGATAAGTCATCAAAAGAAAAATAAGAGTAAAGAAAAAACTAATAAAAATTAAGAAGCTTCAAACACGAGAACCAGTTCTTCCATTTTGGAAACATTTTACCGAGTAGTCAATGAAAGTTGAAAACTATTCAACAAAAAAATGTAGAACTGAAGTTTTTAATTTTAAACAACAATTTATTGTTTGATTCAAAATCACTCGGATTATCAGTTAAAAAGAAAAAAAAATGAAAACACTGAAAAAAAGGAAAAGAACATATCCTATATAAGCGAGGGTTATGAGAAAAATGATCAGTAACAATAAATTCTAATGTAGAATTTTTTCAACAATGAAAATTGAAAGTCACACGTAACTCGTGTTTATAAACCATCAAAAACTCGCAACAAGTAGAGATAAGCTTTAAAAAGAAAAAATAGAAAATGGGCCATCATGAAAAACTTTGATTTGCACCTTTTCTATTTTTGTTGGATTTTAATCAGGATAATTATGAATCAATCAATAATAATGAAATTGGAAAAATAAATATGGACGATTTCACAAAATTTGTGACTTTCAAACCATATAAATCTCTACAGAAAACATAAAAATGTAACAAGAAAACAACAACAATTAACGTTCTTTGACAAGTCCCTTCGCGCGTTTTTTAACGTCATTATCAATTTGTTTCTTCAAATGATCTTTGAACGAGAAAATATCCCCATCCCATTTTGTGATGCCTTGATTATCACAAACCCAAACTTGTTCAGCAACCTACAGCTTTTATTTTTTTTTTAATTTATATTCTTTTTTTCCTTACCTGTGATACAAGTCTGAAATCGTGAGAAACTAAAATCAAACCACCAGAGAAACAATTAATTGCTTCAGCTAATGCATCAATTGACTCCATATCAAGATGATTTGTAGGTTCGTCAAGTAATAAAAGATGTGGTTGTTGCCAAGCCAACCAAGCAAACGAAACTCGACAACGTTGCCCATCAGAAAGTTGCTTCATTGGACATACTTGCTCTCTTCCAGTGATGCCATATCTTCCAACAATCTTTCTCATTTCTTCTTTTTCTTTAACATCGGGGAATTCTTTCATCATAAACTCAAGGGCTGACAATTCAAGTGGGAGTTCTTCATGTAAATGCTGGAAGAAAAAATAAAAATTTAAACATATTACCCTCTCGACTAATGAGTGTCATATTTATTTTATGAAAAACCAGTTTAATTATTTAATTGGATAGAATTTATGAAAATCTCAATTTTTGTTATTGTTTAAAAGAAGAACTATTATTAGGAATATTAATGCGTAAATAATCCATTTCATATTATCATCTTCTGGAAATTGATCTGTTGATACCAACGCCGTCGGGGTTGGAGACACAACAGACTCCCTAAAATTTCCAATACGTTCTCTTATATCCTAACAATTTTACTTCGAGTGCGTAGATGATGCATCTTTTCCTACGGCATCTAACAATAGTTGTTCAGCTGGTGGATTATCAGGATCACATTGTTTTGAAGTGCTCACTCTCGCCATTAGTCTTGTATTGGTAGGAGATTCATCAGATGATTGAACTCCTTGATGTAGGAAATAAGTTGATAACAATATTTTTGGCATGGCAACATCTTTCCAATTAGAAAACCCTTCAGGCATTTTCCAATTAAGCATTATTCTCATTTGTGATTTTGGGGCAATATGACCAGAGCTTGCTGGTAAAGCCTAAACAGACTTCTAAAAAACTTTCTACATGCTTTCTTTTTCATACAGAAACATTGGAGTTTGCGTTGCATCGAAGTTTGACAAAAATATCACGATCTGATATGTTGCAAAGAAGTAATTGAACTCTGGCTACTTCGGGCTTATTTGTAACAGTTTGAAAAGTTAGCCTAGTTGCTTTCATTTCATTTGAAACTGTGCCTCTTATTGACTTTCTAATGGATAGTCGTTGTCTATGTGACCTAGTACTAGAATGTGGGCCTAAACCAAACTAATTAAAACATTTAAAACCATGATTTGAAAAACTTCTTTTCTCGGTAGAAGCTTTTTTTGATTCTCTCTTTTTCGGAGACTTTTCAGGAGCATCTTTCTTCTCCGAAGTTTTTTTAAAGTTATTCTGATCTACATTTTCAGGATTATCGATAGTATTTCTCTCGCTGAAAATGTTAACTATACCAAAAAATCAACAACATATATAACCTCATACTGCTAGCTTCTGAAGTTGAAAAATAAGTTCTAATTAAAATTATGAAATGAATTTAACCCGAAGAAGGGCAACACGGAAAATTACGGAAAAAAGGTTAAGAATAAGATGCTTGTTTTATAGGATCATTGTATTTTAGGAAAGTCTCACCTGGTGATATCGTCCAATTTTACAATGAGAATGTCTTCGAATTAAACCATCGGTAGGCATAACATCAGAACACAACAATTTCAATAATGTTGATTTACCAGCTCCGTTAGGTCCAACTAATGCAATTCTTGTATCTAAGTCAATACCAAAATCAATATCTTTATAGATCCATGGCTGAAAAAAAAATAAATGTTTTTTTAATAAAACGTTTTTTACGTACAGTATTTTCGTTATATCTAAATGAAACATGTTGAACCATGATAACTGGGGGTGGAATCTCTCCTGCGTCGAAGAAATAAAACTGCTTAACAGTTTCCGTAACAGCTTTTTCCGTCAATCCTCCAGCAATCATTTTTGCCATTGTTTTTTCTTTGGATTGAGCTTGTCGTGCTAATTTAGCAGAACCATGTCCAAACCTCGCAACGTAGTCTTTCATGTTTTGAATTTGCGATTGTTCCCAATTATACTTTTTCATTTGATTTTCTAGCAATTCGTCTCGCGTTTTAACAAATTGGTCGTAGTTTCCCTGAAGTAAGTTTTATTTTATTGTAAAATAGTTTTTGATTTTCGTACTCCATAATAGACTAGTTTTTTTTGGAACAAATGAATAATGTTAGTGCAAACTCCATTCATAAAATCTTGCGAATGAGAAACAATCAATAGAGTTCTTTTATATTGAGCGAGTTCCTGTTCAAGCCACACACAAGCTTCTAAATCTAAATGATTTGTAGGCTCATCGAGTAATAATACGCTGGGTTTCAAGTAGAGAGCCCGAGCAAGAGCAATACGCATTCGCCATCCTCCAGAAAAATCTTTGCATTTTTTCATTTGCATGGTTTTGGTGAATCCTAGACCGTGAAGGATTTCAGCAGCACGTTTTTCAGCTAACTCTGAATCCATTTCGTCTAAGCGTTCGTAAACATCCATCAGTTTGTCTTGACTTTCTGTTAACAGTTTTTGAAAAAAATAACTCAATTTAAATGAAAAAAAAAGTTACCGTCGTCGGTCATGCTAGCCAAAGTTTCCGCATAATGCTCCAATTCTTTTCTTTCAGAATCAACATCAATTACCGCTCTTAATGCTGTCATTTCACTGGCAGGCATTTCTCGAGAAACCTGATATTAGCTTCAATTAAAGTCTGTCAAAAAAATAAATGTTCTTACGAGATACATATCAACTGACTCCGGAATTGGCATTTCTTTGTTATAAATGGCTTGTATGATAGTAGATTTTCCACTTCCATTCAATCCAATTAACCCGTAACGACGCCCCCTATTTAGTTCGAGCTTAGTATCGACGACGATTTCACGACCATGGAATGTAATTGTCAAACTTTCAACTCGATGATCTAATCCTTTTGGATCTGAAGTTAAAGCTCCCGCAACTGACCGGGCTTGTGCGTTTTCTAACTCAATTTTTTGTAGAATTGCGGCAGCTTGGTCAATCTCTGCATTTTTTTTCATTAAACAAATAACATGAGAAATCAAACCTTCTTCAATCGATGGAATATTCACACCGTTATTAGGTTGAGATTCGACTTTTTTTTCTACTGCCTTCTTTCCACCTTTTGAAGCCTTAGCTGCGGCTTTCTTGGCTGCTTCTCTTGCTTTTTTCGCATCAGACGGCATTTCAACGAAGTGATGCGTACGGGGTACCCTAAATTTCTTTATTTCTTTTTTTAAGAAAACACATCTACGACAATCAAAATAAGAAAAAAGAAGAATCTATTAAAAAAAATGTTTAAAAAATCTATTTATTTAAGAGAAGCGAAAGTTTTGGGCATCGCACAATGATCGAGCTCGTGAACGTAATCGGTCATTTCTTGATGGCAAGTTTCTTCAGTGTTTGAACGACTGGTAACACGTTCGTTGCATTCATCTAGAATAGCTTTTAAGTTGGCGGCATGATCAGCGCAACGTTCTCTGAACTGAGTAAGTTGGTCAACTCCTTCTTCAAGTGGTTCTTGATTGTGTCCCGGCATTACTAACCTATACGAGTTTAAAAAATTTAAAAATTAACTTAAATTTAAAAAAAAAAACAATTTTTAAACAACGACGATACAATGTTTTAATTCTATCTATAGTTGTGGAAAAATTCAAATTTTAGAATTAGAATAAAAAAATGTAACAAAAGTTAGGTTTGAATGTTTTCAAGCAAAAAAATTTTTTAAATTTACTTTTGATTTTAAATAGTTTTTATTTACTAATTAAACAAAAAAAAAATAAAGAAAGTTTTAAAAATCGTCCTAAACTGGGCGGCCTAGAAACTATGGTTTGAATTGCCGCAATGCTTTTACCGTAATATTGAGCGTGGTGAGACCTAAAACCTATGACAATTTTCTATGGGCTGTGCGGGTCGCCGATACGACAACCGCCCATCCCAACCGCTCTTCTGATATTGCTTCAAGGCAAGAACCGACCACTGGGGTTTAATCGTCATGGCTCAAGAAAAATCTTTCGACACCAAAAAGTTCCTTATCGATCTCGCTTCAGGAGGTAAGTGTTAATATAATATTCGAATCTGTATCAGATTCAACATTTTATGGTCATGGTTTATAGAAGTGGGTAATTTTAATTTGCAGGTACCGCTGCCGCTGTCTCCAAGACCGCTGTTGCTCCAATTGAGCGTGTCAAGCTTCTTCTTCAAGTTTGTTAAAATTAATAATAATCAAGTTTCTATTGATATATTTCAGGTCCAAGATGCTTCAAAATCTATCACCGCTGACAAGCGTTACAAGGGAATCGTTGATGTTCTTGTTCGTGTACCAAAGGAGCAAGGAGTTGCAGCTTTGTGGAGAGGAAATCTCGCCAATGTCATCAGATATTTCCCAACTCAAGCTTTGAACTTTGCTTTCAAAGACACCTACAAAAAGATCTTCCTTGAGGGACTTGACAAAAAGAAGGACTTCTGGAAGTGAGATTTTTTTGTAATTTCTGCGTGGATTAAACAAATAATTAATTTTTTTCAGGTTCTTTGCTGGAAACTTGGCATCCGGAGGAGCAGCTGGAGCCACATCGCTCTGCTTCGTCTATCCACTTGACTTTGCTCGTACCCGTCTTGCTGCCGATATCGGAAAAGCCAATGATCGTGAATTCAAGGGACTCGGAGATTGCCTTGTTAAGATCGTCAAATCTGATGGACCAATTGGACTCTACAGAGGATTCTTCGTATCCGTTCAAGGAATTATCATCTACCGTGCTGCTTACTTTGGAATGTTCGATACAGCCAAGATGATCTTCACTTCTGATGGACAAAAGCTCAACTTCTTCGCTGCATGGGGAATTGCTCAAGTTGTCACCGTTGGATCAGGAGTTCTTTCATACCCATGGGACACAGTTCGTCGTCGTATGATGATGCAGTCTGGACGCAAAGATATTCTTTACAAAAACACCTTGGATTGCGCAAAGAAAATCATCGCCAACGAAGGTCTTTCTGCCATGTTCAAGGTAATATATTGTTGCTTTAACGCTGTTAATCTCTATTTTAATATTTCAGGGAGCCCTTTCCAACGTTTTCCGTGGAACCGGAGGAGCCCTCGTTTTGGCCATCTACGACGAAATCCAAAAATTCCTTTAAATTTTATGGCGATTTAATATTTTTCGAATTTTTTACCTTGTCAATTTTCATGAAAATCTCGTTATGTAGTTCGTTTTATCAAAGTAGTTTAGATAGCTACTTTGTCCCGTTTTTTAAATAAAGCGAGCCACATAGTTTTACCTGAATTCACCCTTTAATCTTTTTTTACAATATTGATCGTGCTGGGCGTTCGTTAGGATAGATTTAAAATCGGTTCAACAATCTCGGTTAATTGTTCCTGTGTTCACCGTTGATTTTTAATTTGCAACAATAAAATGTTGCGATTGAATCTTTGTCGATTAAAATACAATTTAGAACCGTAGTCTTTATTCTGCACAAGCAATGAGTTCAGGAAATACACGCACAAGCATTAAACGAATTTTCTTCACTATACGTCAGAAGTGTCGGAAAAATATGCGTGTCGAAGAGCAGTATCGGCATCAATCCGCCCATTTGGATTA
The DNA here is from genome assembly GCA_963572285.1 of Caenorhabditis drosophilae. Classification (NCBI taxonomy): domain Eukaryota; kingdom Metazoa; phylum Nematoda; class Chromadorea; order Rhabditida; family Rhabditidae; genus Caenorhabditis; species Caenorhabditis drosophilae. The sequence goes on from OY751562.1 coordinate 4,816,708, forward strand.
CACACTAAGAGCTTCTGAAAACAAACTATGTTTTGCGTTAAATTTGAAAACGCATACCTGCAGTAAATCTTTTCCTTTTGTATTGAGATTAGGCACGATCTGCCCCCACGTGAGGGACGGATGATACAAAGGATAAGGCTGAAAAAAATGAAAGCTGAACAGCTGTTATTTTCTTTGTTTTTTTTTTGCTGTTTAGAATTCAAAAAAGCCAGCAACAAGAAGATTGCACTTCTTTTTTTTTATCGTGATAAACACAAAGAACAACTAATTGTAAATTTAGCATTTTTTGTGTCACATGTGATAAGATATTCTCTAAATTACAAAACTATGGCAGGTTTATCAGCACTAAACTTTGGAGCGCGACATTTCTTTTTCATTTTTCTATTGTTGATATATTTAAATGTTACTTTGAAATCAGGTAATTGACTGATTGATGGCCAAGTTTCTTCTGTTGGTGTTCCTAATTGTTTGAATATTCGTTTTAACTGATCATCTACATCAGCTCCAGGAAATAAAGGGCGGCCAGCATTTGATACTTCTAAAATATTTAAAATTATTTAGTCAATAAAATAAAAAATAAATAAAAACCTGCAAAAATACATCCAGCTGACCACATATCAATTGAAGTATTATATAATTTAGCACCAAAAAGAACATCAGGAGGCCTATACCACAATGTTACAACTTCTGCACTGAAGCATCGAACTGGAACACCAAAAGCTCGAGCTAGTCCAAAATCGGCTAACTTCAATGTTCCATTTGTATTGATAAGTAGATTTTGAGGTTTGAGATCCCGGTGCAAAACATGATGAGAATGACAAAATGATAAACCACGAAGAAGTTGAAGCATAAGAGATCGAGCAGTTTGAGGATCCATATAACCGTTGAGAGAGTCAAAAAATTTTTTGAGATCCTGATCACAATATTCAAAAACTAGTGTTAGTTTATTTTCTGAATGAACAACATCGTAAAGACGAACAACATTGCGATGACGAAGTTCGCGTAAAATGCAAACTTCTCGAAGAGCTGAACTTGGAACTCCCTGAAAAATGTAATTATCAACACATTTTTTAAAATTTAAAAATTTACTTCGTCATCGTCATCTAATCGTACACGTTTTAAAGCAACAATTTCGCCTGTTTCTTTGTTTCGAGCTTTAAACACTGTTCCATATGTTCCTTAAAATATATAAAATTTCTATCGAAAATAAATAGATAAATTTACCTTCTCCAATTTTTTCCATTTTATCGTATTTTATCATTTTTTAAATTAAATCGTGCAATAAATAACAGAAAAAAAAATAAATTAATCGAAAATTATTTATTCACGAATAATCAATACGCGCCAGAGCTGTAGTGTATTGACGTAAACATTGAAATTTCTCAAAGTCTCCTTTTTTTCTGTGTTATTTTTTTACCAAACATAAAACCAGTGACCCCTTTTTTTGTAAATAAGAAACATGCTCTTCTCTTCTAGAATCATTTAATATTTTTTCTTAAAATTTTCAGATTTTTATTTAAATGGAAGAAAATTCTTCTTCAACAAAATTTGGGCAAATTCCTCTCTGCACAGATGATGACCATGATTTTCTTAAAATTGATGTACAAAATATAATTTTCCAACAGGTAAATCAATATTTTAAAAATATTAAAAAATCAATTTGTTTAGTCATATTCAATTTTTAACGATTTTCGTATGAAATGTCAACTTTGCGATGTTGTTTTGGTAATGGAAGGACGAAAGTTAAGCGCTCATAAAGTTGTTCTCGCTGCAGCAATACCATATTTTCGAGTAATGTTCACTACAGATATGATTGAATCTAATATGAAAGAAATTATGATACCAAGTAATATTTTTAAAAAAATCAATAAAATAATTAAAACTTTAAGATATGGATTACGACACAATGGAAAAATTACTTGGGTATGCTTATACAGGAGAATTAAGAATAACCACAAGTTCGTTTTTATTTTCCTTCTTTAAATTGTTCTTTAAACGCTCTTCCAACAAAAAAAAATCAATAATTACAGACAATGTTCAATGCTTAATGATGGGAGCAAATTTTCTTCAATTGCTCGATGTTGTTCATGAATGCGCTCAATTTCTAGTTTCGCGGCTTCATTCTTCAAATTGTGTGTCAATTCGAGATTTTTGTCGATTTCTTGGATGCGAGCCAGATATTATTGCCAAGACTGAAAGCTTTATAATGGTAATATTTTAATGATAGAAAGTTGAAGAAAAAAAAATGCTAATTTTTCAGAAACATTTTTTGGCAGTTTCACGGGATGAAGAATTTAAAAATACGTCACTTTCAGATATTCTTGAAATTTTAAGTCTTGATGGATTATATGTGGATTCAGAAGAAGAAATTTTTAATTGTGCTATTGATTGGTTAAAATTTGACGAAGCACGTCATAAACATGCTGCCAAAGTATTGTCATGTGTTCGTCTTCCACTTTTAACACCATCATTCCTCTCAGTTACTGTAGCAATGAATCCAATTGTTAAACGTGATTTAGCGTGTCGAGACCTGATCGATGAAGCTAAAGATTATCATTTGATACCAGAAAGAAGATCATTTATGAAAACGTTCAAAACAACAACAAGGAAATGCCTCGAAATTCCAAGTGTTATTGTGGCAATTGGCGGATTGATGCATCCATCTGAATCAATGTCATCTGTTGAGATATTTGATCCAACAACAAAAAAGTGGCAACCAATCAAAGAAATGGTGACTTTAAGAACGAGAGTTGGAGTCGCAGTTTATAAAAGACAAGTTTATGCAATTGGTGGATTTAATGGACATGATCGGCTTAAATTAGTCGAAGTTTTTGATTATGACACAAATAAATGGAGCACAATTGCACCATTAAATCATAAAAGATCAGCACTTGCGGCAACATTTGTAAATAAAAAATTGTACGTTTGTGGTGGTTATGATGGAATTGAAAGTTTATCGTCAGTCGAGGTAATTTTCTTTCATTTTTACCTTTTTAATTGAAATTTTCAAGATTTATGATGTTGACAAAAAGGAATGGGAAGCTGGAAAAGATATGATGAGGCAGAGAAGTGCTGCTGGAATTGCAGTTCTTGATGATTTTATATACAGTAAAGCAATGAAATTTAATAGAAGAAAAAACGAGAAATTAAAAAATATTTTTTTTACAGTATGCGGAGGACATGACGGTTTACAAATATTTAATACCGTTGAAAGGTTTAATATCGAAACAAAAACTTGGGAATCATTTCCACCAATGCTAACAAAAAGGTGTCGATTTGGAGCAACAACTCATAATGGAAAAATCTATGTTGCTGGAGGATATGACGGATCATCATTCTTAAAATCAGTGGAAGTTTTTGATCCAGCAACAATGACGTGGTCGTATTTGTCATCAATGAATATAAGAAGAAGTCGTGTTTCATTAGTTGCAACATTGGAAGGAATATTTGCGATTGCTGGGTAGGGAAAATAAAATTTAAAAAAAAAGCAGATTTATAATGCTGATTTTTAAAGATTTGATGGAGATAATAATCTGTGTAGTATTGAAATTTATGATGAAAAGGAAGATTCGTGGAAGTTAGGACCACCATTAGTTACTCATGAAGGAGGTGTAGGAGTTGGCGTTGTTCCAACTCCACCTAGTAAATTATTGTAAATTAATGTACACTAAAGGCGTTTAGTAATTATAATTTTAATATTTTTTTTCGTTCGGGTTTTAAAGTTTTTTCTAAATTTAATCAGTTTCAAACAGTTTTCCAAAAACGTTTTTTTTGTATTATCTTTTCATTCCTTATCACCAAAATGTACATAATTAAAACCTAATTTTATACAAATTTTGTATAAATTTGTAAAAAACTTAAAATTATCAAAAATATTATTAGAGAATTAGAAAAATAATAAGATTTTGTACATGAAAGAAGAAAAAAAAATAAATAAATGGAATGTTAAAATTCGAATCAATTAAAATTAATATTTTTATAATAATCGATGTCTGAAATTGTTATTTGTAAAAATTGATGATTTTTGATGTTGATTTAATTGTTCTTCATTATCTTCTCCTCCTTCATCTTCCTCTTCACATGATCTTCGGCACCATTCCAATTGTTTTGTATGAGAATTATGTCGTAGACCAAACGAGCAGGATTCAAATACTCGGCAGCATTTGTTCAGCGCGCAATTGAATCCGTGTTTTTTGATGGTCGACTTGACATGTGCAATTTCTTGTTTCGTCGGAATCTGCTCAGATTGTTGCAGGCCAACTCGAGACTTTCGAATGCTCATTTTGATTGCGCCGGCTTTTTGACAATCTCTCACTTCTTCTGCACAATTTTCGATTTTCTAAAATTTTCAGTTTTCTTTTTCTTTTGGCCTCCTGAAAAAAAAAGGGGGGGAGTTGCAAAAGAAAAAAAACAGTGGGCGGGGCATGAAATAATTGTTGACTCCGCCCCTTTTTCGAATTTCAGAAAAAAAAACGAAATGAAAGATTCACATTAAAATTGAGGCAACTTTTTCGTCTTGTTTGCTTTCCGTCAACACATTCGGACCAGCTTTCCCATTTAGATCCATTTTCTTCCTCCTCGACATCTCCTTTTTGATATTCGGAAATCATCATTTTTTCAGCTCCGATCGCTTCGGTCTCTGAAAATCGGCAAAAAAAAAACAAAGTTGAGAAAATGCTCAAATTGAGTGAAAATATCCTCACCAAAATTGCGAACTCCCAACATTCTGGACGTGACCGACGTCTTCTCGCACTCCACCTCGAAATAATCAACAATGTCGGTGTTCTCCTCAGCGAACAACTCCTTCTGAGTGTTGCGATTCTCAGAATTCAGAATACAATTCAATTGCGACTCTTCGAAATAATACATTCCAGATGTACAATTGAAGCCGAATAATTGAAAACTGTTGAGACACGTGTCGAAACAATGATCGAAATTCGGCGAATCAGTGACGGATTCGGCAAAACCGACGAGAATCATTTGAGGAAAACGCGAAAAAAACGAGGCTGGGCATTGTCTGAAAATGTTCTTCTTCTTCTTCCTTCGTCTTCAGCCCCCCGCCCCCTTCTTACTCGATAAAATTCGATGAGACACAAATCTTTTCGTGGTAAGACGCATCGTCGCGTTGCTTTAATTGTCCGTTTCCAACTGGAACTGCAGCTTCTGAGGTGAAGGAGCACATGAATGTTGATGTCAGAAAATCGAACGATTTACATTTTAATGGATTTCCATTGATCTGGAAAGAAGCCGACATCAGAATTTCGGGGATTTTTTGTCAAAACAAAAAATCAAACATTATTGGATTTGCAAACATTTGCGCATTCCTGTGGACTCGTCACGATCATTTGTTCATCATCGTGCTTGAAAAGTTCGAAACCTTCGGTCCTTAAAAATGCCGGAAGTTTTCCATTCGGACAGTCTGTTGAATGATTATCGATTGATTTTTGTGTCGTCGTCGTCGTTGTCGTCGTCGTCGTCGTCGCTTCAACATTTTCCCGTTGATCCGTTTTTGACGTGAGCGCAATTGCTAAAAAATCAATGAAACAAATCGATTCGCCTCCTTCTCATTCATCAAAAACTTACAATGCTCCGGCATACTCGGTGGCGCTCCAAAATCATCGGAAAATAATGATGAGGAGGAGGAGGAGGAGGAGGAGGAGGAGGAGGAAGAGGGTGACGATGGAAATTGAGGTGTAGCAATGTCGAGACACTGAACAGCGTTCGTCGGCTCATAATAATCACGAGTTTGAAATTTGAGTAAACGAGCTGGTGCATGATCACCGACGTGAGCGAACAAATCGCAAACCTTAAAATATCGATTGATTTTTTTTTTTTTGAAAAATCAATAAAATCAATACTTGATTAACATTATCATAGACAAATGATCGACAATTATAGACGCCGATTTGACTGCTTAAACAATGCGATTTACAATAAATTAAGCTTGTCGATGATCGTCTTTCATATGGTTGAGCATTTACAATGATGCTATTTTCATATCTTCGAAAACATGGATCACCTTGAAGAAAAAAAAACAGGTTTTTATTGATTTTCAAAAGAAATCAAAATTCTCCTACTCAAATCTGGAATTCCAGCAACAATTTGCGAATTTAATGGCTGCCTTGATTCTCTGACTTTAATTTCACTTGAATTTGGTTGCTTTTTCTTTGCGTAAGGATTTGAATTAATCGGCTGATAAAGATCCTAAAAAAAATGAGAAAAATCTTTGGATTTCTGTTGGAAAAAAAAAAAAAACTTTTTCATTATAAATTTGATAATTTTGAGATTTTTCAAACGTCGTTGTCGTCTCAATTGGTGGAGGAGTTGGAAATCTTCAAATTATTTTTTGATTTCTTTTTTTTAATTAAAAAATTTTGAAAAATTACATTTCTAAATTATCGTCGTTGGCGTCGTCTTGAAGTTTTGTAATATCTTCAATCAGATTTCGATTTGTTCGATCAATATTTGCTGATATTATTATTATTAAATAATAAAAAATAAATAGAAAAATCATTTTTGTTTTCTTGGATTTTGTTTGGTTTTTGACAATAAAATCGGACAGTATCAAAAAGTAAATCAACGTCGAAAAACAATTCTTTGAAAGAAATGAAAGAGACAAACAGACGAGGTGTGGAAGAGTAGGGGAGAAGAATGAAGAAGTAGAAGAAGGGATTTTGAAGGATTTAATGGAGCGAAGGAGGATGACGAAAAGATTCTCGAAATTAGGTTGTTTTGTTATTGTATTTCACTGGTTGAAAAGAAAGATGATTGGTGGGCTGGGTGTGGAGTGGCTTCACACACACGAAAAAAGAAGAAGAAGAAGACAAAATTGACATCTTCTAATGGTCGATCGACGGCCAGCGATTAACGGCGCTTATTGTTTTCGATTCAAAAGTCGAAAATTGTTGAACACTTGTTTGAAGTATTTTTTCTTCTTTTTTTTGCTTTCAACGAAAAAAAATTACTGGAAAAAAAGTTACAAAAATAATTTTTTTTAATTTTGGAGAAAAATTAAAAATTTTTTCATTTTTTCATAATTTTTGGAATGAAAATGTCATTTTTGTTTTATTTTTTAATTGTTTTGATTCGAATTGAGGTCGATGGAAAGTGACTCGACCTGTATCTTTATGAATGTGCAAGTGCGCTCTATTAGTAACGTTGGAAAAAATTGTAAAATTTGAGATTTTTTCAGACTTTCTTTATTTTTTTTAGCTATTTTTTTATATATTAGTCGGCTGAAATTATAAAAATATTAAAAATTAGTATGTAAAATTTTTTTAATTATAGAAAATGGGAGCTGAACGTCTCGAAAATGCAAACCCAATTCTTTATGATGCAAAGCCGAGAGAAAGACCGATCAGTGATTCGGAAAAAGATGAAAATGTTGAAGATCTGATTGATTCTTGGGAAATTTTTGATTTAATCCGAGATATTAATGATCCAGAACATCCTTACACACTGGAACAGTTAAATGTTGTTCAAGAAGAATTAATTAAAGTTTTAATTGATAATGAAGAAACTTTTGTGCAGGTTTGTTGCCGGTTTATTTTAAATTTAATAATAATTTTTGATTTTTTAAAGGTAAATTTTACTCCAACAATTCCACATTGTAGTATGGCAACTCTTATTGGTTTAGCAATTCGAGTCAAACTTCAAAGATGTCTTCATAAAAAAGTCAAAGTTCGAGTTTCCATAACACCTGGATCTCACAATACCGAAGAATCAATAAATCGACAATTATCAGATAAAGTTCTTATTAAATTTTCTTCAAACGATTTATTTTTAAAAATTCTAGGAAAGAGTTGCAGCGGCAATGGAAAATGAGAATTTGATGCATGCTGTAAATCAATGCCTTGCTCTTCGAGAAGAATAAAAAAAGCCTCCAAAAATTATATTTTTTTAAATAAATGAAATGTTAAAAAAAAATTAATGATTTGAGTAAATAAAAATGGAAAGGTTTAGACCAAACGTTAAATATTATTCTAAAAAGTTACATTTGAGTTCTTTAAAATTTCATTAGATGCTCAGAAAACGATTTCCTTCATTTTTGATACCTAATTCAATTCGGTGTTTTTCCACAAAAAAATCTGTTACAAAACGGTTAGTGAAAAAAAGTAAATCAATGAAATTATTAATTTTCAGATATTTAAAGCGACAATCAAACGATGAATTTTCAGCTAAAGCTCGTGAGCATAATTTTAGAGCTCGAAGTGCTTTCAAATTGCTTGAAATCGATGAGAAATTCAAAATATTCAAACCCGATGACGTTGTTTTAGACATTGGCTGTGCTCCGGGTTCTTGGCTTCAAGTCGCCGTTGATAAATGTCCCAATGGTCAAATTTTAGGTGTTGATTTACAGGTAAGAATTTCCTATCATTTTATCGTTAACAAATAACAAATTCAGAATGTTCTTCCGATAAAAGGAGCTGAAATTTTATCACTTTCAGATGTGACTCATGAAAAAACACAAAATTTAATTCGAGAAAAATTAAAAAATCGATACGTAAATGTTGTTCTCAGTGATATGGCGCCAAATCCAACAGGTTATTCTTGATTTCTTTTTTTTATTAGTAAAAAAGCTTCTGAAAACGACTTCTTTCCAGGTGACAACAGCACAGATCATTTAAGAATAATTAAACTTTGTCAAACTGTTTTTCATTTGTTTCAAAATTCAAAAAACCATGAAAAAGGTGTTGAACCAGTTTTTAATTTGGCAAAAAATGGAGTTTTTCTTTGTAAAGTAACAGCGAATGAATGTTAAAAGTTTGATGGTTTTTAATTAAAATTTTAAAGATTTGGGATGGAAGCTTACGAAATGAATTTATGGATGAACTCTCAACAAAATTTGCTTCAATTCGAACTGTCAAACCATTGGCTTGTCGAGATAATAGTGCAGAGCTATATTTGTTGTGTAGAAAATTGAAATAAATTTTTATTTGTTTAAATAATTTATTTTTTTTTTAATTATGCGGTTGTTAACCTAAAATATTATTATTGTTATTGATTTTTTTTCAATTTTCAGATTCCCGCCGCAATTTTAAACAATTTCTTTCAGAATGCCTTGGCGAACAGCTGTGAAAATTGCTCTGGCGGCTGGTGAAGCTGTTGCAAAAGCGTTGACTCGAGCTGTTAAGGATGAAATTAGACGTATTTTTAAATTAGAAAAAAACCAAAAAAATAACTGAATATTTTTGCAGAAACCCAACAGGCAGCTGCAAGACACGCCGCATCAACCGGGCAATCAGCAAGCGAAACCAAAGAAAATGCCAATGCCAATGCAAAATTAGGAATTTCATTAGAGGTAAATGAAAATTAATAAATTCGAATTAAAATTGTCTGAAAATTTCAGGAATCATTACAAATTTTAAATATAAAAACACCAATAAATCGAGAAGAAGTTGAAAAAAATTATCAACATCTTTTTAATATCAACGATAAAGCAAAAGGAGGATCATTTTATATTCAATCAAAAGTAAACAAAAACCCAACTTTTATTCAATTCTTTCATTTTTTTTCAGGTTTATCGAGCCAAAGAAAGAATTGATGAGGAACTGAACCGGTTGCAACAAAAAAATGAAACAGAAAATAAAGGAAAAAAGGTTGAAGAAAATGAAAAATGAACAATTTCCAAAGATTTTTGTCACCCCCCAATCCTCCACCCTATGGGTAATTTAGTAGATTTTTAAAAAGATTTCTTTGTTTTTTCGTTGTTATTGATTTTAATAAAAAATTAGGATTTTTAAAAATAAAATTAATCAAAATGTGTCAAAATTTTTTTATTAACTCGATTTATTTGTATTTAAACTTGTCCGTTCACATTTGAAACTGGAACAACTCGCAACTTTTCAGATTTTTTGAATGAAGCTTCGCTTTCAGCACGAAGATTTTCAATGTGTCGCATCTGAAAATGTTGAAAAAAACATATTTTTTAACTGAAAGTGATTACTTTGTCTTCTTCTCGATGAATAATTATGGAATTCATTGTTTCGCATCGATCAATTTCAATTTTAACGTAAATTGTGTTTTCCTTTAAACAAACAAAAAAAGGTTTTTTCAATTTTACAATTAGCTGAAAATCCAAATACTTTAACATATTGCTGTGCAATTTCTAATGAGCAAAACGCTTGTGAGCCAAAAGCTGCGTTTCTTTCTCCACGTGGACGAGCCAAAAATTTCTCATCGGCTCGAAGTTTTCGTGGATCAATCAGATATGTGATATTGACACGCTCTTCTGGAATTGGGTTCTAAAAAAAATTATTTATTTTTCATTTTTTAATCGATAATTATCGATTTTTTCAAACCTGATCAAGAAGTGATATTTTGACAGTTCGATTGAAAGGCCACTCAAGGGTTGCATCATATTCTCCACGAAGAATCAAAACGTACAAGGACAATGATTTTCCAGCGCCTAAAAATTAGCTGCGTACTTCCTAATACTTGCCTGAGTATCAAATTAAATATTTAAAACACCGGATTTCAATACTCCAGCTTTTTAGGAGGTGTTTTTCAACAAAAAAATGTATTTTTGAACAGTTAAAAAAATTGTCAATAGAGCGTGTTTAACACAACAGTTTTTAAACGATTTTTCGCGCCAAAAAAAATTTAAAATTTTTTGAGAAAAATTTAAAAGAAAATGGACGGAGGGAAAAAAAGTCGAAGCCAAGGCAACAACAGCAAAAAAAAGGCAACTGACTGGATCCATCACCAAAAAGACAAGCAGACGCCATCATTTTATAGCCAAATCGATGTGACATGAACGGCGACGAGAAAATCGTTGTCGTTGCGCCCGACTTTGCCTCATTGATTTTTTGCTGATGATTATCGATTTTCCAGATCAATTGCGCGCCAAACATTTCGCCGCACATTTCAGCCGACGAAATGATTTGCTCTTGACGCTTGTTCACCATTGCAATGTCGTGTTCCATCATTTGATAAGTTGTCTGAAGCACCAAAAAATCAATAAAATCAATGATTTTTCCACACTTTAAGATCAGCAATTTGATCGCAAAGCAAAAGAAGGTGACGAACTGGTTCATCGCTCAAATGCTGCTGAATGAGTTGTTTGTCACCAGCAAACGTGCAACCAAACGGCACAAACGGGCACACGTTTTCAGCATTCGCACACGTCGCTCGATGAAGCTCAATTTCAGCGCGAGTTCGATCTTGAAGACCACATTGAAATGGGCAGCTCATTATTACCAATGGACATGTCTTAAAGAAAATGGTTTTTTGTTGCTTAAAAATCAATGACAAACTTTCAAATGTCTTTCCATGTCCGAATCTCGAATTGATTTATTACAAAACGTACAAATTGCTCTTTCATTGTTACATTTCTTCTGATGACGTTCCAATAAAGAAGAAGAGAAGAATCGTTGACAATTCGAGCATTTTATTGGTTGATGACGACAAATCAATAAATGCGATGATAATTGATTCAAATTCCCCTTCCAATCACATCCCGATAATTGATTGGAACAGAAAATTGGTAATAATTGGATCTGTGAAAGAAAAAAAAACATTTTTTCTTTATACGCGACGTCTCAGATTTTTTAAAAAGACGAATTCAATTCATTTTTTAAAATTTCAAATAAACAAGAAGAAGCTATAAACTGACAAATGCCGGTTTGTGACAAATCGGTTTTTTGTTGGCTTTTAACCGAATCCTTCTTTTTTCAGATTTCAATTAATGAGAAGCTTGAAGAAGCTGTAAACGCTGCGAAAAAGGCGTCGAAAAGTATCGAAAACACGGCGAAACAAGCGGCTGAAGTTGCTGGAAATCTCAAGAAACAGGCGGCCGAACACGCCGAAACCGCCAAGAGTGTCGCGAACCAGGCGATTGAGACCGTCGGCAACGCGGCCGACAACGCGAAAAGTCTCGCGAAACAGGCGGCCGAACACGCCGAAACAGCCGAAAATGCGGCGAAAAAAGCGGCTGAAACCGTTCGATATTTGGCTGGAGTGACGACGGCGAAGCCGATTGAGATGGAAGACGATGGATTCCTGTTTGGTCTTGGCACAACTTGGTCGTGGATCGTTGTGATTTTGACAATTGTGGCGGTTTTGATAATTGTTTTATTGATTTTTTTGTTGTTGAAAAAGTCGAAGAAAAAACAAGCGAAATAAGCTGAAAATGAGCTGGCTCACTTGTCGATGCTTTTCCTTATCATATTCGCATAAATCTCGATTTATTTCTGATTGACAAACTGCACAATTAAAAATGCTGCAAAAAAAAAAAACTCGAAATTTTATTCCAAAAAAGAAAAAGAAAAACTTTTGATTGATTTTTTCCAAGCAAACTTTACAATAAAAATGGCCACAATTCAATCGAATCGGCTCACGAAGCGCCTGCTCACAAATTGAGCAGCAACAATCGGCGGGAAGATCGTGTTGGAAAATGATTTTTGTCGTCGACATTTTTTGTTTTCCCCACCTTTTCTGTCGATTTTATTGAAATGTGAAAGCGGGGGGGGGGGGGTGGAAGAAGAAAAGTTTTCTTTTCTGGGGAGGTCGATGAAGAAAATGAGAAATCAACGGGCAAAATTGAATGTAGCCATGGTTATTCACCGGAATTTCATTTTGTTGCTCTGGGATTTTATTGAAATTCCAATGGCAACCAATATTTGTTTTTTTTTTTTTTTGAGAAATATTCAATTTCCTACAGTAATATTTTTTGAACTTAAAAAACCAAAAGTTTACTGTAACATTAATTCAGCTGTGTTGTTTTAGCATCCTTTAAGCTTCGTTTTTTTAACGTTGATTTTGAAAAATCGACCTTTTTAAAAAAGGAAAAGGAGAGAGAGAGAAAGAGAGAGAGAGGATTTTTTTTTAAATCCATTTTAAGATTTGTAATTTAATGTTTCAAATTTTTTTTTCCTTTTTTTGTTGTTTTTATTGCGTGGGAAATTAAAAATTGCTTGAAAACAAAAAAAAAATAAACAGAGATTTTCTGTTTAAATCAGTGTTCTCATATCCAGTTTTTCTCATTTTTTTTCCTTTTTCTCTCAACTCTCTCTTCATTTTTCAACTCTCTCGTTTTTCTCTGTCATTTTTATATTTATTATTGATCATTTTTCTTAGCTTCAATTAAAGCTGCCAACTTTTAAATTTATTTTTGTTTTTTTTCGACAAAAAAGCAACAAAGTTTCAATGATGCAAAATCATCTCAATATTTTATTGATTTTTTTGTTGATTTTTGTCGATTTTTTACAAACGGAAGTAGGCGAACTTTTTAATTTTTTACCGAAAATTCGACTTTTTTCTTCTTCAGAAATGTGATTCATCGGCATTTTGTGAAGGAAAATGGCCCGATTCCGAATGTGTTCGTGGAAGGTAAATCAATTTTGTCCAACGGTTTTAAGACCATTTCTACAAGTACTGTACTCATAACAGCGAGAAGAAAGCGGAGAACGTTAGACATTAAAAATTCTCAATAGAGCGCACTTTCCATTTTCTCGAAATAATGAATTTAAAAATGTTTTTTAGATGTCGATGTCCAATCAATTCAATTCGAAAAAAGAGTGCTTCAAGGGGATTTGTTTGTCTTTCCACCGACGATGCCAGTGAGTTTTTCATTTTCAACAAAAAACTCCAATTTCTTCTTTTTTTTCCAGCCGGCAATTCTGGACCGCCATTAACATGTCCAACACCAGAAGGCGCTGGTTATCAAATGATATTACGCGAAAATGGAGAACCAGTCAAGTGTTCATCTCGTAAAAAACCGGATACCTGTCCGGAAGGCTATGAGTGCATTCAAGGATTATCCGTTTTAGGAACACTTGATGGTGTTTGCTGTCCAGACAGAGGCAAAATAACATTTTCATTGTTTTCTCCCTAAAAAATTAATTAAATCAATTTTTTCAGCAAAAACATGTAGTCACCCAATTTTCGATCACAATGAAAAAGATGATGGCGGATATTTAAAAAGATGGGGATTCAATGGTGAACAATGTGTTGAATTCAAGTGGAATCCTGAACGACCATCATCAGCCAACAATTTCAAAACTCGTGCTCATTGTGAGGACTACTGTATAAACGAGCTCGCCCATTTTTATTCGAATAATTTTAGTTGAAAATTTTCCAAAACATTAGACCATATCACAATTATTGATTGAGACGTAAATACAACAAAAAAATTGGGGTGGAAAAAAGGCTTAAAATATAGGAAAGAATCATAATTGTGTTGGCAATAAATTAAAAATAAATCACGAAACTTATGCACGAGTTTCTGAAGCAATCCGATCAAATTCAGCTTCTTTGGCTAAATAATCAACTGTCCATGGATGAGAAGAATGATCATGTTTTAGAAGAGAAATGAATCGATCAGAAACCTGGAAAAAATAAAAATTCAATTTTATTTAACAAGAAAGTTTTTTTTACATCATCGTCTTTTTCTAAAAGTTGAGCAGTGACTAATCCATTGATTAAAACATCTGGATCTTTGTTATCTCTTTCTAATGCGCTCTAAAAATTGAAATAAAATTAAAAATTAATTTGTTTTAAATTTACATTTAATAACTCGTCTGCTCCTTGATAATCTTGAGTCAAAACACTAACAACAGCTTGATGAAGTTCGAGATCAGTTGTTCTTCCATATTTATCTGACATTTCGCTGTAAATGTAAAGAGCATCTTTCACTTTTCCTGTTCCCTAAACTCGAATAAATTTCGGTGAAAATATTAAATTCAATTTTTACGATGAATGAAGTAACAAGGGCGTTAGCCAGTTGTGTGAGAGTTGCATCCTCATCAATTGAGTTCATTTTTTTTACTTCAGCGCTGAAAAAAATTTGGAAATTGATTTTACAGGAAAAGAAGGAAAACTAACAAAGCCAATTTCTTTTTGTTCATTTTAATTAAAGTGAAAACCTTAGCGGCCCTGGCTTCCAATCCATCAAATCTTGAAACAGCTCTGAATGCATTTTCCGAATTCTGAAGTTTTTGAATAAATAAAATTGTTTTTAATTTGGTTTACATTTGTCTCGTTAAGAATAGTAGCTGCCAACACGGCTCCAATTTCAGTTTTAATCGATTTTGATTGAACTTCTTCTTGAATTTCACCTAGAATTTTTTGACGAGATCTTTCGTCATTTCGAAACTCGGCGTATCTACGAACGGCAGCTAAATCAGCAGATTTGGTTGTGGTTGGAATCTATTACATTTAAAATTATTTATTATTATTTTTTGAAAAGAAACAAACCTCTTTCAATGGAATAAAAGCTTGTCCCTGAGCGACGTAAGCTCTGTATAAATAAATGTCTTTTTCAATTTTTTCTTCTTCGTTTTTGGATGAGAATTTCTGGAATTAATACAATTTTTAAATATAACTTAATTTTCTTCGAAGATAATAAAATTACCAAAGCTTCTCCGATACATGATTGATAACTTCCCAGAAAGAAATAATTTTTAATCGCAAACAATTTGTCGGCCATTATATTGAAAATTTGGGGTTTTAATACAAAACTGAAAAGAAAAGAAATAAAAATAATGAAAACACGTCACATAGAGTGTTTGCACCATAACAAACACGGTGACGACAAAGTTCAGAAAAATAGAAAGTGCGCTCCAATAACTACACTTTTAATAAGAGGGAAGTTTAAAATTTCAACAATTAAATTTTTTTTAATTAGAAAATATCGAAAATTCTATGGGAATTACGGGTCTTTTACCATTTGTAAAAAATGCATGTCGTCAGGTAAAATTTTGAATTAAAAAAAATGAAAAAAACATAAAAAAGTTCAGGGAAATATTAAAGAATTAAAATCACAATCAGTTGCTGTTGATGTTAGTTGCCTTCTTCATCGGGGTTTAACAGGATGTATGGATAAAATTCATATGGGAGAAAATACTCAAAGCTATGTTCATTATGTAGAACGTTATATTAAAGAATTAATAGCCCTAGATTGTCACATTGTTATGGTTTTTGATGGTCGACCACTTCCTGCTAAAAAAGTGATTTTTTAAATTTAAAAGTTTATAATGGTTTTATTGATTTTTTTCAAATTTCAGCAAACAAATGATGATCGACGTGAACAACGAGATAAAAATATGCAACATGGTGAACTTCTTCTAGCAAAAGGATTAGAAAAAGAAGCGAGGGAAAAATTCCGATTGGCAACTAAAATATCATCAGATATAGTCGAAAATACGATAAAATATTTTCGAAATTGGAAAAATGTCGATATTGTTGTTGCTCCATATGAAGCAGATGCTCAATTAGCGTATCTTATGAAATCAAATCTTGTCGATGCTGTAATTACAGAAGATTCCGACTTGATCGTTTTCGAATGCGAACGAATTTATTTTAAATGGCAGTCAGGAAGTGGAGAATGTTCGATTTATGAACGAGAAAACTTGCATAAATGTTTTAATGGAGAAATGGCTGGAAATAAATTCGATTTCATTAAATTTCGAAGAATTTGTATTTTGGCTGGATGCGATTATTTACAGTCCGGATTACCAGGAGTTGGATTGAGCACGGCAACCAAGTTTTTCTCGAAAACGTCTATTTCTGATCTCAGAATTTTATTGAAAAAAATTCCAAATTATTTAAATAATCAAAAATTGAAAAATCACATAACTGAAGAATTTATTAATAGTTTTATTCGAGCTGAAAATACGTTCAAATATCAAGTTTATTAATAAAAATAACTTCTAAAAAAAATTTTAAATTTCAGGTGGTCTTTGATCCAAAAGAAAGATGTCAACGGCCATTAAATCCATATCCACTTGAAGAAATTATTGATTTAGAATCAGATGAAAATGTTCATTAAAAATCATTTTTTTTTTCAAAATGAATTTCTAATTTTTCAGCAATTCACTTCAACATCAAATAAATATGAGTTTGCTGGCACAATTTGTTCACAAAAATTAGCACAAAGATTGGCGCTTGGGAATGACACAAATAATGGATGTTTAGAAGATCAATTTTTGTTGAACAATCCTCAACCAAACTGGAGTATTTGGTCAGACAAGTATGAAAGTAAAGGAAAATTAAAGAAAAAATTGGAGAAAGAAAAAGAAATTAGTTCAACATTTTGCGGAGCTTTTAAAGTATTTTTTCTTTCAATTTAAAAAAAAAAGAATTTAATTTAAAAAATAATTTTTTACAGGTTGACCCAGCCAGTGCGAAAAGAAATAAAAGAATTGAAAAAAGTTCTGAAAAATCAATAAAAAAAGGAAAATTTGACAATTTCATGGAAGACGACGACGATATTGTTGCACAATTTATTCAAGATGTTGAAAAAGAAAAAACAAAAGTTCGAAAAAGGAAAAATGAACCAGACGAGAATTTAAGCGCCGAAATGTTGATGAACAAATATGGAAATGCAAAAAAGCAGAAGCAAAATGGTGAAATTGATGATTTCGATGAAATTTTTGGTTTTTTTTTAGTTTTGATTCAATTTTAATCGAGATTTCAATAAATTTCAGAAACGAAGAAACCAGAACAATTGGAAACAAAAAATGACAAAGAAGAACAAATTGAAGAAATTCGACCACCACCAATTGTACGAAAAATTGTTTCGTCACCAGCTGTGATGAATGAAAAACCCGATCAATTGACTACTGAAAATTCTCGGTCTGAAGAAACTCAAAGTGCGTCAACAAATTCAGCCAAGAAAAGTTTAGGAAAAAGTAAATATTTTCGAGAAAAAAATGGAGTTGACAGGTTGCGCAATTAAAATTTGATCTTAATTCTTCAGAATTTCAATTTCAGTTCTCCGAAAATTTCGAATCCATTTAGATGCCCAGCATTTGTAAAACCAATTGTTCCAAATAAAGATGATAAAGAAATGAAGAAAGAAATTCAAACAAAAGAAGTAATTTAATTAATTAAAAAAAAATTTTTTTTTTATTGGAGTTTTTAGACATCAATTCTTTCCGGATTAGAAGAAAAAACCGAAACGAGCTCACCGTTTCGTTTTGTTGGATTCAAAGTTTCTGGTTTAAGAAGAACGTCATCAGCAAAATGAATTTTTTGTTTTGTTTTGAGATAGAGCAATTTATTAAACTGAAAATTGTAAAAAAATTGATTAAAAAAGTCTAGAAATGAGGAGTAAAAATTGTTTGATCTGCAAATTGGTATTGATTTGAGAGAAAAAAAAAGCAACGAAAAGGTAAATTATAAAGATCCTTCATCACTTTCAAGATCCTCAACATAAACTCTTGGTAGTGGTTGCTTTGAGATGGCTCGACGAGCATCGAGAATTCTTAGAGCTTCAGATTCCAGTGTTGCTGACTAAAAGGATGAGAACAATTTGAAATTGATATTAAATGAATTTTAACCTGTTGACTTAAATTTCTCAAATTATTAACAGTCGCATATTGCATATTGCATAAATCGGAAATATAAGCTTCTTGATTTAAATTCTTTTTTTGTAAATCACGACGAAGATTTGAAACTTCTTCAGCTCGAACTTTATTAATATGAGCTTCAGCTGTTAATTGACCACTTGCTTCGGCCATTTGTTCAGTAAGAATATCGAATTCAGCCTGAAGTTCGTTGTAATTTCGTTCAGCCTGAAAATGTATTGATTTTTCGTTTTTTTCTTGGGAAATTAAGTTGACCTTCATTCTCAACTTTCTTTCAGTTAAGAAATCGTCTTCTAATTGCTCAATTCTAGCAATAAAACGTCTTAAAGTTGATTGTAATTTTGCGATGAGATTTGCGTCAGCAAGCGCTTTTCTTTTCCAATCTCCAATTTCAGTTTCTTGTCTGAAAATGCTTAAATTTAAATAAAAATTAAGAATTTGAAAAAAAAAACTTTTTGCAATCAACATCAAATTCATGTTTTTGTTTAAGCGCCAAATCAAGTTGAGTTTGAACGGCTTTCAAATGATTTTCCAATTTTTTATTTTCTGAAATTGATAAATCGAATTTTTTCAAATTTCCACTGCTCGCCTAAATTCAAGCGAGCTTTGGTGCTCCAGCGCAAAACAGAACTGGGATTTGACTGCGCATATTTGAAATTTAGAAAAAGAGAAAATATTCGCCACTCCGCAATAAAACACGAATTTTTATGTGGGGAACTTGTCAGTCAAAAAAGTGTAGAAAAATAGTTGTGCGCTGGAGCGAGATTTCTTCGCTGATAGTTTGAAAAAATTGCAAAAAAATGTGTTACGTTTTAATTGTTCGTTATTCAATCTCTTTTCCGCCGCCAATTTATCATCCAAAATATCAAAATCTTCAATCAATTTCTTTTTTTGCTCTTCAGCTCGATCGGATTTTTGTTTGTACATTGAAACTTCATCAATTAATTCAGCATTTGATTGTTCTTGACATTTTCTCGTTTCTTGCAATTTCTCATTATCGATTTCCAACTGATGAATTTTCTCCTTCATTTTCTCCGACTGATTTCGATGCTGATTTATCTCATTTTCAGCCTCCATTTTCAGTTTTCTTTCCTTTTCCTCCCACTCTTTTCGTTCTTTTTCTCGAATTTTCTCAATTTCTGCTGCTTTTTTCGCATTCTCATAATTGGCTTCTGACTCGATTTTCAGATTTCGATTCAGCTCTTCAATTTCTTTGTTTCGTTTTTCGAGCATCATTCGATCACGATCAAGTGCCGCTTTTGTTTCCTCATATTGCTCAATTTTTTCTCTGAAAATGAGAGTTTCGCTTTTCCGCCGTATTTCGAAGCGTCAGGTTAAAGAGAATTTTGTGGAATTTGAAAAAAAAATGAGCGATTTTGACGAAATGGAAGAAAAAGAGAAACCTAGTCCCCTGGCCGAGTTTTCCGAAAATACACTTTATTAATTTAAAATTTTGGTTTTTAGAAGAAAGTAAAGAGCGGGTTTTGAATTTTAAATAAATTAAGCTCAGAATTCAGCACGTTGCGTATTTTACAACAAAACAAGTTCAAACATTCAACCAAGCACGGTACGACCGCAACGCGTGTGCGGGTGGGGCGTTGCGGCAAATTATTTTTAAACTTTGCTTTAATTTTCTCTTCGCGATTTTTGGGAATTTAAAATATTATTTTTTTATACAATAGAGCGTGTTTTCATCACTTTATATTTTCTTTTAGTAAAAATAAAAATTTGAAAAAAAAACCTCAATTCTTCAGCGTATTTCTTTCTAGCATCTTCTTCTCTTTTATGATTTTCTTCAAGTTCCTTTAAAATTCAAATGAATAAAATTGAGTATTGATTTATTGATTTTTCGACTTACTTTACATTTTCTTTCCAATTCTTCAATTTCAGCATTGGACTTCATTCCTTTCAGCATCGGTTTTAATTTTGAAAATAATCGATACCACGGCCACGATCTACAAAGTGAAAAAAATATTGATTGAAATTATAAACGAAGGAAAAGCCGAATTAAACCGTAATTTAATCCAAGTTCGAATGTTTTGCTGAATAATTGGATAAGCGTCTTCACGATCCAAGCGACGTTTATATTCGCACTGAAAATTGAGAAAAAAATTGCCAATTTTTTTTGCCCAACAAAAAAAAATCAATAAAAATCCTCAACGAGGCGATGAAAAAAAGCTGGCGGATTGTGCGCAAATCTCACTCGAAGGTGCAAATATCGAAACGAGTCTCTGCGTCTCTTCAATCTCTTTTATTTGATAACAGAAAAGTTGGAGGGAAACAGAGAGAGAGAGAGAGAGAGAGAGAGAGAGAGAGAGAGAGAGAGAGAGAGAGAGAGAGAGAGAGAGAGAATCGATTGAAACTTTGAACGAACCTGAGCCAAATAATGACGAGCTGCTGACTGAAATTTGAGAATAATTGCAGACAATGCTTCATCGCGGAGTTCTTCAAGGTGAGCTAACTGTCCAGCTCTGAAGAAGACCTAAAAAGAAATAACGAAAAAAAATTTGTTTCATTGCGATTCTCCAAGGAGTAGGAAAACCTTTGTTTTTCCAATCTTAAAATTGGCCTCATTTAATTGATTGGATTTTGTCAATTTCCGAAGCATCGCCTTGGATGATTTCGCCGCGTCTTTATCGATTGATGCCTCATCAGCGGCAAGAATCGCATAGCGGAAACGAAAATCGGAAAACATCATTCGATTCGGGAATCCTTTTCGACAAATTCGAATTCCTTCCAACACGCCGTTGCATGTCAATTGATTCAGCACCAGCTGTGCATCGATTAATCCACTCTGCTTCTTCTCATTTGGAATTATACATCTGTCGATCAATTATTGATTGATTTTTATCGATTTTTATTTTTACCTGATAAAATGTGGTTGAGTTGTGTGCAACATTGTCATCAATAAATTCAATGATTCCCGATACATTGTTGAGACGGTTAAAAACGAGGCGGATTTCCCTTTTTTTTTCGTCTGAGCTTTTCCCCTCTTTTGATCTTCATCTCGATCGACGTCGGTTTGATAATCTTCCCATAACTGATACAAAACCCCTTCCTTATCACTGCTCTTCAAAACGGCCACCGCCGAATCGTTCAGCGGATCCTTGTTCTTATCCAGCCACTGTTCGGCGTTGTAGCGCACCGTTCCAGCGTAGTGAACGATCGAGAAGTGCGCTTCGGCCTGCTTCCCTTTTGGCGGTTTGGCTTTTTGAAAGTTTGGATGTTTGCCAAGGTGTTGAGTCAGCAATTTATCAACGTATGTCATATCATTGGCTTTTGGCACGATGCATTCTTCATCGAGCATTGAAACAATGCCAAGCGGCTGAAATAATTCAATTATTGATTGATTTATTGATCCGATTTTTGAAGAAAAAAAAAACACTTTTTCAATCAGTTCAATGCACGATTGCAGATCTAAACCAAAATCAATAAAAGTCCATTCAATTCCTTCACGCTGATATTCCTCTTGTTCCAGAACAAACATGTGATGATTGAAGAATTGTTGAAGCTTTTCATTCACAAAATTGATCCATAATTGCTCGAAAGAATTGCGCTGAAAAAGAGATTTTTCGTGCCGCTCTTCAGCTTCAGCTTCAGCTTCAGCTTCTGCATCTGCTTCTGCTTCAGCTTCTGTTTCAGCTTCTGCTTCAGCTTCTGCTTCAGTTTCTGCTTCAGCTTCTGCTTCAGCTTCAGCTTCCGCTTCTTCTTCAGCTTTTGCTTTAGCTTCTGCTTATGCTTCTGCTTCAGCTTCTGATTATGCTTCAGCTTCCGCTTCTTCTTTAGTTTTTGCTTTAGCTTCAGCTTTAGCTTCAGCTTCAGCTTCTGATTATGCTTCAGCTTCCGCTTCTTCTTTAGTTTTTGCTTTAGCTTCAGCTTTTGCTTCAGCTTCAGCTTCTGCTTCAGTTTCAGCTTCAGCTTCTGCTTCAGCTTCCGCTTCTTCTTCAGCTTTTGCTTCAGCTTCAGCTTCAGCTTCTGCTTCAGTTTCAGCTTCTGCTTCAGCTTCAGCTTCTTCTTCAGCTTCAGCTTCTTCTCACGTCGAAAATTTCGAATCCGGCAATATCAAGAACGCCAATGAAGTAGATCATTTCGTCAGCGTTCGCCTTCAATGTTTTATTGACACGTTTGATGAGCCAATGAAACATTCGAGCATAAATCGCCTTCGACAATGCGCCGACCGCCCAATCGACTTGTTGCACGTTTTGGCCTTTGTTCACCCATTCGACGCCGACTTTGATTCGTGGTCGAGTCAGCGAGTTCAGAAATTCGTCGACACTTATTCCGAATAGTTTGCAGGCGTTGGTTGGACCTGAAAATTCACTCAACTTTTTCTGGGTTTTTTCCTCCTTTTTTCCCTGACTTGTGATGTCATCAACTTCAGCTTGTTCATCTCTTGGCTTCTGCTTAAAGCTCGAATTTCCCAGATGCATAATGGCTGAGCATAATTTATAAAGATCATCCTTCTCACGATCCGAGAATCCCATCACACTGAACGCGTTCTGAAGTCAAAAGGCGATGGGGGGAAAAAAAGGGAAAACAAATTTACATCAGTGATTTTCCATTCTTCATTATCGTCCATGCCAGGTACGGTAATTTCCGCTTGAGACACAAATTTATATTGGCGAATGTCATCGGACAGCAAATATTTTTGGCGAAGATTTTTTTGCGTCATTATTTGATAGAAAATATGATATGATCTTTCACCTGGCGCTTGTTTAATCACACGTGACTTTTCTAGAAGATCTGCAAATCTCTGATTTTATTGATTTATTGATTTTTTTTTCCTGGTTACAATGCTCAATGTCTCCACCAACGAGTTTTCCTTTGCGATCGAAATGAATTCGAATAAATTTCCCGTATCTCGACGAGTTGTAATTTCGAGTCGTTGCACCGTTTCCGAACGCCTCAATGGCTGGATTCGCCTGAACCACCTGATTCTCCAGTGTCGATTGATCGTTTCGATTCGGTTTGGCGCTGGATCCGGATCCAGATCCGATCATCGCAAAATAGGCGATCACTTTTTTTGTGTTCTCGGTTTTGCCAGCTCCCGACTCGCCGGTGATCAACATTGATTGATTCTCTTTGTCTACAAAAAAAATCAATAAAAAGATCCGAGAAGAGGAAGAGGAAGAAGGACGAAGAAACCTGTCATCATATTTCGAAAAGCCTCGTCTGAAACTGCAAATAAATGCGGCGGCATTTCGGAACGTCGTTTATTGACGTACATTGCCGCCACCGAATCCGTATAAATCGGCAGCAACTTGTACGGATTTATGAAGACACAAAACAATCCCGAATACGTGTAAATCATCATCGACGAGTATCGTTGACGAAGATTGTGTAAAACCGACGCTTCGTTGAGAAACGTCAAATTCGACATGTCTTCGGTCTTCTCAAATTTTGCCGGATTGATTTCTTGCACGTCGCCGCGTTTCAGCTTCTTCTGCGAGCCGTCGGGCAACGAAATTGTCAGATTGTCACCTTCTTGAACTGCAATCGAGCCGATCACATAACCTTCGGATGCGTCAGCAACCCACGCATGAGTTTTATTATCGAAACGACGTTCCGCTTGTTCCTGAATTCCTTCTGCTGATAATTCAAATATTCTGTTTTCGCGCCAATTTTAAATGAGACTTAAACGAATCTGATTTTTCGACACTTTTTGTTCTAAATTTGCGAAACATTTTCAAAGTTGTCAATGGAGTGCGTTTGCAACCAACACGACGGCGGCAAATTCAAAAATCAAAAAACTATTTTCGACACCCCCGCAGGAAACGCTTTCAACATCAAAAATCGCAGAAGAGATATTTGGCTTATCGCCAACCTCTTGTCAATATTTGCCAAATTTTCCAAGGCCATGAAAATGGGCGCACAAAAACGATGTAAAATTTGTAAAAAATTCTAGAAATTTCAGGTTTTTGACAAAAAAATTTAAGAAAAAAAATCAATTTTTTTTTAAATTTTAAGACGACAAATTCCATTGGGAGGGGTGAGGGGATGGAATACCTTTAAAGCTTCATCGGAAGCTTGTCTTAAATATTTCCATCCGGGATCCATCATATAATCAATAATCTCATGTTTTGCCATTTTTTTCAGTCTAAAAAATGTTTTTTTTTTTTTTTTTTAAATAATAAAAATGAAAAAAAAAATTGGGCAACGTCGGCGGCCACTGTTGAAGTGCTCGAAATTCGAAGAAAAAAAAACGAAAAGAAAGGTGGAGGAGGAGGATGAGGAGGAGGAGGAGTAGGAGCTGGAGGAGGCCGATTTGTTGTAGAAAACAGTGAGGATCAACAATATTTCGAGATATAAACATTAAGCCCGACATTCTTTCAATTCTCCCCCATTTCAATGCTGTTTTCTTGTCGACTCGACTCTTCAAGCTTTTCCCCTCTCAAATCCTCTCCTTCCATTTCGTTTTCTCTCTCTCTCTCTCTCTCTCTCTCTCTTTCTCTCTCTCTCGCTTTCGCTCTCTGTTTATTTTGATAGATTATGCTTAATGAAGAGAGATTAGAGAATGTTACTGTCAGATGAGTGAAAATTTTGAAAGAGGGGGAGGCGGGGAGGAGGTGAATTTGGAAATAAATAAGAAAAAAAATTTTTTTTTCTTTTTTTCTAAGTTTTAACCAGAAAAAATGTTTTTGTTTATTTTTTAAGACAGTTGAAAAACAGGTTCGTTGTAAGACCCGGCCAAACATGCCGGGTTTTTCGCTTCCTGTGAAGTATGTAATCTCGCTCCAGCGCACAATAACTCTTGATTGCCGTTTTTTTTGGCAAAATGCCGAATTTTTTGGCTTACGAAAATGTTTGTTATAAATTATTGATAAAACTCAAAACGAATCCCTTTTTAAACTGCGTATCCATAACGCATTAGCTGTTGATACTCAGCCAAATCCATGTGTGCGCTAGAGCGCGAAATATCGCTTTAAACTTTTTTTCAGACGAGTTAATCAAAAACACATCAAGCTAAAACCTCATTTTTAACTTTTCTTTTATAGACTTTATTAAAGAGAGAGAGAGAGAGAGAGACAGAGAGAGGCAGAGAGAGAGAGAGATAGAGAGAGAGAGAGAGAGAGACAGAGAGAGAGAGAGACAGAGAGAGACAGAGAGAGAGAGAGACAGAGAGAGACAGAGACATAGAGAGACAGACAGAGAGAGAGAGAGAGCGCGAGAGAGAGAGAGAGAGAGAGAGAGCGAGAGAGAGAGACAGAGACAGAGACAGAGAGAAAGATAGAGAGAGATAGAGACAGAGAGATAGAGACGAGAGACTGTCCGAGCAAAAAACCAAAAACCGCTCGCAAGCCGCGACGCAGCACTCTTGTGTCCGCGCGATGAAAAATCATATAAAAATAAATTTTATCGAGTGAAAAACAAAAAGAAAAAAAAAAAGTGTTGTGAGTTAAGCTGCAATTATACTTCCTTGCGATTGTAAATCATTGGATAAGCTCGTGTCGACTCGACTCGCCGGATTCATTGTCGCTTCGGTTTCATTGGTCTTCGATAATAATCCGGTTCCAGTGTGACTCTTCAGCTCAGCCCTAAAATCCTCAGGAGCCACTGTAAAAAATGTTGGGGATTAAGCCGCCGCTGGAAAATCAACACCAAAAAAAAAAAGCACCCAAAATAATTTTGCGCTTCGTCAACTGAAACACGAGGATCACAGATGCAAAGAAGAAGAATTGAGCGATTGAAGCGCCGGCAAAAATGCAAAACCATTTATTGGAAATCGAGAACTCTTCGATTTCATCGAAATATCCTTTGTCGGGAAACATTTGCTTGCGTCGGACCAGCTCACGCGGCACACCCGGACTCGGATACGTCGGACCGATCAATGATTTCTTGAATTGATGAATGTAGGATTGCCATCGATAGCCTTTACAGATGCACAAAAATTAAATACGGGGTTTTTTCATAGAACAAAAACGGGGGTTTTCTACCAATTTTACAGCAAACTCCAACATTTTTCCGTATTCCATAGTATTCGCTGTTGAACCGAACCGGATAGGATTGAGCTCGACACGTGAATTGCTCTCTGGAAATATTTGATGCAGATCCAAGTGGCGCGGCCAACAATAAAACCAAAAACCAACGTCAAATACCATCCTTTGGTTTGATCATGCTCGTAGGGGCATGGAAATACGGTTGGAGTATCACCGTCCACCCAACACATCATCGGTTCGATCAAGAGGAGGGGAAGGACGGCAAAGAGAATTCGCATTGCTTCTGCTTCTTCTTCAACTTTCAGAAATTAAAAATTAAAAATTAATTATTTTTCCCCTCCATTTTGAGGTAAAAAATCACGTTTTCCACATTTTTTTTTGGCCAAAAAAAAAAGAAAAATTTTTTTTCCGCTTTTGTTTGGTCCACCCACCAAAAAATGTGTCGCTTTTCTCTAATTCTCCGCATTACAATGATATTTCGTATCACATCCAACATGATTTTATTTGTTTTGTTTCTTCTCAATTTTCCCAAAAACTTTTTTCCTTTTTTTTTCCGAAGATTTTGCGCGTCTCGCAAATTTGGGGAGCCGCCACCAAAACAAAAAAAAATTTGATTTTTTTTTTTTTGGACCAAAACATTTTCCCCTAGGAATTTCAAATTTTGATGAGCGGAGACTTTGGACAAAAAAAATCCTTTTTTTTTTTTTTTTTTTTTCATTTTTTTCTCTTTTTTTCCAGTCGATTCCAACACAAAATGTTCCTTTAATAAAAGAGAGAAAATAATTGAGATGGTCTTGGCTGGAAAACGTGAATTTTTCGACATTAAATTGTGCCGCCTAGCTCATGGCGGTTTTTTGTGTGGGTATGAATCAATCGCGCTCCAATGCACAGCTTTTTTGGCAAGTTGCCTACACACGCTTTTTTTTGTAGAAAATCCCAAAACCAATTTTAATAAACTGCGGATCCATAACGCATTAGCTGCTGATACTCAGCCAAATCCATGTGTGCGCTGGAGCGCGAAATCTCGCTTGAAACTTTTCTTCAGACGAGTTAATCAAAAACACACCAAGCTCGAACCTCATTTTTAACTTTTATAGACTTTATTAAAGAGAGAGAAATAGAGAGTGAGAGAGAGAGAGGGAGACGCTCCGAGCAAAACACCAAAAACCGCTCGCAAGCCGCGACGCGTCACTCTTGTCTGCATTTAACTGAAATGAATTGAAACTTCCGAGAGAGGGAGAGTTATCGATTATTTTGAGGAAAATTCATAAAAGCCAAAAACAGACAGCCGGACTCATTTTCAGAGTTTTTGAGAAACAGAGAGAAAGAGAGAAAGAGAGAGAAAGTGAAAGAGAGAAAGAGAGAGAAAGAGAGAAAGAGAGAGAAAGAGAGAGAGAGAGAGACAAAGAGAGAGAGAGAGAGAGAGAGAGAGAGAGAGAGAGAGAGAGAGAGAGAGAGAGAGAGAGAGAGAGAGAGAGAGAGAAAGAGAGAGAGAGAAAGAGAGAGAGAGAGAGAAGAGAAAGAGAGAGAGAGAGAAGAGAGAGAGAGAAAGAGAGAGAGAGAAAGAGAGAGAGAGAGAGAGAGAGAGAGAAAGAGAGAGAGAGAGAGAGAGAAGAGACAGGGAGGAGAGAAACTGCAAGAGAATTTCAGTGAGGAAAAATAATCAGATAAAATCCGTTTTTATCTCGACAAATAAATAAAATCAATTAATCAATGAAAGATGACCGAAAAGATAAAATCCATTACGTTTTATTGATTTTTTCCTTCTTTTTCCTTCATTTTTTTTCCAACAAAAAATTCTCGATTTTTCCCCATTTTTGCCCCTCCACAAAAAATGCACAAAACACCGAAAAACCAACGAGGGGGAGAAGAAATGAGCCTTTAATGAGCCCAAAATTATTAATAAAATGTGTACAATAAAACTGAAACAGTATGACAATGCTAGAGACGCAGAGAATGATGCTACTTGGTGATGACGTAATCAAAAAATTGTTGGGTTTTTCGTCATTCCTTTTTCTGGTCAAACCAGTTATTTTTGGTTTTGTTTTTGTTGGCGGCGTTCGGTCGTTCGTTCGTCTGTTTATTTATTTATTGATTTTTTCATTAAAAAAAAATTAAATTTTTTTTTTTTTTGCTTTTTGCAATTTCGAATCGTCCAAGTCCTTGAGAAAAAACAATTTCATGGCCATTACATAAGGCAGGGAAAGGGGGGGGGGGATGGTTCTGTTCACTTTCCGATTCTTCTGATTCTTCTGATTCTTGATGATGAATCATCATCGCCAAACCACACATTTCATCGCCCCATTGATAAACAAACAATTTTTTTGAATAATCGTTTTCTTATCGTTTTTCGTTTGCACAATTTTTATTGATTTTTTTATGGAAAAAATTTAAAAAAAAAATTTTTTTTTTTCAGTTTCAGCTTTTCTATTTGAAATGACGACAGCCGTGGATCGTTTAGGTCAGTTTTTTTATGATTTGAAAATTAAAAAAAAAAAAAAAACGAAGGAAAAAGTGTTGATTTCCAAACATTTATTTTGTAATCTGATTTTCCTTCTCGTCTCCAGCTTCTCCTTCAGCTTCAGCTTCAGCTTCTTCCGCCCACCCATCCTCCTCATCGAATCTCTCTTTTTATCACTTTCTCTCTCTCTCTCTCTCTCTTTCTCTTTCATCATTTATCCCCCTTCGTTTTTCAATTTCTCAAAAACTTTTTAGCAGCGGGGCAGCAGCCAGCAGCAGCAGCAGCATGATTGTTTGTGAGAGAGGAAGGGGAAGAAATAAAATCAGAGCAGCTGTGAAATCGGTTTTTTTTTCTTTTTGATTTTTCCCCTTCTTTTTCATGATTCTTTTTCGTTACATTTTCACCCCGTTTGATTTTCAGATTTTCCAATTTTTTTTCTTAAAAAAAAAAAAAAAAAATTTCTGTTTCGCCTTTTCCTTTTCTCAATAGAAATTCCATACTACAAACTACAAATGATTTGAATTAGAAAATAATGAAATTATTGCGCAAAAAATATTGATTTTCGCGCCTTTTTCTTTTTTCTTTTGCGCCACATTTTTTCGTTGCTTCACTTCACCTTAAAAACACGCATCATTTGACGCACAACAAGAGAAGAAAACGCTCAAAAAAAAATCTTTTTTTTCGTTTCTTTTTTTGAAAAGAGAAAATGTCATAAAAGATTTGCCCACCCCATCATCGGGGGTTGCGTTTTTCTTGCCTTTTCAAACAACTTTTCTTCTTCTTCTTCTTCTTCTTTTCTCACTTGGCACAACGCCAAAAATATTTGCAGTATTATGCCAAGTGACGATCGGTTTGCTGATGCGGTAAAACCGGCTTTAGGTAATTAAATAATAATTACTAAAATATTAAAAATTAATTAAAAAATTAATTAAATTTAAATTTAAAAAAAAAATTTTTTTTTCCAGAAGCTCTTTTATCTGATTTACAACACACAACTGAAGTTCTTCGTCGAGCTCATATTTCAGATCGGTAAAAAAGTGGAAGAAAAAAAAGAAAATGATTCTAGAATTAATTTCAGACAATCTGAAGCACGCGATGAAGCTGACCTTTCAAATAATCGATTAGAACAAAGGTTTTTATTGATTTTTTATCGATTTTTTTCTATTTTGTTGCTTTTTCTTTTTTAAATTTAGATCAAATTCTCAATTTAATGTTGCTAACAATTCCAATTACCAAAAAGAAATTGAAAAAAATCAAAAAGATCCGATTTATGGTATTAAAAAATATAGAAGAAGCTTAAATGTTACTAACAAAATGTTGTCTGACGTTTTAGAAAATGAATTTTCCATTCAAAAGTCCCGTCCAAGTGTTCAAAGTTTATTGTCTCAAGTTGCTGAAAGGTTTTTTCCATTTTTTTTTTTTTTTTTTTTTTTTGAATTTTTATTTACAAAAAACGCAGAGAGAGAGAGAGAGAGAGAGACAATTTTGAGAAGAGGAGGAAAAGAAAAGAAAAAAGTGAAGGAAAGTTTGCTTTTCTCCCCCTCTCGCCCGCCGCCGCCTCCCACACTCAACAGCACAAGGAAAAATTATTTTTTTTTCTTCTTCTACTTTTTGCTTCCGTCGCGTCGCTGAAGAAGAATTGTGACCGGCGCCGACGACTGAAAATGATGCGCGAACTGCAGCAACGATTCGATAGCCAAAATCATTTGACTGGCGCCCCCCCCGCTGGTCAACAAAATAATTATTCGGTTTATAGCTCAAGGAAAAGTCTCGGACCACCCAGTCAGGCACAATCCTACAATGATGTTGTGAGTTTTCTTCTCCTTTTTCTTTGTTTTTTCTTTTTGGAAATTGATTAGAAATGCATTGGAAAAAGCAATAAAATGAGGCGGCACATAAAATGGGAGGGCGCGAGAGGAAAAGCTGCTGCTGCTGCAGCTCTTCATCTCCAACTCCATTTTGAGCTTCATTTTATTTCCTTCCCACCCCACCACTCCCTTCCAATTCTTTCTTCTTCTTCAACAAAAATGTGTTGTTTGTCATTGAAGAAGGCGAAAAAACTTGTAAAAAATGAAAAAAGTCACCAACCAAATCTCGAAACAAAAATTTTCTCTTGACTTTTCTTCAAATATTTGTATTTATGAAGCTTCATCCCTTCCCGTCTCTCTCTCTCTCTCTCTCTCTCTCACTCTCTCTTACTCCCTCTAGTGAGGAAGTGAGGAGGAGAAAGAAAGAAAAGGGGCGAATGTCAATAAGAGAGGCAGAGAGAGAGAGAGAGAGAGAGAGATTTTTTCGCCGCCGTCGATTTTTTCAAGATAATTTGGCACAGTTTTTGTTCTCCTCCCCC
The DNA here is from genome assembly GCA_963572285.1 of Caenorhabditis drosophilae. NCBI lineage: Eukaryota > Metazoa > Nematoda > Chromadorea > Rhabditida > Rhabditidae > Caenorhabditis > Caenorhabditis drosophilae. The sequence goes on from OY751562.1 coordinate 4,847,761, forward strand.
CCCCCCCTTTTTTTTCAACCCAACCACGCAATTAATTTTCGATTAAAGTGTTGGCGTAGAGATCAAAAAAGAAAAAAAAACCCGGGGCGGGGGAAGCGGGGGGGGGGGGGAAGTACAACAATGAAAAACAAATTTTGTTTTGCTTCCAGCGATTCAGTGGAAGATCGCCGTCGCGCGACATTCTGAACAACGATTCAATGATTGGAACAATGAACAGTGAGCTGAGCTCCAAACACGGTGTCAACACAATTCCAAAAGGCGACTGTGCACATTGTGGAAAGCCAATAATCGGACAAGTGGGGGAGAAAAAGCGCCGGGTTCAGAATCGAAAAACTCTGCTTTTTTTTCTTGTCAGGTCGTGATTGCGCTCGGTAAAATGTGGCACCCGGAGCACTACGTGTGCTGTGAGTGCGGAGCCGAGCTCGGACATCGGCCATTCTTCGAACGGAACGGTCGAGCGTTTTGCGAAGAGGATTATCACAATCAATTCAGCCCGAAGTGTAGCGGATGTCATGGAGCAATTAAAGACGTCAGCGAAGCGTTTTGATCTTTTTTTGGCTGAAATTCTGGATTTTAAGACAAAAATTGTGTGCTTTTTTCAGCGATGCGTAACGGCGCTCAACAAAAACTATCATTTCGAGTGTTTCGTTTGCAGCGAATGCGGCAAAGAATTTGGAGAAGACGGATTTCATGAAAAAGTTGCTGAAATTTTCAGCCAAAACAAAAAAAAACCGGTTTTTTTTGCTTCAGAATGGCCAAACCTATTGTAAACGAGATTTCTTCCGATTGTTCGCGCCAAAATGTAATGGATGCACCCAACCAATCACATCCAACTTCATCACGGCTCTCGGAACCCATTGGCATCCGGATTGTTTTGTGTGTCAGGTAAGAAGAGAGAGAGAGAGAGAGGGAGAGAAACAGAGAAATCAAATCAATCGATAAATCAATCAATATTTTGAGCCTTGAAAAAAGAAATTTTTTTTTACTCTTAAGAAGCCAACAAATTTCGAATGTGCGGTATGTTCGATTATTGATTTTTGTCGAAAAAATGTCGTCCTCAACGTTTTTCTTTTTTTTTTTCTAATCGATTCTCGTCGTCGCTTTTTGTCGTGTGATTGATTGATTTTTTGTAGTTTTGAATTGCTTTATTGATTTTTTGTTAACATATCAACCGACATTTCGCGGGTAAAAAATGTGGGGCGAGGAAATAAAGAAAAGAAGGAGGTTTTTTCTCTTTAATTTTTTCCGTTTTTTTTTTTTTTTTTTTTTTTTGAAATTTCGATGTTGTGCGCCCCCCCCCCCCCCTCGCTCTTCTCACCAATGATGAATGTCGGGTTGTTTTTCTTTTCAGTCGTGCGGTGTCTCGTTCGATGGCGGCGCATTTTTCGAGCACAACGGAGTGGCGTTCTGCGAGCGACACTATCACGAATCGCGCGGCTCGTTGTGCTGTCAGTGTCGAGCGCCGATCAATGGACGATGCGTGGCGGCGATGGGCAAAAAGTTTCATCCGGAGCACTTTCGTTGCTCCTACTGCAATCATCAATTGACGAAGGGAACGTTTAAGGAAGTCGATCGACGCCCATTTTGTCATAAATGTTATAATAACACGTTTGCGTTGACTCCGACTTAATCAATTTTTTCTTTTTCTTTTTTCTTTTTTTGTAAAAAAAACCCTCTCGACGGAAAATTTTAAAAATTAAAAGCAAAAATGCCAAAAAGTCACCAATATAGAATTTTTCCAGAAAGATGGTCTAAAAACTATAATTAAAAATAGAAAATCTTCTATTTCTTGATTAAGCATAGCGCAGTCGGTTAACCGGTTGGTTTTCAACCTGATGTCACTTAGTTCGATTCTCACCTCGGCCTGCTCAATTTTTTTTTCATTTCTATTATTCATTTTTTGACAAGAAGCTTGTAGAAGCGTAGCGCAGTGGGGTAGGAGGCTCGAATAGCATCTGAATGTCAATGGTTCGAGTCTAATTTAGGGTTAACACCATATTATTTTTATAATATGGAAAAAATGTAGAAACAAAGCTCTTCGAGCTCCAAAATCGATTATTTTCTATCGAACTGGAAAAGTTGAAAACGCTCTAAAATTGGTGACTTTTGTGACATTTTTCCTTGTAAAATTTCCCACGAACTTTGTACTTTTTTCTTTTCTTTTTGTTATTTGTCCAGTGTTTTTTTGGAAAATCGCCATATCAAAAATTGTTTGAATTCTCGAGATTAAATCGCTTAGGTTTTAATACATTTTCAACAGAAAAGAAAACAAAATTTTTTTTTCTCATTTTTTATTTTTTTTTTTTGCACAAAAAAAAGAAAAGAAAACGTTTTGTTTCGGCTCATTTAAAATTTCATAGGGAAACGATCATTTTGCTGCAAAATGCCCAATGGACGTCACCTATTTCGAAGAGGAGGGAATTTATTGATTCGTTTTTAAGGATTTTTTCTCTTTTTCTTTTTTGGTTTTCTCGCTGGAAAAAAAATGAAATTTTGTCACCTTTTTTTCAAAGTTGAAGACACAATCAAGCAAACGTGCTCTATTGACAAAGGGGCGGCTATTTCAAAAAATGACATTTAAATTTTACTTCTTCAATTTCTCACCAACCGATTGGTTTGCCTGCTTTTTAAAATCAAGGAATTTTTCGTCGCGCCACAAATTTCGCTGCGTACGTACTGCATACATGTACGTTGAGTGAGTATCAATTGAATGAAATGTGTGGCGTTTTCCTGTTTTTTGCTTCGGTTGAAATATTGAAACAGAGAAATGAGGTTTGAAAAACATCGGCACGGAACTTTGTGTGCACAGGGCCCCCCAAAAAATTTTTACCGGCCTACAAAGCAAAGCAGCCCCCAGTCGCTTTTTAATATCGATTTGGGCCCCGCCATTTTTAGACCGATCCCTCCTCCATCTTTGGCAAATTAGGAACCAATTGAAAAGGCTTTTGATTTTCACATTTTTTAAATTCAATAAATCAACAGCGAAAAAACCCGGCGCCAAAAAAAATGAAACAACTCAAACGAAATGCCGCCCCCCCCCCCCCCCCCCCTCCGCGCATCAGAAACTTTTTTGCGCCAAAAGAAAAATGAGAAAAAAATATGGCAAAGCGGGGGGGGGGGGGGGGGGGGCGGAGGGGGGTGGTTGTGTGACCGTGATTGTTCCCACCATAATTTAGTGGTGGCGCCAATGCGCGCTTCATTTGATCATTAAATCAAGGTAGAAATTTATTATTTATTTTCATTTTTCAGTCTGAATAATTTCAAAGACAAGAGAAAGAGAGAGAGAGAGAGAGGGAAAAATTAGCATAGAAAAAAGAGGAGGACACAGACAAGAGAGAGAGAGAGAGAGAGAGAGAAAAATGTTGTTGCGGGGGTCCCCTCCTCCCTCCCGGGGCTACAAAACAAAAAATAAATAGAAAAAACCAATGAAAATGGAGAGAGAGAGAGAGAGAGAGAGAGAGGCGAGAGAAAAAAACGAATTTTAAACGGGCACCCGAATGACCGTTTTTTCTTTAAATTAAAAATATTCTGTTTTTCTTAAAGAGAGAGACGAAGAGAAATAGAGAAAACTTGGGATTACAGAAAATCGCCAAAAAAAGAAGCAACAACAACAAAAAAATCACGGGTTGATATTGGAAAATTTGAAAAAAAAATCGATAATTAAAAAAAAAGAAAGAAGAGATCAAACTAGAAATAAAATTTCTCACATTTATTTGATCATTATCAAATCAAGACAAAAAGAGGGGAGGGGGGGGGGGGCGGCGGGGGTGGGAAGGGAACAAATAAAATGGAAGAAGGGCCCCGCCAGGGGAGCCGGGGGGGGGGGGGGGACGGGTTTTTATATTTCTTTAAAGCTTTTTCCTGGATTGTCAAATTTGTTGCAATAAAAACCTAAAAATGAAGAGAACAAGAGAAGAATGGAGAATCAGACAGGCAGAGGAAAAGAGGGGGGGGGGGGGGAAGAAAAAGTTGCTTTTTTTTTTCGAAATCTAATATTGATATGAGCCTTGTGGAAAATTATAATAATACATGTCCGGATAAACAACAAATTTCGATTCGTCCGGATATTTGAGATTCTCGTAGGTGCCCAACGGTGTCGACGTCGGCATCGACGTCGGCATTGACGGCAAACCCGACTGGGTGGGTTGAAGTCCGGTGGCGACCTGCGGAACGACCTGCGGAATTGTCGTCCAATCGGTTGTCATCGGTCCGGGCGTCGTCATCGATTGGGACGGCGATGATGGCTCCTGAAAGCAGCAGCACAACGGATTGATGGGAATACGGAAAGGGAATGGGAGAAACAAACCTCAATTTTTCCAAAGTACGCCGCCTGTGACTTCATCTCATTGTTCGATGCTTCGTCGCTCATTGGTGATGATTCGGGTCTCGATTCTTCGGTGTCGCCTTCTTCATCCGACATTCGATCCGACACGCCGTTCTTCTGCTTCTTCTGTTTTGAACGTCGATTTTGAAACCAGATTTTGACCTGCAATTTTTTGCGGTTTTCATTTCTTTTTTCAAATTCTCATCGTCCGGGATCCCCTTCACCACCACCATCCCCACCTCCAGTTTTTTCTTGTATTTTTGTGAAAACCAAACAACAATAACATTGACATAGTCAATTTTCAAAAACTGTCACTCAATTCAAACAGTCAAGTCTCTCTCTCTCTCTCTCTCTCTCTCTCTCTCTCTCTCTCTCTCTGCATCTTGTTTTTCTCATTTTCTCTCTCTTTTTCTCGCTCCTTCGTTTTGTCTCTCTCCCGTTTGTTGTTCCCTCCTGTCTCTCTCTCTCTCTCTCTCTCTGCTTCCCAGCTTCCCTCGATTTTCTATTGAAATACAACATCATTCACCCATCCGTCAGTACGTACAATCGACGACAGCGGCGACGATGACGATGGGAGGGAGGTGGGGGGGGAGGGGGGCGACGACTATCGTCACACAAATTTCACGATAATTAGCCTTCCGCTAGTGAAACAGACATACATACCTGTATAGAGGTCATCTCAATACTACAGTACTCCTCCCCCCCTCTCTCTCTCTCTCTCTCTCTCTTCGATTTTTTTGTTTCTCTTTTTCTCTCTTCGTCTCTGTGTTGTTCTGATGATCAGAAGGAGAAGGTTGGAAGGGGAAGGGGGCGCCGATATTTTAGAAGTCTTCAGTCGATATACAACAATGTTGTGTATGGTAAAATGGGGAAAGGGAGAGGGGGAGGGGGAAGACAAGAATAAAAAGGAAAAGAAAAATAACGAACAGGTGAATGAGTTCATTGATGCAGCTGTGACACAGAAATACGCAATTCCTCTCTTTCTCTCTCTCTCTCTTTCTCTCTCTGTCTCTCTTGGTACAGAAAAAAAACGAGGTTACTGTATTTATGATACAAGGGGGGGGGGAGTCTGTTTTGTGTCTTCTTTTGTTCGAGAAAAATTGAGATGAGAGAATTCTCTCGAATTTCAACAAGACAGAAAAGAAAAAAGTAGTTCGGATTTCCGACTCCACCCCCTTTCCCGATTTGCCCTCCACGATCAATCTTATATTGATTTTCTACCAAATATTATCAAAAGATAACGATCTTTTGAACACAAAACAAGACATGTGTTTTGATAGATTTGATTGATGATCCTCCCCTCCTCATCATCAGCATCCTTCCATCCATACCACAACCATCTGATGTCAGAAGGAGGGGGAAGGATGGAGGAAGTCAAAGATTTCAAGCAAAGATAAGAATTGTCAACACCTGGGCTCGAACAATTATGACTTCCTATGATGCTCTCCCCTCTTTTTTTTTTCGAAGAAGAAGGAGAAGAAGGAAAAAACTTTAATCTATTTTAAAATTGAAGAAGCAAGAAAAGAGTGAAGGAAAATCGATTATGCTCGCCGAGCTGCCGCCAGCTCCCCCCTCTCTCTCTCTCTCCTATAATTATTTTTTCTACTTTTTTTTTTTTGTTTTCTTTTTGTTTGATGTCAGTCAGATATTCGAGAGCTCCTCCTCCTCCTCCTCACGAGTGGAGAGAAGAAAAAAAGGAGTTTTGAATTAGAAAACAATAATTATAATTTCTTCGCCTCGCGGGCCGATATGATGTCGTCAGCCGCTCCAGCCCCGCCTCATCCAACCCAACCCGAAACGAATTTTTTCTGGCGATTTTTAAATGAGAAGAAGGGGGGGGGGGGGGGAGGCGCACGGGGGGGGGGGGGGGGGGTTTCACATCGATTCGGTCAAGCAAATCGAAAATCGACACTTTTTCTAATGACAATTCTTCTATTAATTTGGTGCAAAAAACCCCAAGAACAGGACAGGGGACGGGAACATGGGGGGGGACACACGATTTAAGATGACACGTGGTGATCGGAGGTGAGGTGGGGGAAGAATCCAGGCAACCAACCAACGAAGAAGGAAAGACAATTTTTTTTTGAGCGGATTAAGAATGTCGATCTTGTCTCGCGGAAGGATTAGAAATGATGATCCTCCACTGACTACAACTGACAATCAAAAATTCAAGGGGGGGGGGGGGGGGTGAAGGACAAATTATTGATTTTTGACTGCCTCTCAAACGGCTTCTGGCAAGAAAGGAGACAGAGAGACAGAGAGAGAGAGAAAAAATCCAAACCTGAGTTTGTGTTAATCCAAGTTCAGCTGCAAGTGATGCTCGATCGGGAAGAGCCAAATATTGCGTCTTTTGAAATCTGAAATCAAAAAAAAAAAGAAATTTGTTGAGCACGGGGCGCGGGGCACGGGGGGGTTTTGGGTACACAACAAAATGGCAAATTTGTCATTCATTAACGGGGGTGGGGAGGGGGGGGGGAATGATGATTAATGAGAAATAAATAATTATCATTCATTATTTCTTGGCGTTGGCATTTCGATTTTTCGGGTGAGTGACATACGCGAATGCATTTCTGGGCTGCTGCTTCACCCTTTCAAGCCAAAATAAACATGGAAGCTCGAACATTTGAGCCTTACTTTTTCTGTAACATTGTCAATTGTTGCGAATTGTAGATGGTTCTCGGCTTCCGCATCTTTTTGCCTTTGCCATTGAACTTCGACTCGGTTCCTTCGACGATTTTCGTTGTTGTGTGCTCATAGAACTCTAGAAATCCAGAATTTTTTTTGTTTTTTTCCCACGACCCGATTTTTGCGTTACCTTCTGGCGAGCTGGCTCCTGCACCACCGCCACCCGCTACTGTTGGATACATGAAGGCTTGTGAAGCGGCGCCTCCACCACCACCGCCGCCGCCGCCGCCGTTACCAACATTTTGACTTGATGCGGCGGCAGCAGCGGCAGCGGCGGCGGCGGTTGCCGCTGGAACTCCTTGATTATACATTGACGACGCTGACGTCGATGTGGGAAATTGTGAGTAAAAGTATGGCGAAACATTGGGAGCTCGCGAGAATTCAGCAGCGGCGGCGGCGGCGGCTGCAGCAGCTGCGCTCGGATAATAAACGTCGGCCACCACTGAATTACTACCGTAATCGAAAACCTTCTGATCCATGTTCATTATCGATTGATTCTTCTCGAACTTGTTTCCCCCCTCGTTTTTGTTTTTCAATGCAAAAAAAAGCAGAAATTCAGAAGCCGAAGGAGAAGGTGGAGAAGAAAGGAGAAGGTGGTGTCTGAAATTAAATGGAATAAAATAATTTTTGTTTTGTCTGGAAGAAGAAGAAGAAGAAGGAAACGTCAAGCAAAAAATTTCAGAACACTTTTTTATCATAATTATATATAAAAGCCTGGGAAAATGACATTTATTGAAATATTTCTGAATTTTTTTTCTTCTTTTTTTTTTTTGAAATGTGTTGAGAGCTCAAAAGCTCAAATAAAACTCACCAAAAATTTTCAGGTTTTTTTTTTGGCTGAAAATTTTCTAGCTCTTTGATTCTCTCTCTCCCTCTCTGTGCGCCTTTACTGAATTAAAAATCGGCCACCCTCACAGAAAAAAAAATGATTATCGATTGATCTAATTAGAGATGTTCGAAAAATCATCGCTGAACCACACGAACCAAGAATAATTTTCAGGCAGGAAGCGAGCGAGCGAGAGAAGGAAAATTAAAGACGAACATTTTTTCAATCATCAGGACAACAACCAATTACCAAATCCTTTTCCTCAAAAGAAACACAAAAAAATTGGTGACAAAAATTGATTGAAGAAAAAAAAATTAGACAGAGAGAAAAGAGACGGAGAGAAAAAAAAGCATAAAGGTACGAATTAGGATAATAAGGGTTGGTGACTGACAAAAAATTGGTTGGAGGGGAAAAAAAAATAATTTTTTGATGATGATTGCCGTTGTGGTTCATAAATGATGATGGCATATCCACCACCACCACCACCATCATCATCATCATCATCAAAATACCCTTAGACTAGTCTTGTTGATGGTGGTGGTGGTGATGGTGGTGGCAGTGGTGTTTGGTTAAAGAAAGGGAGGGGTGTAGTGAAGGAAAAAATGGAGAACGAGTTGGGGGAAGGAAGAGAAAAGGGGTTCGTTCTCTGCGTCTCTTCAACTGTTCAACGCCTTTCGTGGCTCTCTTCTCAAATTGGGCGGGGTTTCGACAAATGGGCGTGGTGTTGAACGGCAATTGGTTGAAGGGGGCATTCTCTATCTACGGTTGTAGTGATTCAGAGAGTTGCTAGAGAAAAAGAGAGAAAGTCAAGAAAGTGTTGAGAGGGAGAGAGAGAGAGAGAATTCGAACTCCCCTCAAGAAAATTAAAAAATTGAAAAAAAACGTTGTTTTTTTGAATTTTCAGAAGAATAAACAGCAGATGACATTTCACAACTTTCGCCCTTCCCCCCCCCCTCTCTCTCTCCCTCTTTTGGCTTTTCGAAATTCACGTAAATTGTTAATTGCCGGGTTGTAGGCCCATGTTTTCTCTCTCTCTCTCTCTCTCTTTCAATAAATTTGTTCGATTTTTTTTGTCCTACTCCCCCCGTTCCCCCCGTCAACCTCCCTTTCCTCCTCCTCCTCCTCCTCCTCCTCCTCCTCCATCCCCCGTATTTTGAGGAAGAAAACGTCATATTATCTGACGGGGGGGGGGGGCGCAGTGGCAGAAACCTCCTCCCCTCCCCCCCTTCCCGTCCCTCGCCCAATTGAGCTGAGTCAGTCGCTCGCGATGGCGTCGCTCCCCAACTTTTTTCTTCTTCTTCTTCTCGCGTTCCTCTTGTTGGCTCTGCTCCTTCTCCTCACCCCCCCCCCCCCCCCCGTCTTGATGTTCTTCCTTAATCCGATCCGGACATTCTTCCCACATGTTCCCTCCCCCACCCCTGAAAATTCTGAAGTCTGTTGAATTCTGTCTTCACGACTGACAACGTGCCGTATTGTTCTTCTCATTTCCTGTCGTCATCAATCAAAAAAAAACAACAAAATTTTTTTGTTGACCACAACAACAAGAATTTCTCTTGTTCGCACCATGTTTCAATTGCGGGGGAGGAGGTGCCAACTTTTTTTTTTCCTTCGTCGTCACCGTTCAAGTATAAACAAACCGAGCGGTGTCACGAATCTGTTGATTCGTCGCACCTCCTCCCCCCCCGCTATCCTCGATCTTTTTCTGTTGTGCCGATGTACAATTGGAATTGGTCTGATCCGAAAAGGATGTTTCGAGATGACATGCTGTTAACATCTTTCTGAAGGCATTTTGTGATGGTGAGCGGCGGCGGCCGGGGCGGCAGCAGCCCATCTTTGAAAAGGAGACGACGGGAGAAAGGATTGGCACCAACAGAAAAAAAAAAAAAAAACTAGATTTTTCTTCCAGATTATTCGCATTTTTTCCTCTTCTTCTTTCATTTCTCTTCCAGCTCTTCCCTGAGAGAGAGAGAGAGAGAGAGAGAGAGAGAGAGAGAGAGAGAGAGAAGATAAAAATAAAGAAAAATGAAAATTTTGCCTATAATTGTAAGCAATTTAAGTGAGAATGATGGAAAAATAGAGACACAGAGACAGAGAGAGAGAGAAAATAGGGAAGCGGGGGGGGGGGGGGGGGGTAATAATTACCAAAATAATTGCCAACCTCATCATCATCAACCATCATTCGGGCCCCGTTTTCAAACACAACTTTATACGTCAAAATGAATTTTCTCTTTATTTTTTCCTTATTTTTTTTATTTGTTCATTCACCCCCAAATTTTATTGATTTTTTCGAAAAAAATAAGCGGGGTGGGGGGAGGGGAGGGGAGGGGAATTGATTTTATCTCATTTCGAAAACTTTTTCACCTTTTCTTCTTCGTCGCCTGATTACAAAAGTGTCAATCAATCAATCAATCGATCGATCGATCAATCATTTTGACACTGAATTGTTAATGGATCCGCGCGCATGCCTATCGGATGGTGATCGATCCAAATCGGATATGCTCCTCGTCATGTTTCAGTTTCAGTTTGGGTTGTGTTGTGCTGCGTTTTCTTTTTCGTGTTCAACAGATTTTTGAGACTTTTTTGGTTTTTTTTTTTTTGAATTCTCTCAACATCTGGAAAAAAAGAGCGGGGGAGGCGGGGGGGTTGAAGAAAAGAAGAAGAACAATGTTGAATAGATTTTGTGGCGGGGGAGAAGACCGAACGTCTCTAATTAGTTGAGGTAACCCTCCCTGATGATGACAATAACTCAACATGAGGTCCTCCCCCCTCCCCCCCCTCCCCCGCACCCCCCGTCTTCCCACCTTTATCCATCCAACTTGTAATATTTCTGCTCGATTGCTCTTTTTTCTTCTTTTTTCTTTTTTTCTTTGGCATCGACTCGGGGGGCTCTCATTTTTTGGTGGATTAGTTGAAAACCCCCCGAAAAATGGGGTTCAAAACCCGCGGGCGAGAGGGGTTTGGGGGGGGGGGGAAGAAAAATCTCATTTTTTGTTGATTTTTTTTTTTTTTTGGAGGTTTTGCTCTCTTTTTTCTTTTCCTTTCCCTTTTTCTTCTGTCTCCTGGCACCCTCATTTGAAACCCATAAAATTGAGTAATAAAATCGTGAGGTAGAGGAGGGGGGGGGGGGGGATCATGTGTCAACACCTGGCTTTTTCTACCTTGTTGCTTGTGTGTGTGTGGGTTTTTTTCCTGTCTTTGGCCGTCCTCGGTTTTTTTCCGTCGACATTAACCTTCGTTTTATTTGATTTTTATTAAACAAAAAAATTTTGTTAATGATTTATTGGCAAAATGTTTCTTTCAGATTTTTGGCTGGAATTTCGTGCGTCGTCTGAAACTTCCGCTTCTCGTCTTCCTCCATTCTCGTTGCTTTTACACATAACGGCGGCGCTCTGGATTACTGTATTAAAGGCGCGCGCGCGCGCGTGACCTTCTTCAATTCATCTACCGTACCACTTTTTGAGTCTAGAAATATTCGTCTTCTTCTTCTTCTTCTTCTTTTTCTTCTTCACAAACACCACCAATTATTCTCTCTCTCTCTCTCTCTCTCCATTTATTCTTTTCACAAGCCACGCCCACTTTTTTTCGTCTCAATGTGTAGAAATCTACATTGAATTGAGAGCGGAGAGCGGAGAGAGAGAGAGAGAGAGAGAGAGGCGCATGCGCCCCCTCCTCCTCCTCCTCGTCGTTTTTTTTTCCACAATCCAAAACCGACAATTATTTCTTTCTTTTTTTCTTTTCTGATCTATTATATATATATATATATATATATATATATATATAAAATATATATAAAAATGGAGAAATAGACAAAAATGGAAAAAAAAAGAAGAAAAGAAGTAGGAGGAGAAGGGGAAGAAGACAAGTTCTTGAAAAAAAAAGAGGGGAGGGGGAAGAGCGGTGGGGGGGGGGGAGAAGGGGAAAAAAACAACACAACATATATAGATATATATATATATATTTTTTATAAATTTTATATAAGAGGGATACTGTAGCAGTTGTTCATACACACTTCGCCTTCTCCTTCTTCTTCTTCAACATTTGGAAAATAGGTGGATTTTTGTGAGGAAGGGGAGGGGGGGGGGGGGGGGGGGGAGAGGATTTTTGTCTGAAAATTGTTGAAAACTGGATGAATCAATCCAAGCTCAATTTAGATTTCAATCAACAATACAAAGAAAAAGAAAAAAAGAAGTGTTTTAGACTAATTATAAGGGATGAAGAGGAAGAAGGCGGCGGATATCAATGACAATTTTTGAATAAAAGAAGGCGGGGGAGGGGGAGGGGGGAGGAGGATTTGAGTCCAACCATATGGTCGGGGGGGGGGGGGGGATTCATCATTTAAACTCAAAGCTCGACTCGACAACAACATTTGTGTCTCAATTTTGAGCACAACAGGTAGACCGAGGAAAACAGATCGTGGCGGGACGGCATCCGTATGAATTCAGAAGGGGAAGGGAGGGAAGAGCATGTCTTCCTTTCATCCACCACCACCAGCGACTCGATGAAAAAAGATCGTGGCGGGACGGGATCCGTATGAATTCAGAAGGGGAAGGGAGGGAAGAGCATGTCTTTCTTCCTTCCATCCACCACCAGCGACTCGATGAAAAAAGATCGTGGCGGGACGGGATCCGTATGAATTCAGAAGGGAAAGGGAGGGGAGAGCATGTCTTCCTTTCATCCACCACCACCAGCGACTCGATGAAAAAAGATCGTGGCGGGACGGGATCCGTATGAATTCAGAAGGGAAAGGGAGGGGAGAGCATGTCTTCCTTCCTTCCACCACCACCAGCGACTCGATGAAAAAAGATCGTGGCGGGACGGCATCCGTATGAATTCAGAAGGGAAAGGGAGGGGAGAGCATGTCTTCCTTTCATCCACCACCACCAGCGACTCGAAAATGAAACGGATTTTTTTCTTGTTTTTTGGTTTTTTCTTTCTTTTTTTTTGTATAAATCTATGAGCAAAGAGTGAAGAAAGAGAAAGGAGGACGTCGATAATTATCGTTGAGGTTTTCGAGAAGAAGAAGAAGACGAGGGGGGGGAGAGTAGAGCAAAACTTCCGCCGCCGTCTTTTTTCCTTTTCAATGCACAAATACACAATGAAGAGTCTTTCTCGATTATAAAAAAAAAAAGACACGGGGCGGGGGCGGGGGGGGGGGGGGGGGGGGCGGCAGAATAGGACAGGAAAGAAATTGAATTTCACACAATTTAAAAATATTGAATAAAGGTGAGAATTTCAATGGTACATTATTATTTATTTTCTTCTTCTTCTCTCTGCTCTCCAACAAGTGATTGACAGAATGGTGTGAACATGAATGACAAATTTTATTAGGTTTCTCTGAGTCTCTTACTCTCTCTCTCTCTCCCCCCCCTCTCCTTTCAAGAGTTTTTATCATGTTTAAGACGGACAGGGAGAGGAGAAACCTTGAAGAAAAAAATGCGTTTTTTTTTTCCTTCAAACCTAATTAAAGGAGCAGGTGTGTGGAGCATCGGCAAAAAAAAATGTGTGAAAAGACGAGGATCGCACATGTTTTCACCTTGTTTCAGACCAAAAAAAGGCTCATCGTGATTGTGCTGGAATTCTTTTCATCTCTCTCTCTCTCTCTCTCTCTCTCTCTCTCTCTCTCTCTCTCTCTCTCTCTTTCTCTTGGCGGTGACGGTGAGGCACAGAGACCAAATTTAATTATTCTTCGTCGTCGTCGTCGTCTTCACTCATATTTCTCTAATTTAATTATGTGTCATCACCTGTGTCGACGACGACGACGTCAAGCCGAGCTTTTTTTCTCCTTCTCTCTCTCTCTCTCTCTCTCTCTCTCCATTTTCAGATTATCACCAATTCTGAAAGGCTTGCTTTTCTCACCATTTTTCTTTCCTCGGCGGTTTATAAACCACTTTTTCTCTCTCTCTCTCTCTCTCTCTCTTCTCTTTTGATTGGGAAACTCCTCGGCTTTTAAACAAAAGAAAAAAAAGTGGGGGAGGGGGGGGGGGGGGGGGGGGGGGAGGAAGATTGAGGTGAAATAAAAAACAATAAAAAGCCCCGTAATCCTCCTCATCTCACCTCACAATTTTCGTCCTCAATTGTCTGTGTGTTTATATGATGGGAGGAGGGGAGGGGGTGGTCATAAAATTCGCAACATTTTCCCTCTCTCTCTCTCTCTCTCTCTCTCTCTCTTTATTTTTCTTTTAGTTGCCACCACCGTCCGTCGGTGAACAACAATCGGAATAAAAGAAAAGGAGGGAATATAATGACTTCTGTGTCTGTGTGGTTGAATTGCACAATCCACTGCCAAGAATGAAACTTTTTTTTGTTTTCCTTTGATTTTTATTCGAATTTAGACTTCTTTCGATTTTTCAAATTTGCCGCTTTTTCTATCCCCCCCCCCCCCCCCCCATTGCCCTCCGCCCTTTTCCTTTTTTGGATTTTAGTTATCCTCATCAGAGTCTCGTACCGACACACCAATTCCGTCTTTGTTTTTTTTTGAATTTCTGGTTCCAAGGTCGTGTTGTGTGTCTCACTCAATCATAAATAAAGAATAAAAAAAAAAGATGAGGTGGGAAGGAAGAGAGAGAGAGAGGAAGAGGAAGGGGAAGGGGAAGGGGATTGAAGGAAGGTGGGGGAGCGGAAGGAGAAGGAGGGGGTGGGGGGACGTTTTATTTCAAAAAATCAATAATTTCCAGAACAAATAATAAAACTAATTAATTTTATTTTTCCAACAAAAAAACCCGTTGAATACAAAAAAAAAAAAAAAAAACACCACCACAAAATTAAATCGTCGCCTTTTCCTGACTTTGATGCGCGTGCTCATAACGATGTTTTTGCTCACGATAAATCAAATAACGAATTGGTCTCGTCACGAAAATATCAATCAGCATCGCAATGAAATAGGACAAAAATGTTGCCGATATTGCTGTGTACATCTGCAACAACAGAAACCAAAAAAAAAATGGAAAAAGGGGGGGGGGGAGGGAAAGAAATTAAGCCATGGCTCATTGATTTTTGAAACGGTATCCGATAAGACACAGGTGTGAAGATCAAGGGAGCAAAAAATGAAAGGGAAACAAGGAACGGGGTTGAGGTGAGGGTGGAGGTGGGGGTGGATGACATTAAACAAAAATGAAAATGACACCCTTTTTCGTCATTTTTGATTCTCAATTGACCGATTTCACTTCCTTTTTGTTCGTGGCGCCAAAAAAAAACAAAAATGATTTGAATTCTAATGGACTTCAAATGACTCTCCAGCGAGGTCTAGGGAAGGGGGCTTGATTCCCGGTTTGATTCCATGACAATCAGTCATCAATCTTCAGACACTTCTCCAGAAATTTTTGTGTGTCACGCCGCGACATTTCGGTCAGCAGCAGCAGCAACAACAACGACGACGACGACAATTCTGAAAGATGTGGAAAAGAGCCGAGAAAGAATGAAAGACAAATAAATAATTGCAGCTTCTATGCTTTTCCTTCGCCGTCGTCCTTTTTCTTCATTGCCGGATGTTTAAGATGGAGGACAAATGAAATATTCACGACAGATTGTCGCCTTTCTCTCTTCTTATTTTCGATTATTCGTCGTGAATTCTCACAAGTTTTTCTTTTTCTCTTTTTCTAGGTAAAACGGGGGGGAGGGGGAAGGAAAGATCTTACTGTACAAAAAAAAAACAAATCGACCTACCGTACTCCAATGGGTTGCATAGGCTGGTTTATTGAGAGACGAGAAAATGTAAAGAATCACGGGCTCGGCGACAACAAGAGAAATCCATGTGACCTTTGATAGCGGCGCAAACACTCGCCAACTTAGAAGGACATTCAACCACACTGAAATTGATCATTTTACAACAATTTTATTCGAAAAATCGCATTTATTAGTTATTGGCACAGCTGAAAAAGTGTTACAGTAAGAATCGGTCAGAAGTTACTGTAATTATTCAAAAAAGTTTCGGTTTTTTTTTTGAAAAAAAAATCGTTTTTATATATTAAATTTTTCGCACAGCTGAAAAAGTGTTACAGTAAGAATCCATCAGTCAAAAATTACTGTAACTACATATTTGAAAAGTTTTCGATTTTCTTACCTAAAATCTTTTTTTTAATTGTTTTTTTAATTAAATTTTTGCTCACAGCTGAAAAGTGTTACAGTAAGAAGAGATCAGTAAAAAACTACTGTAAAAGTACTTGAAAAAGTGGTTTGTTTTCTTTGCTTTTTGTGGAGGACCTTAATAAAATAAAAAGAGCTGAAACTAACCAAACGCTCCATGATGACAAAGATAAACGAATGATAATAAGGCAAAAGCCCAAACTGGTCGATGAAAAGCCGCATAAAACGCTGATAATAATGGGCTATCAGAGGCATAAGCTGAATACGAAAATGCACCAACAAATGGATAAATCGAGCAAATTATACATAGAAATGCTAAAATTCGATGCGGAATCTGCAAAAAGGGGAGGACAAATAAAATTTAAATTTTTTAAGAAGAAGCGAAAACATATGATAATCCGGTGGTTTTCAAAAAATCGTCAGCTGTTGCACATCCGATCCCAAATATAAATCCAATACAATAAATCGATATTCGACAAATTGGTGAAAGCAAAAGCTGATCGAACAATAAATACGTTTGAGATATTCTAAACACATTTTTTTCTTCTTCGTTTTTTCTCTCCCCCCTTCCCCCTCGGAGCACACATACGGAACTGGCTCTAAAGTGAGCATCGGAGCTGGCGGTAGAGATTGGGTATAAGCTCGATAGAAACTGATGCCTATTGATATCACGATTCCAATATAAGCGACAATCTGAAAGAATTTTTTTTCATTTTTTGTTTTTTTCGGCATTTTCTGAAAACAATTATGACCAATTTTTCAATCAACTTTTTTTTTTGGAAAAAGTACCCTAAAATAAACATTTTAAAAAAAAATAAATAAAAAAAATGGTCTCGACACGTTTGGAAAAAAATTTTGACTACCAATTTGATTTTTGTTTAAAAATCGTATTGAATATTTTTTTAAAGGGACATGTCTCTCTTAAAAATGGTCTCGACAAGCTTGTAAAAAAGTTTTGACGGCCAATTTGAGTTCAGTTTAAAAATCTTCATAAACATTTTTTAAAGGGACATGTCTCTCTTAAAAATGGTCTCAAGAAACCAGTGATTTACCTGAGTAATCAAAACGTATTCGTATGATAAAAAAATGACGAAAAGTAACAAAACAAAAAATTGCGCCTCCATCGAAATGACGTAGCCAAAATCGACGCAAGTATCCGTCACGTTGAACCAATTGTTGATGAAAAGAACATTTTTCCACCATCCAATTTCGCAGCGTTCGACCGTACTCGTATGAATCCACATGGGACCCGACGAAATTCCGGGGAAAATGATGTACATAAAAAGGATACAAAACACGTAAGCCGGCCAAAATCTGCAATTTTTTCGAGTTTTTTTCGAGAGAGAGAGAAAAACAAAAATTTCAAAACGAAGCAACCGAAATAATCGCATCGCAATCAGTTCGAGCACTTCACGAAATTCTTTAATTGCTCCGTAAAGCAAATACGTGGTATAAAATGAGGATAAAGCCAGAAGACCATCGATATGAAATGAATAATTATTGACGAGATGCATATAAATTGATGAGACTCCTTCATACGAAAATGCAACATTTTCTGCAACAAAAAACGACGAGAAATGGCAACCGCTCGCAACACGCAACGCGTTCGTTTTCTCTCCGTCTCTCTTGTTATGAACGCATTTGACCCGCTTCGTTCTCAACGTGTCGCCTAATCGAAAAACAAAAACCACCCGTTTCTATCAAAATAAGAAAGCATAAAATTGTTTAATTTTGTTTAAGAATTTAAAAAAAAAACGTCGACCGCTCGCCACACGCAACGCGTACGTTTTTTCTCCGTCTCTCTTGTTGGTCAGTACTCTGCGTCAAGCGTCAACCAAACGCACATTCAAAGTGTCGCCTAACCGAAAACCCCCACCCTTCCCCGGTTCCTACCGATAAAAGGAAGCATAACAATTTTTAAATCGACCGCTCGCAGCACGCAATGCGTTCGTTTTCTCTCCGTCTCTATTGTTATGAACGAATTTTTCCATTGATCAGAATCCCGCGTCGCTCTCAAAATGTCGTCTAATCGAAAGAACAAGAACCCGTCATTCCTACTAATATAAGAAAGCATAACATTTTTTAAAAATTCAAAAAAAAAAAATTCGACCGCTCGCAACACGCAACGCGTTTGCTTTCTCTCCGTCTCTCCTGTTAATCAATACTCTGCGTCAAGCATCAACCAAACGCACATTCAAAATGCCGTTTAATCGAAAAAACAAAAACCCGTCATTCCTACCAATATAAGGAAGCATAAAATTGTAGACCAAACCACAAATAATTGTGAACGTCAAAACAAATTCGAGGCCGTGAACACAGTGCAAATTCGGCGTTTCACGTCGCGTTGAAAACGTTCGTTTCGCATTTTCGGAAATCGAAAAACAGGCCAAAATCGAATCGATGTCGCCGTTCTGGATCGTTGCCAACAATTGTGGAATCAGCCAGACGAACGCGATGAACAACAACAGATAAGTGACGAACGACCACGAACTTTCCGATTCACATTCGACTTTGATTTTGTATGGAAGATAGACTGAGAAAATCAATAAATCGATAATTCCAACCAAAAAACAAAAAATCAACCAACGTTCGGACACTTTTGTCAACTGTGGAACTGAACAAATCGAAGGAAAACAGACGCCAACCACAATCGATAATGGATCAGTTTGAGGACATCCCGATTCAACCTGAAAATTGGATTTTTCAGCCCAGAGTTTTTCTGCTGAAACAAAAAAGACGAGACAAACTCCAGCATCTGGAATTTCCATTTCAATTCGACAGTATTGGCCGTTAAATTGATTTTCACTGGAAGAAAAAAAATTGATTTTTTTGATCCAAAAAAAAAAAAGAAAGGAAAAACCTTCTCATCGATGAGCACATTTCATAATCGCCGAGCCAATAATAATTGCCTTCGGTAATTCCAGCAGCCGGTTTTCCCAACGCATCAAACCCTGCAAAAAAAATAAATCAGAATTTCGCTGCGTAAAAGCTGACAGGAAACGCTGACATCGAAGAACCCAAATATTCTGAGCTTTTTGTTGAGCACACTGACTGCACACTTCCTGAGATTTGACCTTGGAGCACGACTCATCGAACGTCTCCGTCAACAAGTCGGCCGAGCAGAAAATCGTCTCGAACTCGGCGCGACACGCCCGCTCAACCGGCCAATGTTGTGACGCATTGCAGAACTTTGGGAGACGATCGAAACTCAACTGACCGCCCGACGCTGTCATTTTCGGCAACTTGTACTGATCCAACGGACGTGGACGTGGCGGTGTTCGAAAATTGCACAAAGTGCACGAAAATGTGACGGGAATGAGAAGGGAAAAAAGCAAGAAAAAATGCATTTTTTTTCAACAACAAAATTGGCTTTTTCCCTATTTTTTCTCCGCCTCAAGTCGAACCTTGAATAAAAAAAATTTTGTTTTTTTTTGATTATTTTTCTTATCAAAATTCATAAAAAACAAAAAATTTTATCGATTTTATATCAAAAATCGATGATTTTAAAACTTAAAAATAGAAAAAATGTTGCCAAAAAATCGTCTTCTTCTTCTTCTTCTTCGACAAATTGTTTAACAAAAAAACTTTTTTTTTTGCAAAAGAAAAAAAAAAGAAAAAAAATCGTTAACAATGATTAATTGAATTGATATGAAACACGAAACGATACTACGAAATTCCGGAATTCCGGAACAAAAAAAACCGACTGAGACACTGGCCTTGAGCTGACGACGAGTCAAAAAGTGTGGTGGAAAAGAAAAGCGGCAAAATCTTCATTTTTTTTTCGTGAAATTGACATCTTTATGATGTGACAGAATTTTTACTGATAAAAAAAAAGTAATCAAAAAACTTGAAGCTGATAAAAACCTTTTTTTTGTCAATTTTAATTTAAAAGTGCGAAATTGGCCAAAATGCTGATTTCTCTTTTCGTCTTTTAATTGGATTTAAAATCACGACGAATCTTCCATTAATCGAATTTTATCAAAAGAAGGGAGCAGACGATTTGATCATTAAATTCAATGACAAAAAAAAATCAATAAAACCATTTTTCCCGAAATATACAACACAAAACTGTCAACTGCCAAATGTTCTTCATTTTTCTTTTCTTCTCTTCTTTTGTTCCTTCCTTCCACACTCAAATTGCCTCGATAAAGAGAGGGAGAGAGAGAGAGAGAGAGAGAGAGGTCATTTGTTATGGTGAATAGGAGAAAAGAATTATTCGATTAGGTGCTCCTCCTCTCAAACATTTTATCGAAAATCGACAACATTAAATAATTAAAAAAGGGACAAAGGTGGAGGAGAATGAATAGAAAAAGGAAATTTTAAACATTTCCGACGAACAAATTTTTGAATTCTGGAGTATACACCACAAATATTACATTAAAGAAAGGAGAATTGATAGAAAAATTTAAGAGTGACATTTACATAAGAAAAATAAGAAAATGTTTACAGTGTTATCTCCTATTAAAAACTACATGTGTATATGTTTATACTTCAAAATGCATCAAAAATTATTCCGTCTCATATTTTTATCTTTTCTTCTCTTTTTTTTTTGCACCAAAAAATGTATTTTTCCGTGCGCCAACACGCTTACACCCAACTTTTTCAATTTAAAAGAACAATATAAACAATTGGGAGAATCGTCAATATAACAAAAATAAAATTAGAAAAGAAAATGAAAAAGAAAACTATGATGAAACACAATATTAGAAGAAACAAAGAAAAAAAAAGCAGAAAAAATTGTGGATTATTAGGCGTAGGTGAAGGAACACGGTCAATTTTTAAAATTCTCGATTTTTTAAAATCGGAACATTTAAAAATTGCTTCTACTCGCTCATAAAAAAGAAATTTGCCAACTTCTTTCAAAACGAAACAACAGCAAAAAATTTACAATTCTACGAGGGAAAACTCTCAAAATTTTCGTAGTTCAAATTGGGCAAAAAAAAGAAAGAAAATTCAGGGTAATTGCTTTACATTGAAATTTCATAGATACAAATTGGGCTTGAAATTGGTGATTTGGGGGAAAAACAACATATTTGGGCCTTGGTGGTGTTCAGAAGATAAGAACGAGAGATAGAGTGATCAATAGAATAATAGGGAAAAGAAGAAAACAAAACGAATACATGACTATACGTACCCGCTTTAAAATAAGCGATAAAGGAGAGTGTAGATGTGAAGAGTAAAACGAAACAAAAATTAAAAATATATATATAAAAGAGAAAAACGTGTTTTTATATTATTTTTGTGCCGTTAACTCCTTTTCCAAATCTTCCAAAGCCATTGGCCGTATGGTTGGTGGCAGCCTACTTTCATTTGTTGTTGAACCTGCATAAAATAATTTTACTTTCGTTTCAGACTTCAATTAAATTTATATTTTCTAATACCAGAATATTGAGCAGCTCGGACACCAACAGATGCTAACAACTTTTCTAATGGAGTTTGAATTGGCCCAACCTGCAACTGAGATTTATTTTTTGACACTTTTTACTCAACTCCTACCTGAGATAGTTCTGATGGAACTGATGACCGCTCAGAACCGGAAGCCAAATGTAGATTTTGAGTTTGGTGAGGATTCCTAAGTTGTTGGTGTTGTTGTTGGTGTTGTTGTTGATGTTGTTGTTGATGTTGTTGTTGTTGTTGTTGTTGTTGTTGTTGTTGTTGCTGCTGTTGCTGTTGTTGTTGCTGTTGTTGCTGATGTTGCTGCTGTTGCATTTGCATTCGTAGTGCCATTGCAATTTCTTGTTGTTGTTTGCCCATCAACATTCTCATGTGTTGTGCTGCTTGTTGTTGTGCCATTAGTAATTGGACATTTTGTGGTAGCGGTTGGCCTGGTGAAGTTGGCGATGGACGCCACGCTCCAAGTCCCAATCCATTGTTCAGGGCACTCACCATTGCAGCATAATTTTGCTGCATTTGTAACTTTCTCATTTGAACTGCAGCATCACTTGATTGATTTTCACCGGATGTTGATTGTTCAGCTTGATCTGGAGGCGTCGAGCCAGACTTTTCTTTTTTCTCGTTACCGCTTGCTGCTTTTTGAAGTTGGCGTTGCACTGATGATGGAATCATTGCAGGTGTTAATCCAGCTCTTCCTTTCTGATTGTTTTGTATTTGCTGTTGTTGATGTTGTTGTTGCAAGTTCTGAGTGAACTGTGCAAATGTTGCGGTTTGTTGTTGCAAAAACATCTTGTTTCTAACTGCTGCCATTTTCAATTGATGATCTAGAAATTCAAATTTTTACAAAAGTATGATTGAAAAACATACGGAGCTGGGGAGCAATTGGTTGCCCGTTGTTAGCTCTTGTTGCAGCAGCAATAGCTTGTTGTAATTGATGTTCAACATGCGAGTGAAGAAGAATTGGGTTCCGAACAAATGTTGCCAATAACGCTGGATCAGCCACTAACGGAACGGCCGGTACTCCTGCACTAGAAGACATAATTGGGTGAGTCATCTGTGGATGTTGTTGAAGAACTGCTCCATTAACTGTTGGTGGTGATGGTTGACGATGTTCGCTAAGACCTTGTTGAGTTTTAGCTATTCTTTGCAAATGTTGCAACAGTTCGGCTTGCTGATTTGGATCTTGAAGAGGGTTTCCTTTTCCTTTCAAGTCGTTGTTTATTTCTTTTTCTAAATCTTCTAAACGTAACCCACTCTTCAAACTTGGGAATAATCCAAGTGATCCAAGTCCACCATTCTGTAAAAATAAATAATTTTTCCGACACACAGTAACTTAACAAACTAATGGAGTTTGACCACCGGATGAAGGAGTCTGTCCTAGTATTTTTGCTAGCATTGGATTGGCAATATTTTCATCATTTGATTCGTTTTCTTGAGTGGGATTATACTCTGGACGGTTTGAATTTGTACCACTGAAAAAGCGACTTAAACGACTTCCGCTCGCTGCTGATGGCGTATCCTCATCCAGCACATCTTTCTAAAATATTTTAATGTTATCTTCTTTTCTAACTCCAACAATAAGCAAAACGAAAAACCTTCGGGTTTCCAACGTCTAAAATTCCGAGCAACGCTGCTAGTTCGTGATCAGATTCAGGTAGAGCAGCTGGCGGAGGTGGTGAAAACGCTTTTTCTGCTGATTCAACTGCCGAATCGTTTATTGTTTCCATGTTTCCCTTAACGTTAGCTAATAATTCAGTTGACGGTGGCCTCGATCCATTAACTGACGATGATGTTGGCTCTGAACTTGCTGTCAGTTTAGAATTCTCTTTCTCTTTTTTCTGTTCTTTGGCATTCTTCTTTTTTCCTTCTGCAAAAAAATGTATTCTTTCTTCTTTGTATTGTTAATAGAAATACTTTTCGGTTCATCAAATCCACGTAATTCAATCATATCATCCATAGTTGTTGGACCGTCAGCCCATTCTGGCAGTTTCTCGCTTCCCCCACTTACACTTCCCCCTCGCTCCTCTCTGAAATCAAAGCTAGAAAATATGTTGAAGAAAAATATATATACCTTCTTGAATGTCCGTATTTACCAGAGGTAGCTCTACCATCTTTTTCTGTTCTTTTCCAATCAGTTCGATTACCAAAACCAGACTTTTGCTATAATTTAGGAATATAACAACTGTTTTAAATAAGATGCTTACGAATGGTAGCTTGAAATCATTTCCTTTCGATGCATATTTTTCCGACCCGCCACTGCTTCCATTCCTCCAATTTTTCCCATGTCCACCAAGTCGTTCATCTTTTTCGCTAACTTCTTTTGATTTATCTCCATCTGCTGGAGCTCTACAACCGCTCGAAAATGCTCTCCGCTGTGGAGAAAGACCCGTATTATCTTCACTGCCAGCGCATAGAGAATCCAGTTTCTTTGACGATACACGGTCTTTGATTCCTTCAACTTCCCATCTATGCACAAGCCATTTGAAAGGTGAGAACTTCCCGTCTTCGCTGAAAAAGTATATTGTTTTCAAACGATTATTTAGACATACCCATTAAATTCTTCTGATAATATATCTGGTCTCTGTTTACTTATTGTCGATTCTCTGATAATCATCATTTCTTCACGATTGTACTTTTTAATGGGAGTCGTCACTGTTGGCAAGGGTCGCCCTTCAAGAAGGCTTGACACAAGAGGGTGGATTTCTTCTTCGTCTAGTCGACTAGTCATATTTACACTGAAATTTTAGTTAATTTTTGCAAACTTTTTATTAAATAAGTGAAAAATATGCAAAACGACGCCGAACAACAAACATTGTAAATAGAAATATCGATTTTTATTTACGCTTCAGCAATTTGAACTTTTATCGAAAAAAAAACAACAGCCGTAAAGTTTGAATACTAAAATAGTAATAATTTTTTAATTGAAACCTTTAAAAAAGATAAATTACTCAAAACATAAAAGGTAAAACTTCAGTTCTTTCCAAAAACGTTATATTCTTAACGACACAATCAATAAATTAAGCGAAATATAATTAAAATTATAATTTCTCTTGAACCAAGAGTTTGCTGCTTGTTAGCTTTATCAGGTTTTAAGTAAATTTTTTTCAAAAACTTCTGGAAACACGAAAATCCCTGACAATGTGAGCGATCGAAAAACGAAGTCGAAAGTGAGGCAGCCTCGCGCCTTGAAACTACGGTAAAACGCATTATGAAGCGTGTTCATGAGTGTATAGTGAACACTACAACACGCTACACATTAAGGTTTAATATTTTTTAGGACTTTCCTATCTTTTTTTTTCAAAAACCTTTTATACGTACTTTGGAGATATTTGTATTTATTTGTTTATATGCAATTTTTGCTTATTTTACCAATTTAGGGAACCTAAATATATTTTATAATAAATGTAATACAAATCATATTTGATTCTTTAAAATCGTTTTTTTTTAATTTTATGAAACCTGTATTAAAAAAATTTTAGAAACAGCTTGGTATATCCGCTTAAATCATGGCGGTCGGAAAGAACAACAATAAAATGGGAAAGAAAGGAGGCAAGAAGAAGGCCGTTGATCCATTCGCCCGCAAAGAATGGTTTGATATTAGAGCTCCAAACACCTTCACAACTCGTTATGTTGGAAAAACTTTGATCAATAAAACTCAAGGAACCAAGATTGCGTCTGAAGGGTTGAAGGGACGTGTCTTCGAAGTTTCCCTCGGAGATTTGAACCAATCTGAAGCTGACTTCAGAAAATTCAAACTTATCGCCGAGGATGTTCAAGGAAAGAATGTCCTCACCAATTTCCATGGAATGTCTATGACCCACGATAAATTGTGCTCAATTGTTAAGAAGTGGCATGTAAGTGATTCTGCTTGAGATTTTTTTATTACATTTTTTTTAGACTTTGATCGAGGCCAACGCCGCTGTCAAAACTACTGACGGATACACTCTTAGAGTTTTTGTTATTGCTTTCACCAAGAAGGTTCCAAACCAAATCAAAAAAACTTGCTACACCAAGACTTCGAAGATCCGCAAGATTCGCGCTCAAATGGTTGAATGCATCGAGAAGGAGGTAGTAACGAAAAATAATTACAAAAGAGAAAAACATCCCAATTACAGGTTTCCGGATGCGACTTGAAAGCCGTTGTTGCCAAACTCATCCCAGATTCAATCGGAAAAGATATTGAAAAAACTTGTTCGAAATTGTACCCACTTCAAGAGGTGTACATTCGCAAGGTCAAAATCATCAAGAAGCCAAAACTTGATTTGGGACGCTTGTTGGATTTGCACGGAGATTCAGTCACAGTTGGAGCCGACGGTGAGAAAGTCGACAGACCAGACGACTACGAACCACCAGTTCTTGAGGAAGTTTAAGCATAACTGTTAATTGTTATTTCATTATGCGATAAATGTTGATTATTCAATTTTAACCCTAAAACATTGAAAAGTTATCCGATCTGTTTTCCATATTCATAAATTATTAGTTAAAAAAGGAAACATTTTGATTTTTTGGCCGTTTAGTATAGTCAGACAAGTAAACAACTTCCATTCATTTTTTTAACAAGGAGCTTTCCCATAACAATAGTTGTCTAAAAACGTAACGATTCAAGGGAAGTGTTTTGCTACCAGGAAAGTCTTTAAAAGTACATATAATTGAAAATTGGAAATTTTGTATAAATAATAAAAGTTAATGAGTCTTCCTCAAGAATGAAGATTTTCATTGTTGTTGAAAAAATTGCATGTATCAATTTCATAGAAATTCTGGCCATATTTTTTGCTGTCAAAGTATATTTTGAGTGTCTAGAAAAGTCGATAAATAAGTTACTGTAGAAATTTATTGCAATAAAATCTCTTTTCATAAATTTCAGGCTTGATCAGTGTTAAATTTCTGTTCAACAGAAAAAACCTTTTCTTTCTTTCTTTTCTTTTCTTTTTGTTTTTGTTGTGTTTAATCAGATGGTGTTCCAAACAAAGAATTGTGTCTTATTTCTCAAAAATAGAAAAACTGAAAATAATCTGAAAATGAATGAAAAAGAAAAAAATGTTGGGAAAAGGGAAAAATTAAGAAAAAATACAAGAAAATCGGACGGGGCGGGGGATTTTTGTCTTCTTCTTTGATGGCGCATTTTTTGTATTTTAAATAATTTTGAATGTTTTCTTTTTCTTCTTTTTTCTTTCATTTTTGTTAACGAATTATTTATGAGATCTAGAACCCAACAAGCATGATTTGAAGGAAGTGTACATATAAAAGAAAAAAAAAGGAAGAAGGAGAAGGAGGAGGAAAAGAGGTGGAGGTGGAGGTGGAAGGGGAAAAAAATCTATCCAAATGGATTACAAATAGCAAAGATATCAGTGAATTCGCATCCCGTTTCACAGCACATATTCATGGTTTTTCCCAAACTGCTTCCTCCTTCATTAATCGATGTGGTGCCGCCGCCAACACTTCTTCGTCGTCGTCTCATCGGACAAATCAAGTTGAACGCGTCGAGAAACGATGCTCCGCCTTCAATTATTGATTGATTGAATTTTGTTTTGGTTTTTTTTGATGACGAAAATCAAACCTGGCGGACACAATTTCAATGAGCCGCTTTTGGCGCGTGAAGCCGCTGCCACCGGTCGCTGAACTTCTTTTGTCAGCGACGTTGACGAACGAGAAAATAGACCGAATGAACTGACAACTGACACAACAAATAAAAGTAGAAGAATCCCTCGTGATAACATGCTGAAAATTGGCAAAAATCCAGAAATGTCAAAATAAAAAAAAATGGATGAAAAAAAAAAAAAAAAAAAAGTTGGAAGAAGCCGGCCGGAAAAAAAGTTGAAAGAGAAAGACGACGAAGAAGTGAAAGAATAGAGAACTGATTGTTTTGTGTCCTATCAAATGTCGTCACTTCTCGATTCTCACACGCGCAACAATTCAAAAGTTTTCAAAACAACAAGAATCCACAATTACGCTTTGACGGTACTTTTTTTCTTCTTTTTTTATTTTTGGCATTTTTTAAAGAAGAAGAAGAAGAGACGAAATGACATTTTTTTCAAAAAATTTATTGATTCTAAAGAAGAAGAAGAAGAAGAAAAAAAGAAGGAGCTGGAGGAGGTGGAGGTGGATGAGGAGGAGGAAAATAATAATAATAACAACTGTACTCTTTCAAGATTTCGATTACTCGAGTCCCGATTTTCAGTCTGCAAAACAAAAAAGAAAAGAAAAGTTGAAGCCTATAATTGTAAAAAGCTAAAAAAATGAGAGAAAGAGAGAGAGAGAGAGAGAGAAAATAGCAGTAGCCGTCACTTTTTTGTCATTTTTCACAAGGATACCCAAAAAGAGAGGGGGAAAAACCCAGGAATTGTTCACTTATTTTTTGCGCTCTCCTGACACACAGCGAAGAGAAAAAAAATTGCGAAAAGAAAAGTGTCGAGATCCGGCCCACAATTCCAAATTTGTT
The DNA here is from genome assembly GCA_963572285.1 of Caenorhabditis drosophilae. Taxonomy (NCBI): domain Eukaryota; kingdom Metazoa; phylum Nematoda; class Chromadorea; order Rhabditida; family Rhabditidae; genus Caenorhabditis; species Caenorhabditis drosophilae. The sequence continues at coordinate 4,875,511 of OY751562.1, forward strand.
CAATTATCGATTTTTCATCATTTTGTCGAGCGAATTCAAAAAAATTTTCTGTCGAAAAGCGACAAAATATCGGTTGTTGCAGCAATTTTTCTGTTTTTGTGTTGAAAAAGCCGAGAGAAATAAAAAAAACGAATTGTCGATGGAATCTCCTCTCTCGAGATAATTGCCCTTCTGGAAAAAATCGGAGGGGGGGCCGACGGCTCTTGAAGGATAATTGATGAGGAGGCGAATTAGAGAGGAATTTTTAGACGTCGCCCGAACGAACCGACAATTTGTGATGGGTAAAAGACGCTCAACAAAAAAGAAGGAGAAGGAGGAGGAGGAGGAGAAGCTGACGATGAAGCTGAATTTTTTACAAGTCAAACTATACAAAAAAAAAAGAAAAAGAAAAAAATGTCGGCTTTTTCTCTTCCCCCCCCTGATGTTATCATGACGTCATTGATGGACAATTATCCTTCAATGTGGAATAAGAAATGAGTTGAATCACCGCGCTGGAAAAAAAAATAAATTTTTCTTCTTTTTTTTTTAATTTTAATATTAAAAAAAATTTTTTTTTCTTTTCTTTGATTTAATAAATGTCAAATATAAATAACAAATTTTTAGCAGGAAAAAATGAATATTTTAAGGTCAATTGATTAGAATAGGAGGATTACGGTAATCTGAAAAATATTTTCAAACACGTTTTTATTTCAATGACGTCACTTTGAATATCAATCAATATTTGAATTCAAAAAAAAACGCGGGAAAAAGGAGAACAAATAAAATTTGAGAAGAGTTGCGGAAGAAAATTGAAATAAACGAAGCGCAAAAATATCAAATTGATTATGAATAAACAAACGTTTGAGGGTGGAAAGGAGAAGAAGAAGAAGAAAAGTCATGATCGACTAATTGGGCGGAGCTTAAAAAGAAGCATGAGCGGGAGGGGGGGGGGGGGGGGGTGTGGGTGTGGAAATATTGTGAAACAAATTTTCAGCCCTCGAATTCTTGTTGGTTTTTTTTTTTTGGTTTTGATTTGCAACAACGCTTTTTAGCGATGAGAAATGACGAGGCGTCGACGAAATATATTGAAATTCAGAGTTTTGGGTCTTAAAACGAAAAAAAAAAGTTTTTTTTTTCCCTAATTTGAAGCTTTATTTTTTAATCTTCAAACTCTTCTGTTAAATCCATAAATATTTTTATTGAAAAAGCAAGAAAGAAGTAGACACAAAAGCCCCGAAAAGCTCCAAAATTTCCTCTTCTACCTAAGAAGACAGAGAGAGAGAGAGAGAGAGAGAGAGAGACAGACAGACAGACAGAGAGAGAGAGAAAGAGAGAGAGAGAGAGAAAAAGAGAGAGACAGAGAGAGAGAGAGAGAAAAAGAGAGATAAAGAGAGATAAAGAGAGAGAGAGAGAAAGAGACAGAGAGAGAAAGAGAGAGAGAGAGAGAGAAAGAGAGAAAGAGAGATAAAGAGAGAGAGAGAAAGAGAGAAAGAGAGAGAGAGAAAAATGGTGGGAGAGAAGACCAACTTTTAATTTTTTTTGCCTCAAAATCGAAATTGTTTTTGTTCTTTTTTTTCGAATTTGTTGAAAGAAAAGAAGGAAATTTTTTGATGTCATCATTTGGATATTTTTGTGTCAATTTATTTTATTAATTGCGTTTTCAAGAAAACAGAATTTCCAGTTTGAAAGACGGAAAACGAAGAAAAACGAAGAAGACAATTTTTTTTCCATTTTTTTAAATTTTAATCAATAAAATGTTGGAAAATAATTGAAGAAAACTTTTTCTCCCCCCCCTCTTTTTTTTTACTTAAAAAATCGATTAGAAAAACCAATTTCCGGTAAAAAAAGAAAAGAACCCGACTTTGTCTAGGCACATACTCATATCTGCCGATTAATCAGTGCCACCCACGTTTCCGGATTTTTCCCCTTTTTTCTTTTTGTCATCTTAAAAATAAAAGATTAAAAAGTAAATAAAATAAATTCGAGAAATATTGTCAAGTTTTTATTTTATTTAATCTTTTAATTCCAATGACACTGACGAGAAAAAGAAAATGAGAAGCCCGAAAACTCAGAGAAAAAATCGATAAAAACTGAGCGACGACGAAGCCTGAAAACTCAGAAAAAAAATCGATAAAAATTGAGGGACGACGAAGCCCGAAAACTCAGAAAAAACATCGATAAAAACTGAGCGGCGACGAAGCCTGAAAACTCAGAGAAAAAATCGATAAAAATTGAGCGGCGACGAAGCCTGAAAACTCAGAGAAAAAATCGATAAAAACTGAGCGGCGACGAAGCCTGAAAACTCAGAGAAAAAATCGATAAAAATTGAGCGGCGACGAAGCCTGAAAACTCAGAGAAAAAATCGATAAAAATTGAGCGGCGACGAAGCCTGAAAACTCAGAGAAAAAATCGATAAAAATTGAGCGGCGAAAAAAAAACCTGAAAATTGATTAAGCCACACTCAAATTGGCACATTGTCTTCAATTCTTCACGGTGAAGTAGAAAAAGAATTTTTTATCAGCTCAATTTTTTTTCTTTTTCTTTTTTTTAATAAAAAAAACAGAAAAAAAACAAATTTTCTTTAACTCTTTTTTGTCTATTTTCACCCGTCTTTTATCAGTTTTCAGATTCAAATTGGTTTTTTTGAAAGAAATTGAAATAAAAAAAAAAAAAAAAAGATAAAGTCGCTCCAGTTTTTTTTTATTTTTCAAAATTTGAAAGAAAACGAAAAATGAAGAAAATAAAGAAGACATTTCAGATAATGAGATTGGCATTGATTTTTTCTTTCCACCAGCCCCCTCCCGCCCCCTTTTTTTTTTTATTTTTCAAAAAAAAATTTCCCCATTAAATTGTGGAATAAAAAAAATTCATTTTATTCTTTCATTTTTATGCTTCAAAATCGTTTATTTCAACTGTTTTTATCTTCTTCTTTCTCCCCTCATCCCTCCCCTCTCCGGGTTTTTTAGGTCTCGCAGCGAAAACTACGAAAACTTACAGTAACCAATAATAGAAATTTTAAATTTTTTCCACTTTTCCTTTCCTAAAAATCAAATGGTTTTTTTCTAACTTTACAAACCGGGTTTTTTAGGTCTCGCAGCGAAAACTACACTACAGTAACCAATAAAAGAAATTAAAATTTTGTTCCTCTTTTCTTTCCCTAAAAATCAAAAAATGTTTCTTCAGATTTGTTGGGGTCTCGCAGCGAAAACTACAGTAAACTTTTAAATAGAAAAACAAAGAAAGATTGAAATAAAAAATGTGAAGAACAAAAATAGAAAAAAGAGAAGAAAAATGCCTATTTTTCCCTGTTTTTTTTTTTTTTTAAATTTCAACCGCCCCGCCCGGCCGCCTCTGCCGCTCATCACCGACCGCCTCACGCAATCCATCCTTCCTTCCGATCATCATTTTTATTTAATTGATTCACCATAAATATCAAATGACGTCGTCGCCAATAAAAGAATGAAAATAAGACAAGAAAAAATGTGTTGAAAATATTCATTTATGAATAAAATTCCATCATTTTTCTTTCAGCTTCATCTCTCTATAAATGAACATTTAATTCTCCTCCTCCTCCTCCTCTTCTTCCTTCTTCTTCTTCTTCAAATTAATGAAAAATATAATTTTTATTCAATAAATTTTCTTGAAATGGAGGTCTAACAAGAACAAATAAAGGATCTTGTAGAAAGTAATAATGGGGAGGGGGGAAAAGGAAAAGATGATCAAAGACAGTAAACGTATGAAAATGACTATTTTTTGTCGAATAAACGTTCCTTTTTTTTCGAAAGTTCTATTCACATGATGCCTAGTAATAAACATAAAAAAGAAATATACATTATTAAATTATTTTTCTTCTTTCCTTTTTTTCTTTGATGAAAACAAGCTGTTTAATTAAAGAAGCTACAAGATGAACTAATAAAATGTACAATTTGATGAAAAAATAGAAAAATTTGTTTCAAAATAAATATTTAAAAAAAAACGACTTTGTTGTACTCTATTAGAATAAATTTTGTAAAAAAAAAACCTGGATACTCACAAGAAAAAGAGATAGAAGGGCTGAAAATTGGAGAATTTTTATTAAAAATCACAACGCTGGGGACATGAGACAACTCAGAAAGGTTCTTTTTTGGTTCACAACACAAATCCTCGTAATCCGCGCTTTTTTTCCAAAAGTTTTTTCTGCCATTCGCAATTTCATGAAAATTTTTAAATTAAAAAAAAAAAAAAACAAAAATCGTCTTTTAATAAGACAATGTTGTGAATTTGAAAAAAAAACCATTTTGAACTAAAAATTTCTCTAAAAATTAATTATTTCGAAGCAACAAACCAAAAAAAAAGAGAAAAGAAAAAATACACATATTGGAATGAGATACTCAGAATTTGAAGATTAGGAAAGAAAATTGGACGACGAGTTTTTTGGTCTTTTCAAATGCATTCCACTTAGCGGCCCAATTCCATTTAACATTAATTGAGAATGTTGATCATTTGAATACATTCCATTGTTACGCGTTGTTTGTCCTAATACATCAATGTGCTAAAACAACAATCAATAGTAAAATAATCATTAATTTTAATTTCCAATAAATTAACTAACCGGTGAGTCTGATCTATGATCGGAACTTAATGGGATGCCCTTCAAACAAACACATCGTTGTTCTCTTTCTTGTAATAATGCTGAAACTCGATCAAGCTCACGTCGTAAAACTTGATTTTGGGTCTGAAAAATTTAGAAATCTTTAAGTTATTTGATAAATCAGTTTTTTTTAAATTACCAATAACGTATTTTTTTCTTGTTCCATATTCTGAACTCTTCCAAGCATATCATCATGTTCTTCCTTCTTTCTTTTTCGATATCTGACTGCTGCTGCTTTATTTCTTTCCAGAATTGTGTTTCTTCTTTGATCTGGAGGCATATCGGCTGTTGTACTTCTTCCACGTCCACGCCCTCTACCGGGAGTTGAGTTTGGCGGTCGCCCCACTGGATTCGGCCCATTCGACAATTTCGGCGTCACTTCACGTTCCGAATCTGATGTTGACATACTGAAAAAAAAACCATTTAAGCATATTTTTCTTGAAAACTGCATTTTTAATCAGGAAATACTTACTTTCCAGCCGAAGTCTGACCAATTGACATTAAACTCGTTTGATCATCCGGGTAATATGAAACTTCTTTTTTAACTGGCTTCAATTCCCACTGCCTTTGGTGTATCTGATGTCCAGAAGATGTCATTGTACCTTCCATTCCATCCGGAGATTTCTGCATTGCTACAGCAGCTGCAGCTGCAACGACTGCTGCTGCTGTTGCCGAATTTGACGAAGCGCCATCATGAGATGAAGATGAAACTATTGGCGCATATCCAGACACTGGCGTTGGTCTATTCGGAGCACGAATACCATTACAACTTGTTGATGGAACCATAGCTGCACCGAGAACAGAAGCTGAATTTGGAGTTGATGAAGATGGTGATCTAAGGAGTGCGGAGAAATCCGGCTTGTTATTTAAATAATTGATTGTATGAAGACGATCAGAATGCATATCCAAAACAGCATTCAGTACATCAGCCGTTCGTGGAGCTTGTGCTGATGAATCTCCTGCCTAAAGACAATTATTTTTTCAAAATCAAACTTTTAACTCTATTTTTACCCCAACTGCAGACAAAAATTTTGAAATATCGGCCGTTTTGAGATTTTCTCGAGTTGTCGTCTCGTTATCACCAGCTGCAGTTAAAATGCTGATATTTGAGAAAATACCGGGTGATTGTTGAAGTGAGGAAGGTGGAATTTTTAGTAATAAATCGTGCACTGTAAAATTAATGTTTTTTTAAAATGCCGTTTTGATATTTATTAGATGAACTGACTATTCGCAGTTGTTGACAATGATGCTCCACTAATTGGCACCAATCCATTCGCTTCAAGAGCTTCAATTGATTGATTTGCGCCAGTCAATGATGGTAGTGCTGAACCGCTGCTAATTTTTTGATTTGCTTCGCGAAATTTTGCTTCGAACGGATTCACAGCCAAACATCGTTGCATTAGTTCGGCTGTTGTTGGCAATTCTGAACCAATTTCAGATTGAAATTTCATTTTTTTTTCTTCAATTAATTTAATTTTACCCATCGGTGTAAACATTAGTTTTGGATTTGGTGTTTCTAAAACAAAAGTCGGCGATGTGTTTGTATCCCCAATTATTTGAACACGCTGAAATTTGTTTATTGTTTTCCAATTATTTTTTTTTTAATTTTAAAAGTACTCTTTTCAAAATTGTTCTAGAATGTTTCCCATTTCCAAAATAAACTATTTTTTGAACTAAAAAATTGGACAATATCGTTCATTCATAATCAAAAATAGTCTTCATTTTTAGCAAAAAAACGTCTTTCAATTTTTTAAAATCCTCTTAAATAACTTCAAAATCTACCATCATTTTAAAATAATCTTGAAGAACACGTGCTGTAAATGCTATATCTTTGCTAGTCTGTCCTTGTGTAGTCATTGGCAACGTGGATGCCATTACTGATGATACAGAAAGAGATTCCGGATATATTGGAGACATTAAATTTGATGAAGATACAATCGGCATAGACGGTTCAATAAACATTGCTTCTTTTCTTTCTTTTGTAGTAAACTTTGTTTTTTCGATGTTGTGTTAATTAACAAAAAAAAATGTGCTCATCGATTAATGAATTAATCTAGTTACATCAGCATGACATCATCATTCCTGCCAAATAATTGTCTCGATTTTTTTCTAAATCGGAATTTATCATAAAGAATTAGATCAAAAAACTTGATCGAAAAGCATAATGAATGTGAACAGAGATAAGAAAATAATGATATCAGTTATTACGCCACTCAAATGCCATCATTTGAAATAAAAACGGCAAAAATCTGATACAAATATTTAGAAACCAATAAGACCAACATTTTTCCTAATCATAATCCTAGAAATGTACTCAGGTAAAGGTCAATGAAAACTCTTCTCCTTCTTCCTTCTATAGACTCAACAAAAAAAATAAGAAAAAAAAAACTAAAAACGGCGTAAAAAAAAGCGACTTTCAGTTTTTGGACAGAAAAACAAAAAAAAAGTGATGCGTAGAAAACAAGAAAGAAACTTTGATTACATCACAGTTCAAGAGTTAATTTGATACTAATTTTGCCCTAACACGGTGGATTTAATCATTTCTTTCTTCTATTGATCAAGTATTTTTAAAAGATTTTTTCATCACATTTTTATTGAAACAAGTTTTTCAATTTATTTTCAGAAATTATAGAGTCAAATGAATAATTCAATAAGAAACAAAACAACTCGAAATAAAAATCAATAATTTGCCGATGAAAAATGTCAACTGATTTTGTTTCAGAAATCATGTTTTTTCTTTGAAAATAAACGAAAAAATCACACGTCAGTCGCCGATGGTTCAACTCTTTCATTTCTTATCAATACACGCACGATCATTCGTCGTCATTCTTTCTATAATCAAATCTGATCGAATGTTAATTCAAAACGAACCGAACTAGAAGAAAAATAGAAAAAAAATAAAAATGAAGAAGATACTACTCACATGATTCTCTACCGTAATTCTTATTTCCTTAAAAATAAACGAACATTTGTAGCAAAATTTTGAACCTCGCCAAAATTTTTAAAAAATTTGAGAAACTACAAAAATCTATATCTTTGCTCAAATATTTAAAGACTTTTTATATTCAAAATAATTTCTCAAAATCAATATAGTGGCATTTAAATTTGATTTTAGTAAGAAATGATGATGATGATGATCATCGTCGTCGTTGTTGAATAATCAAAAACATTTTGTTCTCATTCATATCAAATCAATTTTTTTTTCTTTCTTTTTTTTAGTGATTTTTAACTGATGACAACACTTTTTAAAAGAGTGAAATAAAAGAAAATGAAAAATTGATAAAACGACAATATTGACAAAATCAGCCATTTTTAATTAAAAAATACATTCATAGGTCTCAAATAATTGAAATTAAAAAAGAAAAATTAAACGGTGACGAAATTTAAAAAAAATGATTTGGAAACTATCAAAATTAGATAATTATTTACGAGCCTTTGATTAAAATCTAATCGATTCAACCAAAATTAACTGTAAACAGCTCATCTAAAATCGAAAGAAATTTTAAATGACAAAATCAATTTAATTTTGCTCAAAAAAAAAATTAAGAAAAAGACGAAAACAAAATAATGGTGAGCAAAGTACAAAACTTTTCTTTCTTTATAAATTCAAAATTTTTTAAACTCTGTTCGGTGTTCAGAAAAAAAAAACAAAATGCAGTTTTATTTTACATGATGTTATTAAACGTTTTTTTTTACAAAATGAAAACTTCCGGAATAAATTTTCTCAATTATTTGAAAGAATAAATCTATTTGATATTGTGATGGGATTAATATTCAATCTGATTTTCGTTCATAAAAGGGATTTCATTTATTATAATTCGAGATTTATAACTATTCCAATTGTTTAAAATATTTAAACTTGTATTTTAAGTATTTAAAGAAGTAATAAACGCTAGAAAAAATCTAACCGCCTTTATAGGAAAAACAACTTTTCGAAACTTGGTGTCTAGTTTTTTAAAAATTGTTTTTGTTAATCACTTGATAAGAATATTGTATCCATAAAAAAAATCGTATTTTTCTTTAAAATTTTCTTTCCGTTTTTAATACAATTTTTTTTGAGAAAAGTACTTTTTTTGGTTCGCTAACAATTTTTACAACTTACCGATCTCGAACCATCTGGAACATCTGTCATCGCGCTTGTTGTCACAACAGACATTGTGCTAAAATAAGATTTTATTTTATGAAAAGAATTTAAAAAGTTCAAACAAACATTTAAAATATCAGCAACGTTTGGAAAGACCTGCTCATCATCCAAAATCGATGCCCAAATATCTTAAAGAAAATTATAGAAATTTCAAATTGTTTCAGTTTTTAAAAATATGAACCTGACATAAAACAGGAAAAAAGAAGAATGGAAACTGACATTTAAAAAGCATTTTTATTCCGTTACAATAGAAAAAAAACAGTGCGGCGGATGAAACATTAAACTCCAAAACTCACTTGTCAATAATAACAAAAAGATCATTCGAAGGTAAAAACATTAAAACTTAACAAAGCAGATGCAATTAAAAAAAATTTTTTAAACTGCAAAGCACACATTAAAGAAATGAGATTTCGAGAAAAAAAAAGGGGGGGGGGAGTGTAGATTTTAAAAATAAGAAATGAAAAAGGATTGAGAATTGTTTTAGTATCCAGCTTTTTCGTCATCAGGAACTCGAACATCATCAATTTTAAGAATCATTCGAACAACCTGCAATTTAAATTATTTTTTAAAGTGTGAGATCTGTGTGTGCTCAATAATCCTTCTTTTTGGATTAATTTTAATCTCATATTATTAAACTTGCGTTTTCTTTTCTAGATAAAATTGAAAAAAGATCTTTTCAGATTTTGGTTTGAATGGAAAACTTATTTGATATTAAAATTCAATTCGATGCAAACATATTTTTCGAAAAAAAATCTAGATCTTGAAAATGTTTTAAACGTAAAAATATGAAATTTTTTTTTAAATGAAGAAAACATTTTATTTTGAGATAAGCATTTAATTTTCGAAAACTTTCCATTTAAAAACTTATCGATACAATTTTTCATAAAATGAGACAAAAATGACCCGTTTCCATGACATTCAACTCTTATTATTAAAAAAAACTGCCAGGTTAGCAACATTTTTTTAAATTTCATTTTTTAAAACTAAATTGAAAAAAAAACCTGTGTCGCAAGCGAAATTTGCTCTCTTTTGCTCAACAAGGTTTCAATAACTTTTTGCTGTTTCATATCGTTTGTACCGGCAAAAACGGCGTCAATTCCCAAGTGCGGATTTCCAGTCTCAATTTGTTTGGCCTGAAAATATAAAATTTTAAGCTTTATGATGAAGATGGTGAAATATTAATTTTCAAACGATTATTATCACTAGCTTCGGGTTTTTAAAATCATGGATTATCTATATAACACGATAATCTTTCATTTATCTTACTATATTACTTTGAAAATACCAAAACACTTTTGTTCAAAGGCAACAGATTATAATTTTCATATTCAATCCTCTATTTAAAAAATTGTATTTAAACAAAACGAAGAGTCAAGAAAATATTTTTTATTCAAATTAAACTTGCTCACTTTTAAATCAGACAACGCATCAATTGGAGAAAGTCCAGAATTTTCAGCTAATGCCATAGGTATTGATTCGAGAGCATCAGCAAAAGCACGGAATGCATATTGCTCAATTCCATCAATTGTATCAGCTGTTTTGGCAACTTGAATTGCAGCAGCGAGTTCAGCCGAACCACCTCCATAGACAATTCTTGAATCACGCACAAGATTTCTGATAACACAGAGAGCGTCATGAAGAGATCGTTTTGCTTCATCAATAATCTGAACATAAATCATTATTTGAAAATTGTTAAAATGTATTTAATACCATTTTATTTCCTCCTCTTATAAAAATGGTGATAGCCTTGTTGTTTGGGCATTGCTCAATAGACAACATTCGGTCTTTAGCGGTTCCAAATGTAATTTCTCTCACTAAACCAGCTGTTCCGAGTTTTGATTCAGTCAGTTCGGCAAATCGTGGCACAATTCGTCCATTTGTTGCAATGGCCAATAGCTCAATTTCTGGCCCTCCAACCCAACGAACTGCCGGCAAATTGTTAGCTTGCAACAAATGATTGGCTTCGTCATCGAATCCCCATTGACATATAGCCAATGTTGCTCCGCTTTCCTTCACTTGTTTAATCATTGTTTCGAATGTTTCACGCTCGTATTCACGAAGTGCGGCAAAATCTTCCGTTGATGTAATATCAAGCTTATGCTTGGTCTTTGGCTTTGGTGGCTCGAATGGGCAGGTAAGGATGGCAACCTGAAAAGATTCTTACTTAGAACCATCGAACTTTATTAAAAAATTGATTTTTTAATGAAGTAGACCAATTTAATTTTATGAATTTAATAATTTTTTAACTAACCTTCGCATTTTTAAGCTCTTTTGGCATTTGCGGATGAGACATAGTTTTGTCAATAACAATTCCTTTGACAAGAATCGTATCTTCTAGTCTTCCTCCAACTTTTCCTTCAATTTTGATCATTTCAAAATTGACATCTTTAGTTTCAACATCAGCCACCGACAAAACCGCATCAACTGCAATTTCAGCAAACTGGCGAATCGCTCGGTTGACGCTGAAATATTTTTAAAAGTTCATTTATTATCTTATTTTCATATGTAAATGTTTACATTTTACTTCCTAAACTAGTTTGAGCTGTTTCAATTAGTCTTTCGCGATCTTCAACTGGGAACTTGTCCGAAATTGAATCGAGCGTCTCAAGCGAGATTTTGCATGCCAAATCGAATCCATCAGCAATCTTGATTGGATGAATTCCTCGGTCAATGAGTTTTTCAGCTTCTTCGAGAAGAGCTCCAGCGAGTACTGTAAATTGAATATTAATAATAGGGAATATGAAAGGAAAATGATGAAGAAAATTTTTCAAATTACTACTTTAAAAGTATAAATTACGTAAAGAAAAAAGAAACGCTGAAAACTTCTGAGAATTACACAGATACATCACACCTAATCAACATCTGCTATGACTAAAACCAAGTACTATTTTTTTCAACCTATAATATTGTGCAAAAATAGAAACATCACGAGACGCAGAATACCGCGCAGTGTGTACAAAAACCAGCGATCGATTTTTACACGATTGAGACAAAATGATGACGTATAACGGTAAAAGACAGATAAACGAATATCTATTTTTCATATTTAAATGCATACTATGTAATTATTTTGATTTAAAAAAAATAGGAAAGTGGCATTGGAGGAACATGTTAATTTTTCAAAAGCAAATGACCTTCAAACTCTTTTCAGACTTTTTAAACTGAACATTTCTGAAAACACATTCATGAGAAAACATTCAAAAAAACCTACTTTCCTATTTTTGCAATGGAATTTAAACGAATAGAAAATTGAGAATCATAAAAAAAAATGAGCAGAGAAAATAATTTGTCTTTTTTCTTCTCTCAATTTTGGAACAAGAAGCGTTTAGAAAAATATAGAAAAATGAGAAAAAAAACGACAACAATAAACGACATCTTCACGAAAGTTTCGAAAAAAAAATTGAAGAATATTTTGGAATGGAGCAATTATGGTACATTCTTTTTTTTTTTGGAAAAAGACTATTGAAATACCTTGAAAAACCTATATTCATTAGTTGGATAGCTGAGAAGTTATTTTTAATCTTACCGTAACCTAATTACATTCATTATATTTTTATTCATTGATTTTTTAAATAATAAAAGAAGTGTTAACATTCTAAACACTGTTTAAAAATTCGAAATTGTAAAATATTGAACTTCCAGTCATTGTTTGTTTTAAGAGAATGAACTTATGAAAATGTGTTACTTGTCAACTTATTTCAACTAAAAATGACAAAAATCTTTTCGGGAACATGAAAAACGAGAACTTTGGGGCGTTGAAAAAAGAAAGAATAAAAATAAACTATGAACTTTCAGAAAAAATTGATTATTTAAAAAAAAAATGTTGATTATTATATTTAAGAAATGTTAAGCAATTATTTAGTTTTATATTTAATTTTAAAAAACAAAGTTATATTAAATATGACAAGGGTAGTAAAATGTTACGTTTTCAATTTAACGTTAAGCAAAAAAGGAAAAAGGAAAAAAGAAAAAAAAGAAAAGAAAAAGAAACACAACCAAATAACAATAAAAGATAAAAGAAAAGAAAACCCGAATTGATGATGGAGAGGAATTTAAAACATAACAATACATTTTTTGGCATGAACAGATTGATCAAATATTTCAAAAAGAAAAAATGAAACTTTTATGCCCTCCACATTTTTTGGCACAACTAAATTTTTTTTAAAACTAAATTTTTCAGAACAGAATTTGATCATGGAATTAAAAGCATGCTTCAAAAAATCTTTTAAGGAATTGTTTCATTAATTATTCTTTCAAACTTAAAATTAAAAATTGATAAAACATTTGTTTATTGAGAAAATAGGTTTAAACATTATGGGACGTCACAAAATAAAATTCTGAAAAAACGATAAAGATGAATTTTGAGACAAAATCAGGCAGCCAAAAAATATAAAATGAACAATAAATCCATTGACACATTTTTCTAGCTCAGTTTGCTCTTTGTAAACTGAACAAGTTGGTTTATTATAAAAACGAAGCAAACAACTGATGAAATGTTAAAAAAACGCAGAGAAAAAAGAACAAGGCAGAAAAAAACTGACAACTTTTTTCATGTGACAATTCCACTTTCTCTTAAAACATTCAAAATTTTCATTCTTTGAAATTCAAAACCTGACTGTTCGTTCAGTTATTGTAAAAACTAAAAATAAGAATTTAAAAAAAAAACCTGGTCCTTTCAGAAAAAACAAATTTTTTAACCAACTTAAATAAATAAATCGAATCATGTTGTCTAGAGGGTGAAAGATTTACACTTAAGAAAAAGAAAAAAAAGAAAAGAAAAAGAAAATGTGATCGCGCACTTGGCAGCAGAAAAATAAAAGAAAAAAAAGGAGAAAAAAAAACGCCAAAACCAAGATGTATTCATGTGAATGCATACGTGAGCCAACTATCTGATCAATAGAAGGAGACGGCGAGAGTAACACGATTCTCTACATGCTTCTAGCGAAAAAGCTTCCAATGAAATAACGACGATTGCGGCTACAGGGTGAGCAAGCAAAAAAAAAAAAGAAAGAGAAAAAAAGAGAAGGCAGAATAAGAGCAAAAATGTCCTTATGCGCATAAAAACTAGATGAACATTCTCTTTTTTTTCTTCTTTTTCTTCTTCATTTCACTACGCATGAAACATCAAAAAAAAAGAGAAAAAAGAAATGCGACAAGCGTGAAGCTTGATGAATATATTTTAATGAATTCAAAAAGCTTTAAAGACTCATGACTTTGACACTTATTTTATTTTAATTTGCCGGAAAAAGTTTTGTGAAAATAAAAAAAACGGAGAGGAAATTGATGCTGTGAATTGCTAATTTAAACAATGAAATAATTTTCCATATTTTTTATACCAGACCGGAAACAAGATCCAACCTTTTTATTGAAAAAATGTAGAGAAATCAAAACCCAGATTGAAGTAGAGTCTGAATTACGCATGAAGAGATTAAAAAAAATCATTAGCATATGAAATTATTTCTTTACTAGAACATCTGCTTTTTTGTTTCAGATTTTGCAAATTGAAACCAGCAGACTAAAATGTTCAATGTAAGATACTTTTTAATCATTATGCTCACCAGCATTCTTTACCTTTACAAAAAAAAATTTCAACACGCAATCAAATAGAAAACACTGAATAAGTGAGCTTTTTAGAACATTTAAAAATATTGAAAATAAGTTTTTTCAAACCATACACCAAATTTATCTACTATTATCAAAAAAAAATTTGTTTAATTGCAAATAATGCAAATGTTTAGGTATTGTTTTACGCGAAATGAAATAAAATGATGAAAAAACTAGAAAAGAAAAATATTTTCTAATGATTTTACTTTAACTGTCTTTTTCAAATAAAACATTGAGATCGCCTACACACCATGAACATTATGTTTCATGTTTAAAAAATCGTTTTTAAATGTACGAGAGAAGTGAGAATAAAAAAATTTTTAAATGTCTTTAAGTGGGTTAGAAAAACGATTAATGAAACATGTTACTCTTTCCGTAAAAAAAGACATTGTGCAATTCATTTTGCTCCAAACAAAATTCAATTATCTTTGAAACACAACTCTCTTTTTTTCTTTTTCTTTTCTTACCCGAAAACGAAAACCGTCGACATTAAATAAGTGAGGAGATGTAGAAAACGTGGACGACAAAGATATCGATCAAAGAACATAAAAATGTAGGTCTAACATTCATTCTTTTCTTCTCCTTTTCACAAAGAAAAAAAATCACTGAAATGTTAAAAGGATCATCCTCTACTTTTTCTTGGATAAATAAATGTTTTTTTTTTCGTTTGCGGCGAAAAATTTTGTTTCGTGCCAAGATACAAATATAAAAAAAAAATTAACGTCAGTATCTTCACTCACATTCAATAGACAAACATTGTTAGAACCTCTCGCTCTCAAATAATCGAACAATGACCACCCACGACTCGTTAATAAAATGTCACGTTTGTGAACAAAATTTGTACTCAATAATTAATTCGAAGCAACAAAAAGAAAAAAAGAAAAAAAATGAATTTTCAATCATCACTGTCTTTGCAAAAATGATAACTCTAAGAAATTGCGATTAATTCTTAACCATGCTAATAAAAAATATTGATAACAAAATTATTTAAGCTTGACGTCAGTTTATCTAATGAAACTTTGTACAGTTTTTTTCCATATTTCGCTATGTTATCAACTTGGAAAATTACATTCAAAGCTCAAAAACGTCTTGTGGTTCGATGAAAGGAACAATATAATGATTAGAAAATAACCGAAACGAATAGAAAAAAGAAGAGTTCGGGAGATTATTTTTTTTCTGTTTATTTCGTCAAACGTCATAAGCTAAGCAAACATTTGTTTTACGTTTACACTCACTAGACAAAAAAATGATTCGACTGTTTAATCTTTGGCGATATGAACACATTCATTATGGCTTGCATGATGATTAATATTAAAACAAGAAAAAAACTTAAAATTCTTATACATTCGGGGTTTCAAATAAAATTTAGATCTATTTTTTTAAAATAAAATTGAGTAAAATTTTTAATTTAACAATTAAATATAGTTAAGATTATTTTTCCACTTTCTCAACATTTTGATGGATAGAAAACTAGTAGAACGTTGTAAACAGCGTGTTGAATAACAAAAAAAAGGCGGTAAAAAGTTTATCAGTAGAAGGAACTAGATTCCAAATTCCTTTCGAATGTTATGTTGAAAACAGTCGTTTTTAGAAATACTATGTTAAATTTAAAATTAAAAAATAAACAAACCGACTACTCCTGTCGTTCCATCTCCAATTTCATGATCTTGAGATTTTGACAACTCAACCATTAACTTAGCAACATGATGTTGAACATCCATTCTTTCCATGATAGTCGTACCATCATTGGTAATGGTGACATCACCATCTGGAGAGACCAACATTTTATCCAAACCTCTTGGTCCGAGTGATGTTCGGAGAGTGTTTGCAACAGCTCGAGCAGCAAGAATATGACTCTGTCAAAGAAAATTACGCATCAATTTAATAACTTTTTGATACCTTAACAGCTTCGACACCGGTGATACGTTTTTGATTCTCTTGTTCACGCATGACGATGAATGGTTGCCCACTCTCGTCGAAAAGAAGTTGCGCAGAAGCTTGCGCCATTGTTGATTTTTTTTACCAAGTTTCTGCAATTTATTTTAGGATAATTGAATAGTTAAAGAAAAAGAAAATTAAAAAGAAACAATGTTTCGAAATTAAGAATCCTAGGATGTAATTAAAAATGAAGAAATGTTTTCCTTAAGAAAATTCAGTTAATGGTGAGTTGTCAGCTAAAAAGTGATATTAAAAAAATCTTTAAGAATAAACTTGGACAATTCTAGAAGATAAACGCTTACTAATTTAAAATTTATAGCAACAATTTTGAAATTTGTCCTAAAAATAAAAATAAAATCGACAACGGGCGAATTTCCAACAAAAAATAAATTTCTGTTTGATTACAAAAAAATTTTAAAACAAAATTGAAGTAAAAATTAGGAGAATTCTCCCATTTTTTACAAGAATGCTGAATTTAAATTTAAATGGCTTCTAGAAACATTTCATAATGGTGTGTGCAATTAAGCGTCAATGTGAACATTTGAAACGAGTACGTAATTGCTTACCGTAGTTGGCGAGTAAAATAAAACAAAAGTTCACTAAAAGGTTTTTTAGTGTAAATAATTAAATAGAATCAGACAGTTTGAAATATAAATTTCTAAAATTAAAGAAATCTTAAATTTTTAATTATTTTTATTATTAAAAAATTAAAATTATTTTATTTTTTTAAAACAAATATTAAAAATAAAACATAAATTTATGTACAAACATTGCATCATGAAAAGTAAATGACAAAATCGGTGCCTAATTAAAAAGCAACAAAAAAAAATCAATAAATTCTAATCATAATCATCTGGAATATTCAAGAAACTTCCAATTGTTGGGAAATGAACCGCACTCATTCCAGCAGTTCCACCAGCGCCAGCAGCAGGTACTGCCCAATGCCCACCCCATTGAAGTTGTCCATTAAGCCAATCAACACCAACGGATTCCGGATGATACCAATATTTATTTGCTGCATCGCGACTGTGCGGATCATCAGGATTCGGTTCCCATAGACCAGGTTTTGTGAATGGACTTCG
Organism: Caenorhabditis drosophilae; assembly: GCA_963572285.1. Classification (NCBI taxonomy): domain Eukaryota; kingdom Metazoa; phylum Nematoda; class Chromadorea; order Rhabditida; family Rhabditidae; genus Caenorhabditis; species Caenorhabditis drosophilae. The sequence continues at coordinate 4,892,888 of OY751562.1, forward strand.
ACTGCGCGGTGTATGAACTAATCCGCGACTGTCTGATAATCCATCAAATGCTCGAAATGTATCTTCTCCACCGGATCGAGCTCCGTAAGAAGCATCAGATGGAAGAATTGGGATTTGTCCTTGGAATGCTCTAAAATATTGATTTTTCTCAATTTCTCCTTGTTTCAGTTTCCAACTTGGCTTTTCCATCTTTTTTCGTTTTTTCCCCGCTTTCTACCGTAGTTGATGGGCCAGATGATAAAGTTCTTGGACGAACTTCTATAAAATAATTTTTTTCCGCAAGATATTTTCAAGTTGCTCATGCACATTTAAAGGATTGTTGTAAATAGTCTAATTTCGGGTCTTGACACGAAAAAGTATCCTACTACCGTACTTTAGGCATGAAAAAAGTCAAAATTTGGAGGGGAGTCAGTTTAATGTCGTGTTGCAAACTTGCTCTAAAGAACTTAAATCCAGAAAAATATTTTCAGAAAAAAACAATTTTTTTTGGTCAACGAGTACAAAATTTAAAAAAAACGCGATTTTTTTTGGCGCGAAACAATAATTTTCAAGATTTGAAATTTAAATTTGAAAAAACCCGAATTTTAGTGAAAAGAAGCTGCGTCTCCTTGAATTCACATATAGTTCAGCACTTACTCTCAAAATCAACATCAGAATTGGAAATTGTTGTGGCTTCGACCGCGTTTAAAAGATCTTTCGTGAATTTTCTTGAATCTTGAGCTGAATTTTCCATTTTTTTTTTGAATTTTTTGATTAAAAAATCAATAAATTATTGGGTTAAAATTTAAAAATTGGTTAATTTTTGTTATTAAAAAAATAATTTTATTAATATTTAAAAAATGACAGACAATGACATAAATAAATAAATTAATTAATTAAAAAAATTAAAAAAATTAATAAATTTAGAAAAACAAACAAAATTCAACCAAAAATCTCACCAACATTCGTCCATTCTTTTGCAATTTGATTTGTTTGTTGATTTTGTTCAGAAACATAATTTAAAAACCCATCAAGACCTCCTTGTTCTTCTCTGTTACCTCCCTTTAAAGTCGCTGGTGACGATTTTATTCCAATTGCTCCAGGTCCAGAAGTTATCGAATTAATTCTTCTGTTCAAATTTTTAAAATTGTTTGATTTAAAAAAAAAGAAAAAACTTCAATGCCGAATATAATTCCTTTGGAGTTGGTGGTCGAGGAGTTGTGGGTTTTGATAAAATCTCTTCATGATTAGAATGATAACGTCTTCTTCTTCTTCTGCTTCTTCTCTTCCTTTGTTTTCTTTGTTGAAGTCGAGATCGATTTTTTCCTGATCTTTTCTTCTTTTTTTTCCCTTTTTCCTCATTTAAATTCGCCGCAAAACTCTTCAAAATCGCTCTTGATTGTGGTGCATTCAAGGCGATTTCTCTGGAAAAATGCGACAAAATTCTCCCTTTTCCCCCTGAAATCAAACCGATTTTCAGCCTTTTCAATTCCTGACACTTTTTTAAGATGCTTTTCTGGAACTGGCGGCGGAACGATCAATTCAACGTCATCGTTTCGATCGTTTTCCAATGAGCGTTTGGCTCGAATCGGTGCCAGCGCAACTGCTCGATTACGTAGTGGCACTGGCGCCGGAATATTGTAGGGATTTATTTGACTTCGTTGCGGTGATCCAGCTGATATTGATTGATTTTTTTTGTTGTTTTTGTTTTTTTTTTTTTTCGAAAACTCACGTAAAACTTTTCCTTTTTCAGCTTTTGAATAAACAAATTGTGACGCATAATGATATCTTTCATATTTCGGACACCCGTGGTACCATAATCTTAAGTTTACCGGAAAAAAAGGGGGATTTTTAAAGAATTTTCAGATTATTTTCAGACCTGCAAGTATTTAAAAATAAAGGAAGAGGTGGTGGATTACAAAATCGTTGAACAACTGGATAAATATAATCACATTTACATTCTTGGGTGCAATGAGGAAATAATCTTTTATCACAGTCTGGTTTACATGGATATCTTTTCTGCAAATCAATCAATAAATCAATCAATAATTGATCGCTTCTCGAGATTTTCTTGAAAACGAAAAGGAAAAACCTTCAATTCCGAATAATAAATTTCAGCATCGTCCTGTGAATCCGAATCGTCGTCGCTGCTGCTGTCGAAATATTTTCTCGATTTTTTGTTGCCACCACGTCCACGTCGGTCCTCCTCATCAATTAATGGTCGACTCGACGACACTGCGATTTTTTTGTCGAATGGATTCGCTGGCCACGATGTTAATGAGACTGAGCTTCTGGAAAGGAAATTGGGCAGCGTTTTTTTTTTTTGCTCTGGATTTTACTCCAGCCGGCTCTTCACCCGCTCTTTTTCAGCAACAAACTTACGTGATAGTTTTATGAGCGCACGCTTTTTTGTAGCTCGGACAGAATTTCTCGATGACGTACTCGTTTTGTTGGCTTTGATCGATTTCACCGACACAATAAAATGAGAAATGTTGCTCGAAATTATCGCAATAATCGCTGGCTTTTCCTTTGAATAAATCTGATCGACTTGATGATTTCCTAGAAGACGACGACTGAAAAATCAAGAATTTGGTTCGGTTTTTTCTTGTCCTGACTGAATTTCAAACCGTTTCGTTGTCGTCAACATCATCGGCTGTTCGATCATTTTCCTCCTTTTCTCGCAAATCCGAATTGGTTGATTCACGAACCGGCTGATCTTTGAGAAATGGATTTCGCTTAACACGACGCACCGCCATTGCAATATCCATCAGCATTTGACGTTCCTCATCGCTGATTTGAATTGAGTTTTGGAGATTTTCACTTGCTGATAATGATCCGAATAGGATCAGGATTCCAGTCAATGTGAAAACTTTTTGTTTTCGCATCGGCTTTGTGGAAAAAAACGATGGTTTCACCTTGAAAAAAAATTTTTTTTTGTTTGAAAATCGATTGAAAAAATAAAAATGAAAGGAAAAGGATGAAAAATAGCAGACGACGATTTCTTTTCTTTTTTTTCTACCTCACTAGAAGTTGGGTTTTGAACATGGGTAAACGGGTTTTTTCTTTCTATTTTATCATTATCAAGGTGATTATTTTATTTAAAAATTTGAAAAAAAATCAATGACAAAATCTGATTTTAATGAGGTAAAAAGTCAAAAAAAAATTATTGCAACATTTCGGTTCAAGCTGAGATTGAAATGAAAACTTGACTGAAAATTAATTGAAAGATAATCAAATGGGCGGAGCAAATCTTGCATCTTCTTCTTTTTTTGTCCACTTTGATTGATTATTTATTTTATTTCAAAGTTGCTAAATAAATTTTAGTTTAACACTTCGCGTCGTTTCAATCATGGAAATTGATTGAAATGAAAATTCTGAAACGAATTTAGGGGGATTTGGTTTTTAATTTAAAGTTCTAAAAAATCAATCTTTTTTTTAAACTAAAACAGGAATTCATTAAAAAAATTATTTTAAGCTCGAAGTCTGAAAATGTGTGGTTAAAATTATTTTCAGAGGAAAAAACTTTTCTTTTAAATTCAAGAAATAAAACCTTCAATTTTTAAATTAAAAAACTTTCCAAATTTAATTCATTTTTATTTATTTCTTTAAATGAAAATAAAAATGTTTTTTTAATTGTATAAAATCAAACATCGAAAGCACTCAGGCTGGCATATCTCTTTCACATAAATTTATTACGCAAAACTTGCATCATCGCTAAAATCGGATAAATCAATGATAAAAATAAATCTGTTTCATTTTTTATCGACGGAAAAAGCGCATGTTCAAGCCGTATCATAAACAAGTTTCGCTTTTAAAGAACAAAAATGTACACTCACAATTTACACTTTTATCTCAAATTTTGAAAATAAACTTGATTTTTTTTTCTCTTTATCAAATTATTTGAGAGAATAATTTATGATACCAGGAAAAAACGACGAAGAATTTTTTTTTATTTAAAAGTAACCCGTAGATATTTCTTTTCTCTATTATACTAATGCTTCTTGTGATTTTGACGTAAAAATTGACAATAATGATTGAAGACTTTCCATTGATGCCAATGCTCCAAAGTCGATAAAACTGAAAAAGTTTACAGCAAAAATAATAATTTTCGCAATTATTAAGGCGACGTGTTGTTAAATACTCACCGTATTCGACTCAAATCTTTTGGAGCGTATGCGCCTTTAACAATTATTGTTTCATGAACTTTTTTCTGTCCGTATTTTTGTTGAAGAACACTCGCGTATCTCATTAAATCAGGAACATGAACCATTTTTCCGCCAACATTGACAAGTGCAAATCGAGCATCCTTAAATGAATCGAAAATTGTAGATTTAAAAAAAACTTTTCAATTAATTTTAAATCTGTTTTTTTTTAAATTTTTAGCAGTCATGGTTTAGAAAATATTTTTCTGCTTTTTTAGTTCCTTTTTTTTGTTTTTAATAAAATTTCAAAAGAAAAACCTTTATAGCTCTTCCAAAATAGTGAATTTTTCGAATATATTGAATTCCAACCAAATCAATACACATTGTACTGAAATAAAAAATAGAAAAAGAAAGAATTTAAATAAAATCTTACGTAATAGCCAATCCAATGATAATGTAACAAAGATCCAATAAATAAAATTCACGTTTTAATGGAACAATATCACCAAATCCAACCTAAATTGATAATTAACTCCCAGATTTTTTGATGAATGTTAATTTCAAACCGTTGTCATCGTAATAAAACTGAAATAAAAACCGGAAAAAAATTCCCAATTTTCCCAGGAGCCAAGTAAAACTGCACCAATTGTAATGTAGCCAAGAAGAATGGTAACAATCAATGATATTGGTATTGATACATAATGTTCAAGACCCTAAAATATTATTAAAATTAATAAAATAAAGAATTAGGAAAATATTTTTTTTTTGTAAAAAACCTGCATTAATTGCTCTCCTTCTTTTGTTTGCTCATCTTTATTGGAAATTACGCTATACTTTTTTTTTGAAAATTTTTCCCGAATTTTCGTGTACCTAAATTCAATTTTTGAGAATAACCAAAAAATAATAAAAAAAATTAAATTATTTTCCTAATTAAGCCCATCTTTTGGAGGGTCAAATTAAAAAAAAATTTTAAATTTTGGCGCGCGTCTACAGTAACCCGAATAACTTGCACATCAAACCCTTTCGGGAAAGAGGCGGGGGTTTACGAAATGGAAGAAAAAAGGAACCTAGTCCCTTGGCTGAGTTTCCAAATTAAAGTTTTAACTCATTGAACTTGAAAAATGAGGATATGCTTTTAAATAATTTTTAATTTAAAAAAAAAGTGTTTATTTATTTTAAATTACCTGGTATAAAGCCAAATAATATTTTCAGACAAAAATTTGCCAATATCTGCGACTGTGATCAAAATTAAAGGAACACCAAGTAATGCATAAGCAATACAAAACATTTTTCCGTGCCATGTCACTGGCACTAAATTACCATAACCAATTGTAGTTAGAAGAGTGGCAGTGAAGAAAAGAGCAGTGAGAAATGTCCAATTGTGCTGAAATTCAATTTCAGATTTGCTGTTCTTGGAAAGAAAAACTACGTCTTCATCATGACCACCAGGACGAAGATGTTTCGCTCCAATGCAATGAGTATCAAAAGCTTCAAACAGAATTTTTGTGACATTATCCACATATTCTGAAGCGATTTCTTCAATAAGTTCTGAAAAGGTAAATTTTGAAAACGAAAAAATATCCAACAACAAAACCTTCACCAGCTCCAGACGCTCTCAACTCCCATAAATTATTGAGCATCATCTCCTTGTGCTCATGAAATCGTTGAAGATTCTTGGTTCGAACCTCCATCTCGTGCGGCCGTTCCATCTGATAAAAAACCATCGCTCCACCGACAACATACAACAACGAGAGAAGAATGAGCCCGACGTGCGGCAGAATAATTCGAGCATATTTTTTCCATGTTGGCATCGGACGAGAGGTGATCTAAAGATTTAAAAAAAATATTAATTAGAAATTTTTAAAAATGAAAAAAAAACTTTTTTTTTTGAATTTGTTAAAAATAAATAAAATAAAAAATCTTTATTTTTAAAAAATGAAACAAACATAATCATCATTATTGTTGTTTTGTAAAGAAGATCTTTTTTCAAACTTCTGATGCTGAATAAATAATCCCATTCGTCCTGGATTATAAGGAAGGTGTGAAGTAACAAAAGGCATCTAAAATAAATTTAAGAAAACAATTTTTTTTAGAAAGAAATCATCCAAAGGCAACAGATTCAACCAACAAAAGTACAAATCAACACAAACCAAAAAAAGAAAAAGTGTGAAAATAAAATAAAAAAGTGATGCGGGTGAGGGAAAAGCGGACGAAAATTGAAAAAAAAAAGAAGACAAAAGACAAAACGATAAAAACACTCCGGGGAAAAGAAACACCGAATGGATAGGACAGAAGACGTGCAAAAAGCGGTTAGTTTTGATGAATTTTACTTTTCCCCCGTTTTTTTTCCGTTTTTCCAATTTTTTGTTTGTTTGATGTTTCTCGATTTTCAGGGATGACAACGAAGAACTTCCTTCCTTTCTTTTTTTTTCTCGAAAGATTGTTAAAAATGATTAAAAAACAATTAAAATTCAATTTTTTTTTTCGTGGAGAATTTCAGAGAATTCTAAAAATTGAAAAACCTCAAAGAATTTCAGCAAATAGCAAATTTTAGGAAATCTGAGGAAAGAAAATGTTGAAAAATATTTTAGAAAATCTCCAAGAAGGGAAATTTCAGAAATATAAAAATCTGAATAATCAGAAGAGGGGAGGGGGGAAGCCCAAAAACGAAACAAAATAAAAAGGCGACAAACTGAACAAAAAAAAAGCAAAAAAGAAAAAAAAGAAAAAATTGAGACGACCACATTTCCAACGATGATTAAATAAGGTAAAAGCGATATTTCGGCCAGCAAAAAAAAAAAAAAACTTACATGCATTTTTGCTTTTATTCTTCTTCTTCTTCTTCTCAGCCACAACACAAAAAAATGGAGTCAAATAAAAGAAGCCAAAATCTGCCCGAAAATTTCACAAAAAAAAGCGAAAAAAGAAGTGAAGAGAATCGAAATGATCCCATGAGGGCCGCCAAATCAATGATCATCATCATTTCAACCAGACATTTTCGAGTTGAGAATAAAAAACAAAACAAAAAATAAAAATTCTACGAAAAAAAAATTCGGGTCATCGAGAAAAATGACCAGTGTTTTGAATTTGATTGGCGCGAATTTAAAAAAACAACCTTTTTTGTTCTTCGCGCCAAACTTTATTTTTCAGCTTCAACTTCAGCTTTTTCTTACTCTTTTACTTTTTTATTTGATGGACATTTTGAAAGCTAGACAAGTCCATTTTCAAATTAATCCAACAAACCCTCTTCCACCCCTCCCCACCTCTCTCTCTCTCTCTCTCTCCCTCTCTTTTTCTTTGTTTTCTCCTCTTTTTTTCCAATTTCTAATGAAAAACCAATTTTTTTGATGGCTTAAAGAGCAAATTGGTGCGATCTTTAATTTGTATTTAAAAAATTATTCCCATTTTCAAGAACAAAAGAAAAAGTTTTGAATTCAAAATGAGAAACTACGCTCCATTGTACTTTTCACAGATTAAAAAAAAAACCAAAAAAAGAAAATAAATGAACCTGTTCGCCACTCAATAATTGATCCAAATCCCATGGATCAGCTTCAGCCAATGGTGAATAATCGGAGCCGGAGATGCCTTCGATCAGCATTTTGGTTTCCTTCGTTCGATCTGGTTTTTAGAAAAAATTGGGGAAAAAAAATTTTTTTTTGAGAAAAAAAAACGCGACGAGCTTTGAACGAAAAAATTTTTGTTTTTTTTTTTTTTTGGTGAAAACGAAAAGAAAAAGGATTAAATAGTGACGGGACCATTAAATTTTATTGAAGAGGGGAAAAAAAACGGAGACCGGATTAAATCATCAAGAAACCCAAAAAAAAAAAAACTGGTTGCGGCAGAGCCTAAATTTTCCCGTTTTTTACTTTTGGCATTCTGCCCCTTTTTTTTGTAGTTTGATCGGGAGTTTTTTCAATTTTTTTCGGATCAAATCAGTTATTGAATTGAAATTTGTTTTCCTCTTGGCATTGTGCCAGACGTTTTCGTGATACCATCGAAGGAGAAGAACAAAAAAATTTTTTCGTGATTTGGTTTGAGTAAAAAAAAAGTTTGGAAACGAAAAAAAAAAAGAAGGAAAATGAAAAGAGGAAGAGAAGGGCACTTTTGGGTTTGTCACCAAATTGAGAGATTGGAAAATGGAAATTGGCTGTTTTTGGGGTTTTGTAAACCAAACGAATAAAAAAAGGTGGAGAAGAGAGAGAGAGAGAGAGAGAGAGAGCAGCAGCCAACTCACAGATGGGCTCCGATTTGATTTGAGAATACGATGAAAATGAAACTTTTTGAGTGGAAAGGAGAAAAAGAAAATTTGTTTGTTGTCCATTTCAAATCTTTACAAATCTTTCTTCATTCAATTTAATTTCAATTTTAGTTTTATCTCTCTCTCTCTCTCTCTCTCTCTCTCTCTCTCTCTCTTTCTCTCTCCCTCTCTTTCTCTCTCTTTATAGCTTTAATTCTCTGTGTCTCCATCTCTTTCTCTCTCTCTCTCTCTGCTTCATTTTTTCTCTCTGTTTCTCTGTTTCTCTCTCTCTCTCTCTCTCTGCCTCATTTTTTCTCTCTCTCTTTCTCTCTCTCTCTCTCTCTCTCTTGCTTTCCTAAAAATTTTTTTAAATTTATTACCAATTTTGGAGAAAAAACTCGTCGTGAATTGTTAAAAATTTTAAAAAGGAAACACGATTTACAGACAAATACGCTCTATTGATAACTTTGAAAATAATTTGTTTTTTAAGTAAATTTTTTTGCTTTTTTTCTGTGACTTTTCTTGACTGTTAAAAAAATGTTAAAAACTCTAAAAAACCGGAAAGTTTAAGTTTTACTGTCATTTTCAATAGAGCGCGTTTGCAACATAAAAAATAATCTGAAAACCATGTTTTGTCTTTAAATGAAATTTTTTTTAGTCGTTGAATTTCGCTTGAAAAAAAAAGCATTTTTTATACGAAAACAAAAATATTTTTAAAACGTTCCATTCACGGATTTTATTTCGTTACCGGCTACGAACAAAAACTCAATATATATTTGGCTGCGTACTTCAAAAAGAAAGAAAGGAAAACCCCCGTTGAATGAGTATCAATTAACGAGGTTCGCTAAAATGAAATTTTTGAAAAATTATTTTTATCATTGGAGCAGGTTTGCAACCAAACGTTGACTCATTTTTAAAGACTTGAGGAATTTGGTTTCCAAAAAAATCGATTCTTCGCCCATTTTTTAACGATGAGGCGTAAAAAAATGGTTTTTTAATTTGAAAAGAATTGAATTTAAAGAAAAAAAAAGTTGAAGAATTATTTTTATCATTGGAGCAGGTTTGCAACCAATCGTTGGCTCATTTTTAAACTTGACGAATTGGTTTTCAAAAAAAAAAAAACGATTTTTCGCCCATTTTTTCGAGGTTAAAAAAGTTTTTTTTAATTTAAAAAAAATTCAAAAATAAAAAAAAAGTTGAATTCCAAGAAAAAACAAAATTTTTTTGTTTTTTCCTTAATTTTATTCAAGAAAAATCGTGATAAAAGTCAATTTTTCTTCCCCCCACCCCTCAGCCACTTTTCTTCAGAACTCAAATTTCACGATTTGATTTTTAATCCAGCCAGCCTGATTACGTCGGCCCAATTTTCATCGAGTGCGGGGTTAAAAGGCGAAGAATGAAAAAAGAAATGTCTTCAATTAATCTCAAATTTGCTTTTAAACTGCATCGGCAACGTTTTTTTTTTTCGAATTTGTTGTTTTTTCGATGATTCATTTCAACATTTTTTTTTTTTTTTTGAAATTTAAAAAAATCATTTTCCCTCCTATTTTTTGCCTTCACAAATTTGTTCTTTTTACTCGAATATTCATTGGAATGCGAGAGTGCAGACAATCAGACATTTCTGTTTTTCTTTCCTTCTCTCTCTCTCTCTATCTTTTTCTCTCTGTTCCTCTTCATTCCCAATAGTCTCTAGTTCAACCATCATTATTCAATGTCTCTATTTATCTGCGTCTCTGTCTCTCCACATTTTTTTCCTGGAAAACTGATTTTTTTTTTCGCTTGCTCTTATTAATATTTTTCAATATTTCTTTTATTTTTTATTTATTTTAAATGAATTCCAAAATTTTGAATAAAAAATAAAAAATTTTCTTTTTTTTTTCCTTTCCTTCTTTCTTTTTTTTATTGATCGATAAACAAACAACAAAAATTGGCTACTTTTTTGTGTTTCATGTCGAAATATAACGGAATTTAATGAGGGTAATAAGAAAAAGAGGAGAAAGACAATAATGAATGAAGAGATTTTAGAGAGTTTTTTTTTTTTTTTTTTTTGATCTCTTCCTTATCAATTTCTTGTCAATTTCTCTAATCCTTAAATTCTCATACTCTCTCATCATTCATCTATTTGCTCTCCTTTAATTTTATTGATTTCCTTTGCTTTTAAATGTTGAACAGAAAAAAAAATTTTTTATTCTTTTTGATTTTTTGATGATTCATTTTGGCGCCAAAAAAAAGAAAAATTTGTCTTTTTGTTGGAGGAAAAAGGAAAAAAAAAAATTTTTTTGCAGGAACAAAAAATTGGAAAATTGTATGGATTTGTTCAAATTATTCAGCGATAAAAAGCCGAAGAAGGAATCTGACAGAAAAAGTGATGATTTCAATGCTTTAACAATTACAGCAACCAATTTTCAGACAAAAATGCAAGTTCGGATGAGAAGCGGCCATCAAGCGCTCAAAGTTCGAATAGTTTAGAAGATGTGAGCTTTTCCTTTGTTTTTTCAGAGTTTTTCCTTTTTTTTTTTTCAAATTTTTGAGGGGGGGGGGGGGGAGGGAAAGTTTTTTTTATCTCAAAAAGTAAACAATTTACGAAATTTTCGAGAATCTGTCAAAAAAAAAAAAAAAAGAAAGTTTCTCAGAATATTTCAACACAAATAGACACTTGACACAATTTTTCTCCACCTCTCCCCCCCCCCCCTTTATTGCGCTCCCCGCTTTTTTTTTTAAATAAAAAAAAATAATGTTTTTCCATTAAAAATCCTAAAATAATTGTCTTTTCTAAAATATTTAAATGGGTACTGTAATTTTGTATAGATTTTCAGAGAAAAAACAAATTTTTTTTCCTTGGGGGGGGGGGGGGGGGGGGGGGGCTGTAAATTCTTTAAAAAAACGAATAAGAAATGAGTGGGGGAAGAAAAGGAAAACAAAAGAAATTTATTTTTATTTTTAATTTATTTTTTCTTCTTTTTTTTTTTTTGGAAAAAGAACAATAAAATATCGTGAATTGTACACAGAAATCTTCTCTATGTGTTTTTCGCGATGGTGAAAAATGTGGGGAGAAAAAGGATATATTTGGTCAATAATCGATTACATAAGTGTTTTCCTTCCTTCTTTCTTTATTTTTTTTCTTGGCTTTTTTATTTTTTTTTAAGACTGCGTATCAATTAAAAATTTGACTTGATACGCAGCGAATTTTCAATTATTTTTTAAAGACTGCGTATCAATTAAAAGTTTGAGTTGATACGCAGTGAATTTTCAATTATTTTTTAAGACTGCGTATCAATTAAAAGTTTGAGTTGATACGCAGTGAATTTTCAATTACTTTTTAAGACTGCGTATCAATTAAAAATTTGAGTTGATACGCAGCGAATTTTCAATTGTTTTTTAAAGACTGCGTATCAATTAAAAGTTTGAGTTGATACGCAGTGAATTTTCAATTATTTTTTAAGACTGCGTATCAATTAAAAGTTTGAGTTGATACGCAGTGAATTTTCAATTATTTTTTAAAGACTGCGTATCAATTAAAAGTTTGAGTTGATACGCAGTGAATTTTCAATTACTTTTTAAGACTGCGTATCAATTAAAAGTTTGAGTTGATACGCAGCGAATTTCTTTCGTAATTAAAATCGAAGCTTTTCCTATTTTGAATTAGATTTCCAGTGAAAAATGAGATGCAAATTTTCACGTGGCCGAATAAAAGTCGCCCCACCACGCGGTGAACCAATTCATCAACTTTCGTCAACAATTTTCAATCCGATCAATTTGGATGAGATTGAAAATCTCAAAAATGATTCGAATAATAACGAATTGAACGGACGAAAAGCTGAAAATGCAAATTTTCGAGAAAAAGAAAAACCAAAAAAATCAATAAATCAATAATTGAATTTGGCAACATTTTTCAGGGATCACCGTGCGATTTTCCGAAATATGTCAAAGTTCTTGAAGATTTCATTTTTAATGTGGAAAAGTGTGGAATCGAAGGATTGGCAAAACAATACAAGTAAATTATTATTTTTCCTTGATTTCTCTGGCTTTTTCCTAGTTTTTTCTAGTTTTTCTCTAGTTTTTTCTAGTTTTTCCTAGTTTTTCTCTAGTTTTTTCTAGTTTTTCTCTAGTTTTTCCTAGTTTTTCCTAGTTTTTCTCTAGTTTTTTCTAGTTTTTCCTAGTTTTTCTCTAGTTTTTTCTAGTTTTTCTCTAGTTTTTTCTAGTTTTTCCTAGTTTTTCCTAGTTTTTCCTAGTTTTTCTCTAGTTTGTTCTCTAATCCTCTCTAACTTTCCTAACTTTCTCAAGCTTTTTCTCTAATTTTCTCAATTTTTCCTCAGTTTTTCCTAGTTTTTTCTTGTTTGCTCGAGTTTTTGCTCAAGGCTTTCTCTAGATTTCTCTAACTTTTCCTAGTTTTCTCCAGCTTTTTCTCTCTAATTTGTCCCTCGAGTTTCTTTGTTTTGTTTTTTTTCCAGACGATTAGATCAACAATCGGATTCATCATTAAAGTTCGAAGCTTTCAAGCAAAACATGTTCAAAAATCGATATTCTGGTATTTTGACTTTTTCAAAAATTAAAAAAAAAAATTAAAAAATGTCAAAAATCCCTTCCCTGCACCTTTTTTTTGCAGACGTTGTCTGCCGCGATTCGACACGTGTCAAATTGAAAATTGATTCAACGAGAAAAGGTGATTATATTCATGCGAATTATGTCAAAACTCCATATTTACACAACACGTTTATTTGTACTCAGGTAAGAAACAAAAAAAAAAGAAGCGAAGAAGAAGCTTCAAGCTTCAACTCTTCAAGCATCACCTCCTTCCCTTCTTCTTCTTCTTCTTCTTCCAGGGTCCCCTACAAACGACAATTGCCGACTTTTGGAGAATGGTTTATCAAGAACGAGCCACATCGATTTTGATGCTTTGCAGGTTTTTTTTCTTTGTTGATTTCCCGCTATCGATTTATTGATTTTTTTTAGAACAATTGAGGAAGGCCGACCGAAATGTGTTTCTTATTGGCCGGAAGTTGGCGAAGAGGAGAAATATGAATGCATTAAAGTGAAAAATTCTGGAGAAACGGTTGATGACGTCAACAACTTTGAAATTATCGATCTTTTGGTGAACTTTGATCCAACGGATGTTCCGGAAAATGAGCAGCCAACTGATAAATCACCACTGATTGTGACACTGATCAAGTGGCCAAAGTAAAACCTCGGGGGGAGGGGAAAGGATGAAGAAGACGGAAAATTTTTTGCAGCTGGCCAGATCGCGGTGTTCCAGATGAAAAGTGTCATACGGTACCGCAAAAGTTGTTGGCTCGAGTTCGACACGGTCCATGCGTTGTTCATTGCTCGGCTGGCATTGGACGAACTGGTTGCATGGTCGCATTGGAATTTGCGCATCGAAAATTGGCGATGGGAATGAATGTGGATTTTGAAAAAGTGCGATTCTCTGCCAGAAAAAAACGCATTTTTTTTTTTTGAAATTTGTTTTCATTATCGATTTTCAGATAACAATGGAATTGAGAAAACAACGAGCACAATGCATTCAGACTGAAATTCAATATCTTTACATTCATCGAGTCATGATCGCGTTTGCCCGCGGTGAAGCTGGAATTTCAGAAAAAGCTCAACAAGCAGCTGATTCGTTCTTGAAAAGCTACGATGAACATTTGAAAAAATGAGAAAAAAACACGAATTTTTTGATTTTTCTTGCCAAAAAATGTGAAATTTTTCACTTCCCCTCTCCCCCCCCCCCCCCCCCCCCGTTTTCATTTTTCGCCCCTTTTAATTCTTTAATGATTCAACCAATTACGGGATTTTCAGACCCACTTTAAAAATTGTATTTCTTGGCTTTTTTCTTCTTATTCTCGTCAAAAAAAAAACTGAACTAGAGCTTTTCCCCTTTTTCTTTTTTATTTTATTTTAAATTTTATTTTTATTGTTTACTTTTTGTAATAAAATTGATATATTTGAGACATCGACCTTGTCTTGTCATATTTGGCCGACAGATAAGAGGGGCAGAGGCAGAGAGACAGAGAGAGAGAAAGAGAGAAAATGATGCTTTTTGAATAAAAGCTTTCGACAAAAAAAAATGGGAAAAAATGAGAGAAAAAAGACGCAGAGGGAAGAGCATATGGCGTAATTCAATTTCCGTTTTTAAACTCGGACAAAAAAAAAGTTTTTGAAAAAAATAAAAATATTTTGTTCAACCAACTTTTTGGGGAAGTTGGAAACGAAAATGCGCTCCATTGAAATGTTGAAAAACATGGCTTTGAAAAGTGTGTACGCAGCCAAATTGTTTGGCGCGAGAATAAAAAAATCAATAATAAAATTTTTTGCTGAATAAGAAGAGAAAGGAGGAACAAAAAGCTGAAATTGACATTTCCGGCCAAAAACATGTGTTTTGATAGATCAAATCTCGTGATTTTTTCTTTCCTTATCAGTGTCGCATTTTTTTCGAATTAATAAATCAAAAAAAATGCTTTTTATTAAATTAAAGGATTACTGTAGGTGATCGGGCGGGGAATAATGTGTGTTTTCACCAAAAAGTGTTTCCTCCCTTTAAATTAAATCGAAAACTGTACTTTTTCAAATTTCGTTTAAAACCCCCAAAAATTCAGACGAAATCCAATGAAATTTGTAGCCATGTATAGATTCACTTTTTCTCCCTCCCTCTCCCTCTCTCTCTCTCTATCTCTCTCTCTCTCTCTCTCTCTTTCAAAACTCTGCTTCTATAACATTTCCATCTTTTGTTTTGTTTTTCTCTCGACGCCTAACGTCTCTCTATTTCCGATAATGCCTCGTATTCTAAACTCCCCTTTTCTCACCCCGCTCATGTCGATATTCCAATAGAAGAGAGGGAAGAGAGGGAAGAGAGAGAGAGAGAGAGAGAGAGAGAGAGGAAGAAAATGAAAATGTCGCTCTTATACACATTCAATATATATATATTTTTTTATTTTTCAAATAATAAAAAAAATATTTTTTTATTATTTTTATTATTCATTTTTGTCAACAAAACAAGCCAGGTATTTTATTATTTACCCGTATCCAGTAATAATCTTTGCCTCAAAAATAGTCTCAAATTTTAATTTTTTTTATTTTTTGGTTGTTGATAGGTTTTGTTTTGTTTTGTTTTGTTTTTCTTTTTTGAAACAATTACAAAAAAAACTTTACACAAACAACAAAATTTTCTCGAAGATGCCGCCGACCGACAAAGTTTTTCATTTCTTTCTCTGTCTCCTCTCTCTCTCTCTCTCTCTTTTTTTACTGGCGAATAGGAAGAACGCTGATTTTTTCCTTCAATTCTTTTCACTTTTTATTTGTTCTCTTGCCGATTCATAATATTTTTTCAATCTTTTCTCTTTTGAAAAATTTTGAACCGAAAAATGACGAGAAAAACTTATTTCTTCAATAACAAAAGCAGTACCGTAGTTTAAAGGTGCATGGCCTTATTTGTTTATCAACACCTTATGACAAAAATCATTTTTTTAAACTCGTTCAATTTATTTCCGTGTTTTTGATCGATTATTTTTCTTCTTCTTCTTTTTTAACTTCAATTTTAATTTCAGCTAAAAACGCCAAAATGTCAACTAAAAGAAAGTCGAAAGTTGGTAAAAAGAAAGGAAAAATTCTTGTACCAAAATGGAAGCTTTTTCGAGCAAAGGTTTAGAAAAAAAAATTTGTTTTTTTTTAAATTAAAAATTTCTTTTAAGGAACCTCTTCTTTCGGTTTTTATGTGGGGAATAAATCATACAGTTGATCAATTAATGCATGTTCCACCACCAGGATTATTAATGCCTGATGATTTTAAAGCTTATTCCAAAGTAAAAATCGATAATCATAATTTTAACAAGGATATTATGCCAAGTCATTATAAGGTAAAACCTTTTCAATTTTAATCATTCATTTTTCTTTGATTTTATTTTTTTTAGGTGAAAGAATATTGTCCAAATGTTTTTCGAAATCTTCGCGAACAATTTGGCGTTGATCAATACGAATATTTAAGATCTTTGACCTTTTATGAACCAGAACCCGATCAATTAGATGGTTCAGCAAAAGATTCAACGCCAAGATTTTTTATTTCCAATGATAAAAAATTCGTTATCAAATCAATGGATTCAGAAGCAGTTGCTGAGCTTCATTCAGTTCTTCGTCATTATCATGAATATGTTGTTGAAAAACAAGGAAAAACTCTTTTGCCACAATATTTAGGATTATATCGGTTCGAATTTCCCTTTTTTCTTTTCTTTTTTTTTAAATATTTTTAGCATTTTTCATAATTTCAGTTTAACAATTGATGGATCTGAAACTTATCTTATTGTTATGAGAAATGTATTCGGCCGAAAATATGGTGTTCACACCAAATTCGATCTTAAAGTACTTGAATTATTGATTCGAGCATTTCAAAACATTTAAAATTGCAGGGATCGACAGTTTCTCGAGCTGCATCCGAAAAAGAAAAAGCAAAAGATTTGCCAACTTTGAAAGATAACGATTTTCTTGAAACAAACACCAAACTTTTCCTTCCTGATGTAAGTTTTTCTATTTTTTGCTTTTCTAGTTTCATTAAATCTGCTTTTTAGGGTGCAAAAAAACAATTACTCGAAATGCTTTCAAGTGATACTGAATGGTTATCTCGAATGCATTTAATGGATTATTCTCTTTTAGTCGGTATGTGTTTTTGAAATAATTAAAAAAAAAACGACAAATTCATTAAAAAAAACCGACAATTTATTTAAATATTGTTTAATATTAATGACGAAACGATTTCTTCTTTTGCTACAAAATGGGGAACAATCTGAAAAAAAAAGTCGTCTAGAAAATGCATAATTTTATGAAATCAAACATCAAAAATTTCGTTTTCATTTTCTCTTTTCAATTTCTCAGCATCTTTGCTCTCTTTCGAATCTTTTTCAGACTGAAAATTTGAATTCTTGTTGTTTTTCTTTAAAAGTAGTCAACTTGTTTTTCTTCATTGTCTTCCTCCTTCTCTTCAACATTTTCTTCCTCTTTTTCTTGATTTCTAATTCCTCTCATCAATTTCATGGATACATTTTTCACTTCATACACTTGAATATAATGCCTTCGATCGTTTACTGTACTTCTTTCTAAACGTATAATTATTTTTTTTCAGTTTTACCGAGTTTTTAGTTCTATTAGTAAAAAAAAGCACTGAAAGTTATAATTAATTTTTAACAAATTTTTAAAATCAAGTTTGAAAACTTCAAATCAAGCGAAAAATAACAAACTTTTCATTAAATCGCAAATTTGTTGCTCATTCATTCCTTCCAACAAAAACGATGCGATTTCTTTTCGAATTTTTGAATTGAGCGGAATTTTTGAAATTGTTGTATCATGTCCAACATGTTTAAAACATCCGCTGACACAATATGTTCTTCAAAAATTATTGATTTTTTTTTAAACAACTTGGTGGAAAAATATATTTAATTACCCATCTTGTCTTGATTCAACAGTAAAAAATGAAGTACAATGTCGATTCATTTTTTTCGACGTTCTCATTCTTGATCTTGATGTTGTGTATGTTCTTGCTTTACCAGAAAACGAGCATTGATATCTGCTAAAATCGAATTTGAATTCAATTTCTTTTTTTCAAAAATTAAATCTACCGTATTCTCGAATTAGTTCCTTTTCTTCTTTTAACACTATTTGCTTGGGTAAATGTTGATTGTGTTATATCTTCCATTTCACATCGCCATTTCTTAAATATTGAAAAATCATCAACAAATTTCTTTGAATTGAATGTAACCTCGTAATGTTGAACATCTCGAAATTCGAATGTCTCAAAAATCAAATCTCTTCTACCATGACTTATTCGAACATGCTCAACAATTGTTTGCAAACAATCACAACGAATGTTACATTCTTCAATTGGACAAATTAATGTAAACAAAGGACTGAACAGTTTTAATATTTTGAAGAATATTCAATGCAAAAAGAAAAAAAAACCCAGAAAGAAACGGACCAGTCTTTGTTTTCTCGATGAAATTCATCATGTCTTCGATACGCATTCAAGCTACGAAAACAATTAAGGCATTTATCACAAACTATCTGAAATTTCACAATTATTTGTCTTTAATTGTGTTGAATAGTGCTGAAACCGCTGCCGATTCGTATCCGATTTCAATCGCATCTGAAAGTGTTCGTTTTACATAGTGACGATTTGAAATATTTGTATGAAAATCATTTGTTTCATTTATGTTTGGTGAAATTTTTGTGATATCATCGACGTGTTGCAAATAATCGGCTTCAAAATCAAGCATATCATATTTTCGTTTATTCAATTGTTTTGTTGTTATCAAATCAAACTCGAAATCGGTTGGTTTTAATGTCAAAAGATCTCGTATTGTTAAAATTCGCGCAGATCTCATATCATCGTTCATATCGATGAAATCAGCTGACACATCATGAACTTGTTCAATTTGATATGACATTTTTCGTGTAGCCGGTAAAATATAACTATCGGGATAAGAAAGAAGGCGGTCTTCTGATGAAATTGGAGATGCTGAGAAAAGATCTGAATTTGTATTAAAAATCAATTTGAAAAATGTGAAACCCAACAAAAAAAACCTGTTTGATCTGTGCCGTTTTCAATATTTTCGTTAACTTCTAAATTATCATCATATGAAACATTGTTGGATAAAAGTGCTTCTGGATCTGGATAAATTGATTCTTCGATTTGTTCCAAATTTTGATTAATAAACATATTTTCCTGATCCTGAAATTGAGAAAAAAAAAGTTTAATGATTTAAAAAAAATGAAAATAAAACAAACAGTTTCATAAGCGAAATTATTATTCGTAGGAATTGAAAAATCGTCTAGAAAAATTGAGCCCATTTTGTTTAACTGAAATTTGTTCATTTAATGAATTTGAAAAGAAACATTTTTTCGTAATAAATTCAAATAAAAACTGAATTGTAGGAATTCACGATTGTGAGCGTGCTGCAGCTGAAGCGGCAAATAAGCCAGTTGAACAAACGAGTGAAGAATCTGGCGATGATCTTGCACCGACACCACCAGATAGTCCGATTCCATCAACTGGTGGAGCGTTTCCAGGTCTCTCTGGTGGCCCAGAATTGGATGATGAATTTTACGCAATCGCTAGCGCACCAAGTAAAATTTAAATCGAAAAAAAAAATTAAATCAATCAAATTTCAGATAGTGGAAAAGAGCTAATTTATTTCATTGGATTGGTTGATATTTTAACATACTACGGAATCAAGAAGCGTAGTGCAACAGCGGCAAAAACAGTCAAATATGGATCGGATGCGGAGAATATAAGTACGGTGAAACCGGAGCAATATGCGAAGAGGCTTTTCGAATTTATAACTCGTGCTCTAAATTAAACTGATCTCAACATTCAATTTTTCCACTCTTTTGAAATAATTTTTTTTTTTTTGTAGAATTCATTTTATTTTGATTTAATTTATTGAAACTTTTTAAGCTCAGTTGTGGGCATTTACAAATTTGAAAAAAAACAAACATTTAAAATCTAATGCTTATTTTTAGCCATTTTTTCCCTTGTGTCTGCGCCGCGTGCTTTTATGTCGATAATATTGTTATTATTATTATTATTCTACTATATAACCAACTGTAATAAAAAATATATATAAACTTATAGTTGATGTTTTAAAAATGTGCCCTTTTCTACCAGTTTAATTGGAGGAAGACAAAGTAGCATACACTAATATCTCTGCGTCCTAAGATAGTTAAATATCTTTATTTCTAATCGTCTGCGTCTCGTATGGAATATATAATTGAGCATTGCTATGGACCCCGTCAGCTGTATTTATGTATTAGACACGTTTTATATTCTAGACGATTTACGAATGTTTCTTACTAAAATTTTTTTCTCTTTTTAACTATTTAAATTAGAAAAAATATGATTAAATCAAAAATTAAAAGCTCAAACTGTTAAAATTAAAAAAATTAAAACTAAAATTAAAGAATTTTTAAGAAATACATTTTTATTCTTCTTATACTGTTTACCCAATGAGACCATTTATTAAAAA
Source organism: Caenorhabditis drosophilae (assembly GCA_963572285.1). Classification (NCBI taxonomy): domain Eukaryota; kingdom Metazoa; phylum Nematoda; class Chromadorea; order Rhabditida; family Rhabditidae; genus Caenorhabditis; species Caenorhabditis drosophilae. The sequence goes on from OY751562.1 coordinate 4,913,251, forward strand.
ATAACTATGTTCCTTTAATCTTTTACTTTATTTAATACTGTTTTTAAGTATTTTTAAGAAGATTTATTTTAATTAAGTTTTATATATAAATTTATAATTAAAATGCTTAATTTTAGATAAATGGAGGAAGCTGAAAAGGTGAAAGTTGTTGTCCGTTGTCGTCCAATATCACAAACAGAGATAAATCAAGGACATCGATTATCGGTTAAATGCTCGCAAGAAGAAAAAGAAGTTACCGTTACAAATCCAAATGCTCAAGAGCCATCAAGAAGTTTTTATTTCGACGCAGTTTTTGCACCAAATTGTGAACAACTAACGATTTATAATATCGCGGCGAGACCAATTGTAGACAATGTTTTAAAGGGATATAATGGTTAATGTCTTTTCTTCCAATTCCTAATTTTTGTTTTTTTAAACTCTTTTTCAGGAACAATTTTCGCCTATGGTCAAACTGGAACCGGAAAAACGTTCACCATGGCCGGAGATATGGACAAACCGGAATTGCGTGGAATTATTCCAAACTCTTTTGCTCACATTTTCGATCATATTGCCAAATGTCAACATGACACAACGTAAAATCTTAAATTTTGAATTTAAATTTAAAAAAAACCTGTCTTTTTTAAAGATTTCTTGTCCGCGTTTCTTATCTGGAAATTTATAACGAAGATATTCGAGATTTACTTGCCAAAGATGGAAATGGAACAAATCTAGAAATCAAGGAACGATCAGACATCGGCGTTTATGTCAAAAATCTTTCATCAATAACGGTTGGAAGCGCTTCACAAATGCACAAAATCATGGAATTCGGCAACAAAAATCGAAAAGTTGGAGCAACCGCAATGAACATTGAATCGTCTCGTTCTCACGCAATGTTCACCGTCACAATCGAAAGCTGCAAAGGCGGTCTGGTGACGCAGGGAAAACTTCAACTCGTTGATCTGGCTGGATCCGAACGTCAGAGTAAAACCGGAGCGCAAGGCGATCGGCTTAAAGAAGCGGCCAAAATCAATTTATCATTATCGACATTAGGAAATGTGATAAGCTCATTGGTTGATGGAAAATCAACTCATATTCCATATCGAAATTCAAAATTGACACGTTTATTACAAGATTCATTAGGCGGAAATTCAAAAACTGTTATGGTAATATTCTTCCCCATTTTTTTCTTAAAAAAAAAATAAAATAAAAAGACGTTTAGATTGCAAATATCGGTCCAGCTAGTTATAATTATGACGAAACATTATCAACTCTTCGATACGCAAATCGAGCAAAGAATATTCAAAATGTGGCAAGAATCAACGAGGATCCAAAAGATGCGATGCTACGCAAATTTCAACAAGAAATTGAACAACTTCGTCGACAATTGGAAGAAGATGATCGCGATGATGACGCACAAAATGAAGACCAATGGGAAACAAAAATGAAGAATATGGAAGCTGAAATTGACAAAAAACGAAAAATATTGGAGCAGCGAGCAAATGATGCAATTGATGATGAAGAAACAAGACGATTAGTTAAGGAAATGTTGGACAGGTTTGAAATTTCTTTAGAATCTTAAATTTAAAAAAAAAAACCCCCCGTTTTTTTCAGTGAAAATGAGCTGAAAAAAGCTAGAAATGAGCACGAAAAATTACGAACAAAATTAAGTCAAATGGAATCAAAACTAATCGTTGGCGGCGAAAATTTGTTGGAAAAAGTGGAAGAGCAAGCAAAATTGCTCGATGAGAACAATCGAGAAATTGAAAAGTCTCGAAGTTCAGAATCTCGATTACGCAGTCAATTACAGCAAAAAGCGGCGGCCAAAATTGAAATTGAAGAAAAATATTCATCATTACAAGAAGAAAGTAATGCAAAGACACGAAAAATCCGACGAGCTGTCAATGAGCTGAATGAAGCTAGAGCTGAACTAAAAGATTTGGAAGAAGAGCATCAAAGACAAGTTGAAGCAATGCTTGATGATATTCGACAATTAAGAAAAGAGTTGTTATTAAATATGGCAATAATTGATGAATATATTCCACCGGAATATGTTGAAGTTATTGAAAAATATGTGAATTGGAGTGAAGAACACGGTGATTGGCAATTAAAAGCAATCGCATATACCGGAAATAACATGAGAGCTACTGCTCCACCAGTTAAACAACCATTTTCGGTCAGTTTTTCTCTTTCATTTTTTTTTAATCAAGCATTTTAGGCAAATAATCAAACAATTCCATTGTTTTACTCATATAAAACCGATCTTGGCGCTTCATCATCAGTTGATAGTCGGCCTAGAACAAGAAGTGGAAAAAGGTTTAATTTTAGTATTTAATATATTTAATTAAATAATTATACATTTTCAGAGAAAAAGATGCAGCAAAGCTGAAACAATTATTATCCTAGTTGAATGATTCAAAACCAAACTTTCATTTATCGATTATTTCTGATCTCTAAATTATTTCCGTTCCAAACGTGTCACCAACTTTCTTGCAGTTTTTCATTCTTCCAAGAAATAAAATATATTGAACGAGTCAAGGAAAAAATTTAATTTTTAGTAAATCAAAAAACAGACGCCTTCAGATATATTTGAAAAAAGTGATTTTTGGACGATGGGGGAAAGAAAAATAAATACAACAAAATACTGAAAATTACTTTAATCTTCGCGACTTTTTACAATTACAATTTGAGGAAATTGATCTGAACTTGTTGAATCATGTCGTTTTCTTGGTTCCAAAGGTACTGAAAATGTTCGACGTCTTTTCCAACGTGGCACAACAATGGTATGTTGTTGTTGTTGTTCATCTCAAAGCTTTTCCTTTTTTTTGTTGTTGTTTTTACATACAAATTTAGTTACCACTTTGACAAGACTGATTATTTCCGTTTCGGGGAACTCGTAATTCAAACACTTCCTGACTACTGTCCTTTATTGCAGCTGACCTCATTCGGGGCATTTTCAGCTTCATTCGAATATTGGGTTCTAAAAATTGTTCTGATTCCATATCTCCATCAATGTTTCGCCGATCTGCTGATTTTTCCTCTGAATTATTTAAACACCTAAAAATGATTTCTTTTTTAAAAAGACAATTCTGATCTTTTGAATTTTTACAAACCAATAAAATGAGAGCAAAACTCCAATTAAATTTAAAAACATAACCAAAGCCATTGCAGACGATGTTAAAATTTTCGGTATTGTCCATTCCAATTTAGTTGGTGTTGGTTTTGGAAGATACATTTGCTTAATTATTCCCATTACAATTTTTTCAGCTTCTGTTCTTGCTTCCAACATATTATCTGTTCTTTGTTTTCTTGATGTGATCATAAAGAAAAGATCATAAACAAATCGCTCATCAAAACGAAATGAGTTCACCTAAATTAAATTATTGTTTTTTATCAATTGCTGAACTTCATCGAAAACTATTGGATAATTAAAAAATTGTTGACAGGTTTTTGGCACATTTTTTAAAATTTCAGATTTTTCAGCTTCTGTTGTCAAACTGAATTCTTCGATCAATTCATCGAACGCGCTTGCAGGAACGTGCTTAATTTTTTTAATTTTCAAAATTTCAATTAGATTTCTGGTGTTTTACCATTAATCTTGAACCACTTGTTGGACAATAATTATTCATTTGATCTCGAGTGCAATTCATATAACAAGCTAATGGACTGGAAACTCAATTTTTAATTTTAAGAAACCTCTTCTTTTTTTTTTAAATTTACTCGCAAAAATCTTCCATTCTTGTAATCAAATTTGGGGGTTTTTCAAAATCCGTCACTTCTTTTCCATTCAATGGAAAACTTGATGTCGAGTTTGAAATTTTGCAACTTTCAGCACAATCTGGAAAGAAGCATTTGTTAAATTATCGGTTTTTAGCATTTACTGTGATTTTCCCGAGCTTGCTTTCCCATTGTTACAATACAAGGAAATAATGATTCAAATGGATTTCGGGTTGAATTATGACAGGCCCAACCTAATCCTGATGTTAATTTGCTTGAAAAAAAGATTTTAAAACGACTTTGTAATAAAGAAAATAAAATTTCTTACTAATATAGTTTTGAATAGTTGATACAGGTTTCTTTCACACAGATAAGCGATTGTTCGTAATCTCTGAATTAAATAAAAAATCGAAAAAGAATAAAACAATTTTTAGAAACCTGCAAATATTACTTCTTGAATCCATTTGAATGTCACCATACACAAATTCCATTAAAGAAGTTTTTAATTCAAATGTACAATTGATCAAACAAGCAGGAAGTTGATAATTACCAACAAAAAAGGATAAAAGAGGTCCTGTGAAGAAAACATTTTTTAAATTTAATTTAAAAATTAATAAAATACTGTTTTCAACATTATATAATTGATATTTTGACGATGAAGCTGTTCCAATTCGAAATAAAATAAAAACAAAAAATATGGAAAATCTCATAACAAAACAGCTTTTTTGGATTTGAAAATTGTAATTGAACAACAATTGTTTTTCGTAAATTGTTGTTTCCTATTTGGTCCGCAAACACAACGAGAAAACATTGCACAACGTATATAAACTACAGTAACCGAGTTAACTTTAATTATAAAAATGTTACATTTAATAGTTAAATATCATGAAGTTCAGAGATAATTAATGGTTTTTAACTTGCTTAAATTAAATAAATATTGGTTTTACATGTTTTAATTTCAAATTTTTTAAATTAAAGATAAAACTGTCACATTTTTTTCCTTTTCAAATTTTTTACTTCCCCTGGGGTGAATTTATTTGTTGTTTTAAATTGTTGCGAAGAAAATCAATAATTAATTTTCCTTCCAAATGTTTCCATTTAAATTTTCAATTAAATATATTCAAATTGTTTTCTGAAAATCCACAATTTGTATCGGCTGAAAATTGTGTTCTCCCCCCCCCCCATCCTCATTTTTATTTTGAATTGAATAAGCTCATTAGGCGGTTTAAAACTACATATAAATAAAAAATACAATCAACATAAATATTTTTGTGATAAAAAAAAAATGAATTCCAAAAATCTTTTTTTCCACCATTTTTTTCCTCCACAAAAAAGTCAATTCTTCTTCCATTTTTCCATTCAAAAAACCATAAAATTGGAGGGAAATTCAAAAAAAAATCATATTTGATTTACGTCAAAACATGTTCCTTTAAATTTGTGTCGAAAAATGTCAAAATCGACCCGAGCTTGATGTTGTGCGCTGGCGCTGGTGCTCCGCCTTTTTTTCTAGATAAAAAAGAGAGAGAGAGAGAGAGAGAGGGGGGGGGGGGCGTTGTTGAATGTTGTCTGAAAATAGGCGGAGCTTATAATAATCTTGAAGAAATTGTGATAAAGGAAAGAATTGAAGTTTTCCTCTTCTTCTTCTTCTTCTTCATTTTTAGTCAAATATGAGAATAGCTCTATTCATTGTATTCTGGGTTTCAGTTGAAGGAAGGTAATCAAAGTGATCTTACTCCAACAAGGGAATCCTTTTAAGCTTCAAATAAGTCTGGAATTAAGACTCCAGGGGGACACTTAGAACTGGCATTTCTGCTTTTTTTTTTCTGTTAAAAAACTGCCCGCCGAGCCCTAAATTTAGACAATGATGGACCCCTCCTCCCCCCCTTCCACGGGCTTTTTTCAGGCCGTTGACACCTTTTTTTGCAGATTTGCTGACGACATTGAATTGATGAGTAAAGAATGTCAAGTTTTGGAATCAAGCAGAGCCGGTCTGAAAATATTTTTTCCCGAGGAAAGAAAACCGATTTGATTTTTCAGCAAAACTAAGCCCAAATCATATCGATAATGAGGTTCGAGACGCTGCTGTCGAAACACTGATTGATGATCATCTGGAACCTTGGTATGAAACATCCGAGCATCAGGTTCAGTTTTTTGTTTTGTTTTAAATTGATTTTTCAATGCGTTTTGTGTTGGAATTTTTGTTGTTGCAGGAAAGAAATATTCTGATCAAGAAAATAATTGATCAAAAATTCCCATATCATTTATGTAATGACAGTTTGTATTCACCAAGTGTTGAACGTCTTCAGAATATAATTTCATGTGAAAATGTGAGTTCACGAAATGCGAAAAACAAACCCCAATTTTCTCACACACAAACAAAAAATTCAATCGATTTTTTTTTGTTGAGAGCAAGTGCGCTCTAATCGCACCACACAAAAGAATGGGAGGAGGGGGGGGTTTGCCGCCTAAAAATTTTTCTAAAAATTGAGCTCAAAACATTTTTTCAAAACTTTGAGCTTTGAAATTCTGAGAAAATTAACATTTTCGCAAGAAATGGCGGAGGAAGAAGAATTTTTTCTTTTTTCTTGAAATATTTCGGCCATAATTATTTTTCGACGACAAAAATAGAAATTTCGCTCTTCGATGACCTCACGGGTAATTATTTGAAATTCTTTAACAAAAAAAATAATTGTTCCCCCCCCCCCCCCCCGTCCAAACCACTTTTTCCGGTTCATTTCGACCATAATTTAGCATTGGAAGAAGAAAGAACGCGCGTAAAATCGTAGCCTCGTTGTCTCTCTCTCTCTCTCTCTCTCTCTGAAAATACATTTCAGATTTGTCGAATGTGTTTCCCAGGCAGCGTGTCGATTTGTCTTCTACGAAATCTCAATTTTCAGTATGCTCCTTTCCGTTTTCTAACGCACTTCTTCTCTTCGTTTCAGGACCATGGGCGAAACGTGTCTTTGTACCTACAGTACAATTAATCCAATCTCCAATGCCGCCTTTTCAGTTCGTCACGAGAAGCGCGTTTTCAGTCGACGATTTTGAATTTTTTTTTTCTAAATAAAAAAAATTGTTAATAAATCATGTTTCAACAATTTTAACTCTACAAAGAGAGAGAAAGATAAAGAGAGAAAATTGAATTTCAGACACAAAGAACAAAGCATAGAAATGGGAAAAACTCAATTTATTATTTCTTTTTTATCTCACATTAAAAATCTGAACCTGTTTACAAAAAATACAAAAATATATAAATTTTATTATAAATAAAACATAAAAAAGAGAGAGAGAGAGAGAGAGGAGAGAAGGAGAGAGAGTGAGAGAGAAAGAGAGAGAGAAAGGGACAAAAATATATTTTGACTAGATTAATTAAAACAAAAAGAAAAATTAAAGAGAAAACTGAAAAAGTAAAACAATCACAAGTAAAAAAAGTTCTTCTTCTTCTTTCTTTTGAAAAAAAATATTTCAAAAGGAAGAAATTTTAATTATGGTCAGGCAACAGACAAAATGAAAAAAAACAAACAAAAACAAAAACCCGAACATTTTGAGACAGAAATCGACACAAAAAAAGAAAAAGAAAAAACCAGTCATATTTTCCCGATTTTCAAACAAAACATGAACATCAAATATCAAAAAAATGACCCGTTTTTTGCTCGAAAATACAATTTCAAAAAAAAAAACCAAAAAAAAAAAAAAGGAAAAAATGTTGAAATATGATAAATTTGAGGAAGGAAAACAAACAATTCAAACCAATAATCATTTTTGAGTTGTCGTCGACGTGTTTTGTGCTCTTTGATGAGCTCGATCTGATGTTACCGAATAAAATTGTCCAGTTTTCAGCGCAGTGTCTAGCAATGGCTTCACCTGCAATATGTTTTCGGTTGGATTTACGCCCGAGCAAAAAAACAAAAACAAATCTCTCACTTTTGCTGCAATTGGTCTTGACGAACTTTTTCGCTCTTCATCATATTCCAACTTCAAACTTGCAATTGCTGTCAAAATGATCGGAACCGACGTTTCAAATGAGGAATCAAGTGAAAGAGTTTTTCCACAAACTGTTTCGACACTTTTCAAAAATTCCAAGTCAACTTTATGCGCCAGCGTTTTCGAATCTTGCCAATAGCTGAAAGAATTTTTTAATCAATAATTTCCAAAAAGTTCAGCTTTTACCGTTGTGCCATTACTAAAAAATTGACCATCTTCAACTGTTGACGATGTAATTGATAGACAACTGTTGGCATCATTGTCATACCGTCATTCGAATTTGTCAACAATGTTGATAGCCATGATGATTGTCCATTTCTTGGTGTCGAACCTGCTGATTCACCACCGCCGCCGCCGCCGCCGCCACTACCAACACCACTGCCGCTACCGCCGACTTGAGCCAAAATTTTATTTGTTGGTGCCTGATTTGCCGATTGTGCCGAACTTGTTGATGCCGATGATGATATTCCGTTTGTTGTGTTTACATCAATCGTTTCAATCAAATCGTTCGATTCTAGTCGTATTGCAGTTTTTAAAACTTGCTGAGAAAAAAAGGAAAACAAATTTACAAATTTTTTGAAGAAAAAAAAACAGCCAAAATCTTACATCGCATCTCAGCAAATAGATTTGATAATGCATAATTGCCAACATTGTTTGTCCGAGAATTTTCACTCTTGGCAACAAATGCATCACTAATGGATCATCAGAATCTCGCATCGCCTGCATTAAAACCACTCTGAACAGAAAAAAAGAGAAAAGAAGAATGTTGATTCCGAACATGACAAAAATACTTTAATAATTCTTGTGAATCTTTATAAATCGATTGCCCCATTGATATCGATTGTGCTGTTCGTTCGTGCTCAATTAAAGTGATCGCTTCAAGCACAAAATATACCGATGCCATCATATAATCCAAAGCTCTTCGAACTCGATCCTTCTGAAATAGAACAATTTCCATTTTATTAAGAAACAAGCGACTGACATTTGAATCAGCTTTCGACTTGAATTCTTTGGCCAAATCATGATAAAAATCTTTTTTCGATTTCTGATTCGGTTGTGTTGGATCAGGAATCGGAACACGTTTGGGATTTGTTAACCGGCAATTTTTCCACGAACATTTCCAACTTGTAACAGAACCAGCTGATCCTCCAGATGGTGGTGTTGTCTTGTTTGTCGATGATGCGCTACTATCAGGCCGATCTATTCGAGGTGTTGCATTTTGTGATCTGAACATTTTTTCTCTCATTCCTAGTCTTCTTCTTCTTCTTCTTTTCAATTCTTCAAAATTCGTTACCTATTATTTACCAATGCTGCTGACGTTGACAATGTGCTACTGATCGCATTTGAAAATACGGAATTTATTTCATGACTTGCCGACATTGATGACGATGGTCGTGATGATGCTGCTGCAGCTGTTGGCGTATTTTTCGCCGATGCTGCCAACGATTTCGGTGTCAATGATGGTCCACCGGCCGGTGGTCGAAGACTGATTTTTGGCGATTGAGCCGATGTCGTTGGTGTCGACCAAGAGTTTTCGGCCAATTTTTGAACTTTTTTATTCGTAATTGTAATCTCGTCCGGATTTTTCTCTATTCTTCCATCACTTTCTCTTGACGATGATGATGATGGTCTCTCTTTTTCCTTTCTTCGTTTCTCATTCCTTTCCTCTCCTCTATCTCGTTCACTTCGTTTTTCTTCATGCTTTTTCCGTTTCCGTTCCGCTTCTTCATCGCCTCGTTCTCGTTTTCGATTCTTTTCTCGGATCGACGGATCGCCGCCATTTTGAATGAGGCAGCCGTTTCTTTTGGCCAAGCTTAGCAGTTTTTGCAATTTTTCAGCTTTAAGAGCGTTTAGACGAATTTCGCCGTAGTGAATATTGTTTGATGTTGACGGAATGGAAGAAGTTCTAAATTTTTTCAAAATTAAAAATCAAAAAATTCCTATCCCTGTGGTTTTTTTTTACATTTTAGCTGGTGGAATAGGCACCGTCTTTCGAACTAATGTCGGCGGTTGCAATGGTGAAATTGATGATCGGATTGGCGAATTTTTCGAATTAGCCGATGACTCATCTGATGAGCTTTCATCATTGAAAACGCTGGAAAAATCAGAAAATTGAAAAACCAAAAAAAAAAAAAAAAACACTTACGCTGAAAATGTGCTTTTTTCTCCCTTTTTTGCCTTTCTTTCGTCATTTTCATTTTCCTTTTCCTTTTTATTTCGCTCATCGGCCATTTTTCTTTTTCTCTCTTTCTCCTCCTTCTTTTCTTGATCTTTTTGTTTGAATTTGAGCAGCCAATCGTCGGGAATTGGTGACAATTTTGGTTTTTCAAGCCTGAAAATGCAACATTTGTGGATTCTGATTTTTTTTTAAAGAAGAAAAAGAAGAAGAAGAAAAGCAAAACTAACGAGGTCATAATATTGAGCATTTCTTCAACACTTTGATTGTCATCTCCAATGTCGTTTTCTGTTGAATGAACACCAGAGTCCGGACTAAGTGCAACACTTGAATTATCCTTTTCTCGGCGATCACTCGATGTTTTGGCTAAAAAATAGAAAATTAAGCTTTTTCAACTAAAAAACCCTTCAAGAAAATATTTTTACCAATATTTTGATTCGAATCTCCGCCGCCGCCGCCGCCGCCGCCTTGTTTCATTTCATCTCCGGTTGTTATTCGATCATCAAATCGACTTTTCTTCTTTCGTTCATTGTCCAATTCAACAGCGTTTTCCGCTGCTTGATGATCATCAATTTCTTTTCGTTTCCTTTTCTTAAAATCCATTTTTTGCTCTTCAGCACTTTCTTTATTAACAAATGCTGCAGATGTTGATGATGATGATGATGGAGTTGTTGAATGTCCTTTTCGATTCATTGCTGCTTTTAAAGATGGCAATTCAGTTGGAAGATTATCTAATGGTTCATCAGCCAAATTTCTCATACTCTGAATGCAAAATTGTTCAGTAATATTAAATAACAAAAAAATAAAAGAAAAAGAAAAGAATAAGCTTCCTCTTCTTTTTCACACAAAAATACCTGTAAAGCCATAAAAACCGGAACATGATTTGGTGATGAGCTTACTACTGTTGATGGACTAACTTTTCCACGAATTTTCGCCTATAAATGTGCTCCTCAGATAAATGTGAATTGAGAGAGAGAGAGAGAGAGAGATTGGCGAGAGAGAGAGAGAGAGAGAGAGAGAGAGAGAAAAAAAATACCCGAACTACGCCATGTTTGATTGAGGATCGATTTATTCGTTCATTAAATTCATCAAATGTTCCAAAAATGTCTGAAAAATCACAAAATAATTTTCTTTTCTTTTTGTTTTGTTTTTAAATCGTTCCATTTCATTCGAAAACCCCCAGGAAGAAAACGACCAACGAGTTTTTTTCTTCTTTTTTTTTTAAACAAAAAAAAATCTTTAAAACCGGTTATCACATCATTTTAGCTATATTTACTACAAATGTATTTTTTGTTCTACGAAATGTAATTTGTCACTAAATCTCCTCAATGTCCGTTCGTCCATCAAACTGTACACACCTTTCACATAATTTTTACTTTTTTTTTTTTTTTTTGAAAAAAAAGACAAAAAAAACCGCTCGAAAAAGTATTTCTTGATGAAAAAAGATGATAAATTGGTTTAATAGAGATAAACCAAAAGGGATGTCAGCGATTTTGCGATTTTATCAAGAGAGTTGGTGACGAACAAAAAAAAAGGAAAAGAAAAAAAAGAAAAGTTTTGAAAAAGAATTCTTTCCCCTCCTCCTTTTTGTTTTGTTGAAACTAAATTTAAATAAAAATAATTCAAATTACCTCTCAATTTTCGTCTCAACGCTACATCATACTCATCATTACTTTCCTCTTCTTCCATTTTTGATAAATGTGTAATCGTCTGCAAAAAAAAAATTAAAAATTAAAAAAAGTTTTCCACATGTAAAACTCATCAATAACAAAACGGAAAAAGTTAAAGCGGGGTGAAGAACGGGGGGGGGGGGGGCAGCGAAGGCACAATTTATTGCAATTGGTTCTTCAAATTTTTCATTTTAGCCAAAAAAAAAAAAGAAAGAAGAAATTGCACACCACACATGTTGACTAAAAAATTTCAAAAATTGTTCTTTTCCTTCTAATTTTCTCTTCATTGTAAATTACAAAAAAACAATTATTCAAAACACTAGACAAAATGAAATGGAAGAAAAACCGTCAAGGAAAGGAACCTCAGCACACCACGCACAAAAATTGAACATTCTATATGAATTTATATAAATATATATGTGTGTGTGTATGAGAATAGACACTTATTAAACATCACATCAATCAGAGACGAAGGTATTGCGACGAAAAATCGTATCTTTCTCTTCTTCCCAACCACCCCCCCCCCCCCCCTCCTCTTTCCTTTCCTCTACCTTCCATTTCAACCTTCATTCCTTTTCTACCTATTCTTCCCTCTCCTCTTCTACTTTTCTCTCTCTCTTTCTCTCCCTCTCTCTCTCTCTTTCCTGTTTTCTTTACATGTTCAATCGAGCACTTATACCTATCCTTATTTTATTCCAACCAATAATAACAATCAGATGATCAATAAATGTTTATTCAAGTATTAATTGATTGAAAAGTGGTAACTAAATGTCAACAAATTAAAATCAGATATCTGATAGAAATATATATTGACACGGAGAGCGGACACGAGGAGAAAACCAGAGAGAATGCCCTTTTAAAATCTTCATCTTTTTTCTTTGATTAAAAAAAAACAGCGGAAAAAAACTCCCCCCCCCCCCAACTAATCCTTCGGAATCAATAGGATGGAAAAACACTCTCAACTAGTCTTTCAACTTGATTGACAGAGAAATAGAGACATTTGCAGAAGAAAATGAAAAAAAAAATCTCAATTTTGAGAAAGCAGCAACAAAAATAGTACCATTATGGTAGAAAGGTTAGCATTAATAAAAAAAATGCGGAAAAAAAAAATTCGGCCGCTAATTTTTAATTAATTGAATAATTTTAATTTTTTGCAATTTTTCTTTCATTTCTTTCTAAATGCAAAAATTGATTAAAAACCAATTTTTTTACGAATATTTCAAATTTTCTTAAAATCAAAATTTAAATATTTAAATTAAAAATAATAAAAAAATGGCTCATTTTCATTTTCGAAAATTTTGATTGATGATGTCAATAATTCATAATCGACACAAACTAAATACAGCTGTGGACAGAAAACGAGAGAGAAAAAAGCCAAAAACCTCCCCTCTTCCCATCGTCATCAACCTTCTCATCATCATCACCGATCAGAGTTTGTGTGCTCATTTTCCGCTTTCTTTCTTTTTTTCAAATTCACTTGTCTCGTCTATTGGCTCATTTGCTCTCATTGGCCTGAGAGCTGGGTTAGCTTTGACAAGAAAAGAACGTTCGATTTTTCGTCCAAGATTTGCTCACCCCCCCCCCCCACCCCGCCAAAATTATTACAAATAATTCAATTTGAACGAACAAAATAAATCCGACTTTTAATTTTTAATTGAAATTGAGTTTCAAGCTGAATTTCGACACAATTTTGTGATAAAAAAGCAGAAAAAAAATTTCCAAGAATATTTTAGGATTAATGATGAGAGGAGGAGTTGAATAACTATCAAAAAAAAAACAAATTAATACTTATTCAAAAAATATAAAAATAAGGAAAATCTCAAGAATTCTGACCGTAGATTGAAATGGAAAACAAACATTTAAAAATCTTTTTTTTTCAATCACAAATCGGTTAAATATGAGAAAATAAAAAAAAATAATTCGAGATATCTTCTCGTTTCTCTTCTCTTTTCTTTTTTTTTTCATTCCTTACATCGAGAAAAGTTAACGACAACAAAGAAACATTTTTGGACACTGTTTAACATTTAAAAACGTTATCTATCACTTTGCTATCAATATCAAACTAAAATTTCTCTCACATATAAAAAATTGAAAAAAAAACTCCAATTTTTCATTTTTTTTTGAGGGATTAAAGCAAAAAAGTTTACTCAAAAAAAAATTTTTTTTTTCTGTTTTTCCGCCTAAATTCTCAAATTAACTAAACTTTAACCGATTTTTCAACCTTTTTTGTTTGAAACAACTGGTAATTGCCAAAAACTGAGCAATTTAATCAAATTTAAAAAAAAATTTAAACTTTCTAAAAGGTCGTCAAGAAAAAAAATCTGCGGAGGAGGAGGAGGAGGAACCAAAAAATGGATAATCGAGTTGAGACAAGAAACAAAAACTTGACTTAAAATCAAGTTTTTCATCATCCGAAACTAATTATTACATCATTCTTTTCCTTTTTTTTTCCTTCATTTTTTTATATCAAATTTGCGGCGAAATAATAAAATACCAAAAAGAAAATTCCCTTTTTATTATGAACGAATTCAATTTGTAAAAAAAGTTATTTTTATCAAAAAATTCTGATTTCAAGTGACAAAAAAAAAGAAGCAAATTAGGTTATCAGTTACAGACAAATTTGTTCATTTTTCAAAAATTTTGACAACTTTAAAGTAAACCGACTTATATGAGTGGCATAAACAAACAAAACTCACGCACACTCACTCACTCACCCATCCACTCACTCACAAAACAATCAATAAATTACACATGGTTGCCTAAAAAAAAAAACTGTCTATTCATATATAAATTCTATATATTTTGTACGTGTTTAATGAACAAAAAAAATGTTGGCCAAAAAGCTGTCGGGTAGTTTTCTTCAATTTCTTTCACAGCCAATACACACATATACAACACGAAGGCGAAGGAAGAAAAAGGGAGAGGCCGAAGGCGAAGACGAATACGAACATGACGACGACAATCATCTTTTTTCCTCTCTCTCTCTCTCTCTCTCTCTCTCTTTCTCTCTCTCTCTCTCCATCTTTTTTCCAACCTTTTTCATTTATATTATCAATTATATTAATCGTTTTGACAAATCATATCCTTCTAATCGGGATAAGCGTATCTTATTTTATGAAATTCGAATTTAAACAAATTTTTGAAAACTAAGCTTAGCTTTACGAAAAAATAACAAAAAAAAACTGAAATTAAACATAATTAAAAATTCAACATTAAAAAAATATTTTAAATATTAAAATTCCTACTTTAAAAATTCCCCTCCCCCCAATTTTCTTTAAAATATAAAAAAATTTCCAAAGAAAAATTGTTTAAAAGAAATTTGCAATTTAATTAATCGATTTTTTAACCAAAATTTTTATGAAAAAACGATTTGTACTAAAAGTACAATTTCTAAAACATTTCAACCGAAATATGACCTACTTTGTCAGAAAAAGAAAAATTATTTTCTGAACAAATAAAAAAACGGAACTAAAGATTATTTTAAAAAGCACCCAGTTTTAAGAATTCGAAATAATTTTAATCAAATTTTTTCTTTCTTTCTTTTTTTGTTTTGTTTAAAACTTTTGTTTATTCAAAATATATATTTAGTATGAACGCGCAACCAACCGAGCAGAAAAAACAAACCTTCCCCCAAGTGAGAAAAAAATTGTGAACTAATTGAAAAATATTCCACTTTTTATTTCATTAAAAATGGTGAATGAAAGAAAATTAATTTGAATTCTCTTGTTCGATGAGGAAAAAAAATTGTGAAATATCTAGGCCATCTCAAACGTCAATCATAATTTTTTTTTCCTCATTCTTAAAAATTTTTTTCTCAACAAGCTACGATTCGAGAAAATTTATTGTTAAAACCGACTTTTCTTTTTGGAAGGAAAAGCTCGACAAAAGAAAATGTTTCAACTTGCAAAAACCTCAAGTTCGACACTTCTTTGCGCACTCTCACAGAAGAAACAAGAATAAAAACTCGTCGAGAGAAATTCCGCAAATGACGTAAAAGCTAAATAGATTCATTTCATTTCATTTCCAAGTCAAAATAAAACATTTGAAAATAAAAAAAAACGGTTAGGAAAAAAAGAAGAGAAAACTTACGAACATCACAATCAAGTTTAATCACATTTCTTTAAATAACGATAGAGTATTGAAGTTGAAGAGGCGATCAAAAAAGAAGATAAGAGAATTAGAGAAAAATAATAAAACAAGATTCAATGAAATATCGATGAGATTTTGACAAATTGTCTACATTTTTAAATGTTTTTTATTAAATTTAAATTAAAAGGAAAGAAAAAAAATTGAATTTTTTACACAATTAGCTCAGTGTTCAAAAAAGAAAAAAATAACCCATTTTTCTTCTATTTGAGCGTTAAAAGAGAAGATGAGAATCCATTATTTGACAGAGGAGAAAATGTTGAGAAAAACGTGCCAAAGCAGCAAGAGAAAACACAAGCGGCAAAGCGGGGGGGGGGGGGGGGGGGGGAAATGAACAAGAACAAAAACGAGAAAGTATTACAATTGAGGAGTGTGCAAAAGAGAGCGACGAGTGAAGAGGAAACGCAGTGTTTTGCGCGAAAAAAAAAATAAAGAAGGCGAACATTCCTTTCTTTTTCTTCTCTCTTCCATTTTTCCAACACTTTTTTGTTCTCGCCTTTTTTTCACTTGCACACACACACACAACTTAATTCAATGGACCTTTTTCTCTCTCTCTCTCTTTTCTCTCTTTTCTCTCTTTCTCTCTCAGCTACTCTCTGTCTCTTACCAATTTCTACTTTTCTGACTCTTTTTGTTTTGGTTTTTTTTTCATTACCAAACCGAATTGGTGTAAAAATTTGAAAATGGTGTAATAATGAAACGAAAACAAGAGAAAATTTGAATGGAAATTGTTTGCCGCCAAATCAAAAAACGCCTAGGAAACATGCACACATATTTTCTAGAATTCTCATATTTACAAAATTTTTTATTTATTTTTTAATTTGGAAAAGCGTCTTTTTTAATACTTTTATTTTTATTAAAATTCAGAAATTATTTGTTTACTATTAGAAATAAAAGTAAAAACTTGAAAGTATAAATGTCTTTATACTTTTTAATATGATAAATCAAAATTTAAACAAAAGTTCGTTTAACAGTCGACACCAGTTATGATTTTCAAATAAAATGTAGATTAGGCAAACTATTCACACAAATTTTATCGATTGATGCAACAGTTTTTTTAGTTTTCAATAAATATTTTTCGTTTTTAAAAAAGAAATTTAATAAATAGTTTGAAGTATTTTTTATAATTTTTTTTAAAACTTAGAGAAACAAAGAAATGATGGATGAACTTGAAATATAATAACAAAAAAAAAACGCTCTGTTCGAATCGGATCTGTGCACTTTTGCGTGATCTTTAATGCTTTTTGCAAACCGTACCATTATTTAATTTAATTTTGAGCAAAAAATGGTTTTTGTTTCTTTGAAATTCTAATTAAAGTTAGGCTTTTTTCGTTTTGACATGTGTGCTTCACATGTTAACGAAATATTATAATCGCACAAAAAAGGCAATGTCCTTAAGATGAAAAAAAATACCGATTTTATCAAAATTTTTTGAAAGTTTCTAACAGTTTTTGACGGCAACTAAAAAGTGGACTTTATAATAAGAAACAAATATCAAAATTGAATTTTCATTATTTTATCGTTAAAAAAGATCAAATTGAGAGTAAAATGAGGTAAAAAACGAAATTTAATACCTTTTCTAAATACGCAACCTCTCGTTGTTACATGTTAATCTTAAAGACTTTATTCTAGTTTTTTTCTTTTCTTTTTTTTTTTTGAAACTTTATTTTCCTCTTTTCTTTTTCAATAAAAACCAGAGAAAAAAAATGCGAAAAATCAATCAATATTAGTTATTTTGTGTTCCGCCAATTCCACAGCATTTTCTTGTCTTTTCAACTCTTTCTCTTATCGAAAAAAAAATGCAAAGAAAACATTATTTTTTCCCCCTCAATTTTTTTTGTTTTATTTTAATTTTTAATTTTTTTATCAGCAAATTTACAGGCATGAAATTATAGAAAAATTTCAAAAAATTTGCCTCAAAATGCACATGAAACATTCATTTTTTCAATTGTTTTTCATTTTTCACTTGGCACGGTGTCAAGTAACAAGAAGTTTGTTTTTATTTTTTAATTTTAAAATCAATAAAACTTTAGATGTTGAAGTAACAGCGGCAGAAGAAAAAGTTCGAGACAAGTTTGGATATGAAGTTTATTGAATGTTTCTTGAGGGATTTTTTAAATTAATTTTCTGATTTAAGGCGATTCGAGAAATACACCGAGAAATGGATGATGACAAGTCCGGATCAATCGATAGAAATGAATCAACTGGAGTAAAACAATGATTCTTCTTGTTTGTCGAATTTAACATCAACTGATAAAATTTTCAGTTTATGAAAGAAGATATGCACATGAGGGGAACCGAACGAACACGACGAGAAAACAAATTTCATGGAGACGATGATGCGATAACTGTTGATGATTTGTGGGAAGCCTGGTTCGAAAGTGATGAACGAAATTGGAGCAATGAAAGAGTGACATTTTTATTTATTTTTTATTATTTTTTTTTTTGGAGAGAATGAATCAATAATTACAGCTAATTGAATGGTTGACAAATGATGTTAATTTACCAAGTATTGCCGAAATAGCGAAACGAAAAAAATTAGACGGAAAAGTTTTACCAAGGTAGTCAAAAAAAAAAAGGAAATTTCCAATATATTTGAATTTTTCTTTAATTAAAGGTTTTCAACTCAAAATCCAGAATATTTAACAAAAGAGCTTGGAATAAAATCATCAGTTTATCGTCAAAAATTGCGATTAAATTCATTGGATGTCGTACTGTTTGGATACAAAGATAATAACAATAAAATCAAAGATTTGTTGTTAGCATTTTTAGTAAAAAAATCAAATTTTATTTTAAATTATTGAAATAATCAAAAGAATTTTAGGCATTATTGCTCACATCTCTTTTATATTTATTTATTCGTCAAAAACAAAAAGCACAACAAAAAGTACAAGAATTACATAAAAGGTTAACAGAATTGAAAAATATGGAAAATGAATTAGAAGATATTCAAAGAAAAGCACAAGAAGAAAGAAGCAAAAGGTTTCTTTTTCAAAAATTGAAGTTTATTTTTAAAAATTGTTTTATTAGATCAACCGCTGATGGAGGTGTTAATCGAATAGAAATGGAAAATTTGCGAGTACAATTAGAAGAAGCTGAAAAAAGACTTGAAGCAAATAGTAATGGATCTGGAACCCCATTAGCATTACAGCCATTGTTAAGAAGAACCTGTGAAAATGAAATGATGTATTTGGAAAAACAAAGACAAGAATGTTTTAAAGAAATGAAAGAAGCAATAGAAATGGTCGATCGATTACAAAAAAAACAAGGTTTTTTCTTTCTTTTAAATTGAAAATTCAAAAAAAAACGTTTCAGGAAGTGTTTTATCATCGCTTAAACTTGCAACTGGAGCTTCATCAACAAGCGATCAAGTAGATTCGAAAATTTTTGCGTTAAAGTATTTTCTTGTGCCTTCTAAAAATTGAATAAATTAAATCGATTTTTAATAGAAATCGAATGGAGAAAATTCATGGATTAACAAGAGAAACACAAGAAAGATGGATGCAAATTGAATCATTGTGTGGTTTTCCAGTGCTTTATATGAATGGTAAATGGAAGAATTAACAACCATTTGTTTTAAATTTATGTTAAGCTTAATCAAAAAAAAAATGACAAAAATGACAAAAAATGTCGCTAAAATTGTGTGTGTGCCTTTTATAATTTTAAATTTTGAACTAATAAAGAATTTTTAAACTATTATAAATGTAGGAAATTAAAATACAAATTTTAAATAACGTTGGATTATTATTTTTTTTAGAAACGGATCATTTTAATCGATCAGCTTCATCGTCTCATTTTTACAACAATAATAATTCAAGTAAGAATCGTTTTTTTTTTCTGAAAATTTCCCCGAATTATTCACTTTTTGTTGTGTTGTGCTGTGCTGTTGCTTTTCCACTTCTTGTTTCACCAAATTGTTTTTTCCTGCTCACTTTAGCACTATCATTTCAGCATTGTCTTCATCAGGATTGAGATCATCACAAGGAATATTGACAACATCATCAGACAATCATCATTTTGGTAAGAGCTTGTCATCATCGTCTTCGTCATCTTCATCGTCACTTATTTGAGATGTGTTGGCACACGTCTTTGTTCTTTTTCTTTCTTCAATGTTGTTTTTGTTCTAGTTTTTTTATCGATTTTTCAGATTCAATTAAATTTTGTTTGAAAAATTGGCACCAATTCAAATTCGTTTTCACCAATTCTTCACTGTGTTGTCGTTGTCTTAAATTTGTGTTCTTCCTTCCCCCTCCCAATAAAACGAGAAATGAAAAAGTAGAGTTTTCTTCTTTTTTTTTTGTAGCCGGATCAACGTCATCCAGCTCAGTGAGCAATGCGACACAAAATAAAACAAAAAATCTGGCAAATATCGCATTTTCGTCGGCAAAAAAAAAATCAAATGAAAGTATGAGAATTGAGAAATCAGCGTCGAATGATTCGGAAGAAAAGCATGAGAAAAATGTGGCGAATATTGTGTTTCAGAGGTTTTTTTCAATGAAAATACTGAAATTTTAGAGAAAAAAAATAATTTTCTGTCTTTTTTTTTTTTAGTAAACCAATAGCTGAAGATGTTCAATCAATTCAGACAATATCATCGATTGCAACGTCAGGAAATGGATCAGATTTGAAAAAGAAAAAATCGATATTTCCGAAATTATTCAGAAAAACGACATCAAAAAGTAGCATCGCATGCAATAATAATTCAAGCATCTCATCAATATAACAACAAATTAAAATTTTTAGGATTTTTTTAACATAAAAATAGAAACTTTTGATTTATTTATTTTTTAATGGTTACGGTACTTTTTTTTTGCATTTAATACTTTTCCTTCACTTTATTTTTTGGTTGTCAAATGTGATCAGTTTTTGGAATGGTTTGTTTTATCGTTTATTGTAAATAGATTGAATTTTATTTGAAAAATATTTATTTAAAAAATTCCATTAATTATAGAAAAGAGAAGCAGAGAAAAATTGAATTAGCTTTACGGTTCGCATCGGCTCCATTTTTGGCTCATTTCGATGAAGGCATAAAAAGCGCTATTTAAAAAGTTGTGCGATGGATTGGATAAAATGGTTTAAAAAATTGTTGATTTTTTCAAACTTTTTTTGCTCTGCGTTTTGAAATTTTAGATGAAAAGCTTAAGCGTGGAGGCATCAGTTGTGGGGTGCTTGATTTTGTTGATGAAAAAAGCGTTCTGGCGTTGCGAGAATAGAAGGGGAGGAATAATTGATAACCGACGCTTCTCGTCCAATTATTTGATTGAAGCGTTGTCTGAAAAAAAACGAAACGATCGAATGACTGAGAGGGTGGGAAGTGATTACATGACGGTAGATGAATGACATCCTCATACATTGGTGGAGCGCTTGAAATCGATGAAAAATCTGAAATTGAAAATCGATAAGAGGTTTAGAAGTGATGACGTCATCGAAAATCACCATCGTCGTCTGACGAATAATTATTGTGAATTATCGATTGATTTTGCTGCTCGTCTTTCTTTCTCCCGGTTATTTTCGAATACTCCACCGCGTGCAGATGATCAACATTTCCGAAGTTGACTCCTTTAAGATTTGAAAACGTTTTTTTTTTTTTTTTTTTTTTTTGAATTCCGCCTACGACATGATTTTCCTCGTCGATTCAGATGTTTCTTCATATTCGATTTGACACGGTTCTCAATCAATTCTTTCAGAGCAATGAAAGGAATCGAAACGGCAAGAACGGCTCCGGTAGCCACCTGGAAAAGTTTCGAAATTTCCTACAGTAATTTCTTTGAGTTTTGAAGTACGGTAATATGTCTCTCTTCTCTCTCTCTCTCTCGGTCTCTTCTTGTTTCGGTTTCTCTCTTCTTCTTCTTCTTTTCCAAGGAATTTATCGATTGAATACAATTTTTTTGTTACAGTAATTTCATTTGAACTATGAAGTACGGTAATATCAGTTTGATAAATTCCTTGAACTTTGCCTGCATTTCTCTCTCTCTCTCTCCCTCTCTCTCTTCTCGTTTCTGTTTCTCTCTTCTTCTCAAATGAATGTATCGATTCATTTGTCGATTATCGATTGATTCTCCGATGCTAATTGAAATGTTGCTGAAATTACCAACCACAACAACTGACGCCATTTTGCGAGGCGTCTACTGTGATTACGACAACTTGTTCACTATTTAATGGGCCGATGCGGATCTACGCACGACCTGCAAAGAATCAAGAATGATGAAGAATCGACCGCCGTCGCCGAGGATCCTTCTCACCTTATCCAAAGTCCGCGTTATTGGATGCAAAATAGCGGTGAAAGTCCGAGCGAGCCAAGATTGTAGAAGTGAAAAGATGCTTTGACCTGAAAATAATAATTTTCAGCAGCAAAAAAAAAAAAAAAAAGATTTTTTTAGTGCCAAAAGGACAAAAAGATGAAAACTTACGGTTTTGTCAAAGCCAACTTGAAACGTAGAATTGGTAAGCGAAAATGCCAACCAATCAAAGGGAATTTGAACGAATTGACGAGGTGAAGGGGGAGCAAAATGTGGCGACGATGATAATATTCGATGAACAGGTCAGCAGCAGACACTCAACAAATCAATTATCTCTTTGTACATACGAATAAACGATAGATAAGAGAGAGAGAGAGAGAGAGAGAGAGAGAGAGAGAGAGAGAGAGACAGAGAGACAGAGAGAGAGGGAAGAGGGGAAAAAAGCAACAAAAGAAAAAATCGATAATTGAATAAATCGAGAAAGATCAATTGAAAATCGGAGAAGAATCAAAATCTAGAAACGCAAAAATTCCAATTCACCCGCATTTTTATATCAAAATTTTTCCTTATGCAAATCCTCCTACCGTAACCCATTTAATGAGGGGCGACGGGGGAGGGGGGGGGGGCGACACAAATCCGATTTGAATTTGATTATGGACAAAATTGAATTTTCTTTCGTTTTTTCAGGATTTTTTTTTCTCTGGTGATGTCATTGAACGTTGAGTTTGTGAAGAACAATAAAATCAATGTGGAAGAATTGACAAAAAAAACAAGAATTCGAGTTTTTTTCAGAACAAAACAAAAACTGAAAAACTTAACAGAAGTTTTTCCTTTTTTTAAAGAACATTTTAGCGTCGCCTTTGATTAAACTGGCTGCCCCCCCCCCCCTCCTTCCCCCCTCCTTGTTGCGCCTTTAAAGAGGCGGCGGCGTCGCACCTCGCCGACTCGAATCAGTTTGGAGTTTTTTTTTTTTTTCAAAATTAAAAAAAAAAAAAAAAAAAATTTAATCATCATCGCATTGTTCAGAGTCTTCAGCGGATAAAATATTCAACGAAATAAAAGTCATCTCATAAATCCCACCAATTTTGAATTGAGGAATCACAAATTCCGAAGTCCGATTGCATCCGGCTTTTCGCACGTTACAATTGTGCTCGATTCTCAAGTATGGCGAAATTGAAGCGATCTCGTCTTCGGAGCCGCTCAACTCGAAATCGCCATATTCTGTCGATTGGACTGATGCCAAAATGTCATCGGAACCGACTGAAAATCGAGAAAATCAATAATTTTGTTCTTTGTTTTTTCGTTCTTTTTTTTTTTTTGTAATCAAAACGTTTCATCACTTTTATCATCTTCTAAAAGTGTCACCTTGGCCGAAATTCGTTTTTTGTTACAAATTGTTGTTCCTCTTACAGTAATCGTTTGGTTTTCAGATTCGACCATTATGATCGACAATTGTAGAAGTGTGAAGCCAACGAAAATGCCACGCATTCTCATCTCGGCTGAATTCTGAAAATTTTCAATTAAAATTCTCTTGGAAACAATTTTTTAGAAATGACAAGTTCCGCCTCCCCCCCCCCCCCCCCCAGGCATAGACACGTTGAATTTTTTTTTTCACGTTTTTTTCAGAAACCGCGACGCGCACGCACGCAACGCGTTTTTTTTTCGAATTTTTTTTTCGGTGCAGAGAATGATTCGGCTCGGGCTGGTGTGCAAGATGATACCTGAGATCGGAGAGAATTATCGACCAGCATATCCCCGAAGTCATGAGAGAGGCCTGGGAGAAAAGGGGAAAAGCTGGAAGACGGCCTTGGAGAAAAGGGGAAAAGCTGAAAGAAGACCTGGGAGAAAAGGGGAAAGCTTTTGTCTGAAGTCGTCCGATGATTAATCAATTGGAAGACGCGAGCATCTCATTTTTTATGTTTAAAATAATGAAAAACAAATTTTTGGCGCGAAAAGGAGATTTTTGAATTGTGAATAAATTGAATTTGAAAAAGAAGAAAAAGATTCATTAAAGAGAAGAAAAAAATCTAACATTTTTCGGAATCTTTAGCTGATAAAATATCCAAAGTAACATAAGTCATATCATAAACGCCTCCAATTTTCTCCTTCGGAATCAAATATTCAGAAGAGCGAACACATCCAGCTTTTTTCACATTACAATTGTGCTTAATGATAAGATAGGGTGAGATCGAAGTGATCTCATCGTCAGATCCGCTCAAATTGAATTCGCCTTCTTTTGATGATTGGACTGATGCCAATTTGTCATCAGGATCCACTGCAACACAAGAAAAAACAATCGATAAATCGATAAATAAAAAGAAACTCACAGGTATCCTTCTCCCAAAGTGTCACTTCAGCTGAAATTCGTTTTTTGTTACAAATTGTTGTTCCTTTTACAGTAATCGTTTGCTTCTTCGATTCGACCAAGACGATCGCCAGAAGAAGTGTGAAGAAGCCAACAAAACCGCCACGCATTTTCTCCTGAAATTCTGAAAATTCTGTCAATAGAAATTCGAGAAGAAAAACAAATAATTTCAATTCTCTTCTTCTTTTCATTTTATATTTGTCTCGATTGACACAAAAAAAATTGGGGGCGGATCTAAAAAAAAATTTTTTTTTGTTTAAAGAATCAAAATTTTAGAAATTACACACACCCAACCACAAGCAAAACAATATGTACAAGGTCATTCTTCTTCTTCTTCTTCTTCTTCTTCTTCTCCTTTTTTCCATTGTTCAATTCTCTGATATCATTTCGATGATGATTCAACTTGTATAAAATATGATAATCAATAATTGGGCAACAATTCCTGTTTCAAAACCAATTTCAACACATCCTCAAATCGAACTATTCAAACAAAAAACAATTAATCAGACAATTTCATAACCGGAACAAAACAAAATTCTTCTGAAATTTATAAAATTAACGATTTTCAGCAAAAAAAAAATAAAAGAAATAAAAAGCTTTATGAATCAAAATTCATCGATAAAAATGCTGAATACAAGAAAAAAGAAAAAAAAGCTTTCTGAGGTTTAACATTGAAAAAGAAAATACCAAAAAAACCAAATAAATTAGAGACCAAGAAAAATGAGAAGAGTCGATATTGTTTTTTGAAAAAGAGATTCATTGATTACATACCGTAAAATTGGTAATACCAGAACAGAAAAGAGAAAGTGAAATCCGTACAACAAAAACAATTAAAAATGTTTGTTTTCAAGATAAAATTCAAATAAAAAACGGATCTTTTCTCTCAATTTATTCCACTTTTTTCTGAAATTTATCTCAAATGTTAAAAAAAGAAACAAACAGTTATTCAAATTAGAAATTAGAAAAAAGAATATATCAACATGTGAATAACAGGATAAAAAACAAAACAAACAGAACACAAATACAAAAAATATATACACATTTCTTCTCTTTTCAACTGTTTTTTTTTTCGGACTACTTGCAACTTCCAAATATAAGTCGCCCACCAATAACCACACCAATTACTGTTACAATTCCTGCACCAAGAAATATGATATTTCGTTTACTGTTTTGTTCAATTACTTCATTTTCAATTTCATATTTTGCTTTCATCGCCGCACCGAGGAGCATAAAATCTGCCTAAAATATTAATCGATTTTCGGTAAGTTTTAAGTTTTTTTTTTTTAATTAAAAAATATTCCATTTAGTTTTTGAATAAAATTCCTATTTTTTTTTAAATAAATATTCATATTCGCAATTTGTAAAAAAGAATAAGATCTCTTATTAATTACAATAACAATGCCTTTTTCCCATTCAAAAACTAACACCCTATAATTATCGGATCTTTTTTTCCATTATATTTTCAAGTATCCCCCATATATTGTACCACTTAATTTTACACATATCTGTAAAAGAAAAACAAACCCATGTCTTTTTGTGTTCCCTCCACGACGCTCTGATTCTCGATTTTATAAATAATGACGTATACATGTGCAAATTATGCACTTGAGCTCTTAATTTATAACTGTCCATCATTTTAGCAGCTAACATTCCACCAAATGCAATTAATCCAATCTGAAATAAAGGAAAACGTTTAGAATTATATTGAACTTCGAATAAATCAACCAACCATTCTTCCATATCCCATTGAGCATTTTTCATCTTCACTCATTCCAACATTTTGGACAATCTAAACTTTGATTTAATTGATTTTCGTTAAAATTATTCTTTTACCTCTTGATAAATTGAAAATGTGATTTTGGGTGATGCCAACAATTGTTCACAAAAAGTTTCAAATTCATTTTTATACTTTTTTTCAAAGGTTATAGCCATTGCCCTGAAAAAAAAAAACAAGTAAATGATGTCAATTAACTCATTGAAATTAGTTATTCGTTATTCTACCTCATCATTTCATGTTCAGGTTGTGTCCCATATGGTAATGGTGGTGCATCGTACCATTCGTATCCTTCTTTTAATGTCCGATAGCAAAAATAATCCACCTAGAATTATAGCAAGTTGGATTATGCTTTTTACATAGTTAAAATTCTTACCACAAAACCTTCAATATCTAATCGAGGTTCTTCCCAATCGTGATTTTCCATATCTAAATGTGTCCTTTCACCTATTGACATTCTCCTTGTACATGTTGGTGTTGGCATTCTTTCAAAAATGTTTCGATCACTGCTATTTTTAAATGGTTCTTCATTCCCAGCTATTAGATCTTTTATATGTGCACTGCCCATCGTCCGTCTTTAAATTTTTCGTTTAAAAAACTCAACTAAAAAGATTTTAATTACCTTCGTAATACAGTCGGTTTGACTTTCGACTGCGAAATTTCAGCATTATCTGATGCATCTCGCGTCATTATTGGCTTTGTTCGATCTAAAAATGTTTTATTTATTTTCTCGAATATACATTTTCAACAACGATAAATACGATTGAACGAACGAACGAACGAAAAAAAACGGAGAATAAAAACATTATGGAATAATCTCGGGGATTTGTCTATTTTCACCTAAAAGTATTCGATACTAAGAAGGAACAAAGGGGCGGAGCGTTGAAGAAAGAAAAAAAAATAGACACCGAGATATTTGGTATCGAAAAGATTAATGACATTCAAGAGAAAAATAAATCAAAATCCATTTATTGTTTCTTAGTGACTCTGTTTTGATTGGCATTGATAACAATGGCAAGAGCAATAACAGCTGAAAGTCCGAATACAAGGTATCCTGTCTTATAAATCTGAAAAGCATTTTTTTAAGCACAAAGGATTCACTGTTTGCCATACCTGTCCGATATTATTAACTCCCTTGGCTAAATCAAAACCCAAAAAGCGAATTCCATTCAAAGTGTGGAAAATAATTGGGAAAGCAATGATATACTAAAAGTAAACACGTCATTTTGGCTTTTTTTTATTGATTAAAAAAGAAACCTTGAAAACGGCAGTCACAGCGCTAGGCAAATTCCATCCGCGAATAAAATCGATGAAAGTTGTGAAATCCAATGGAAGAACAGCGAATCCAATACCTCCAACAAGAAGAGTACCGCCCATGACACATCCACTAATTCTGTGGAATCCGGACAGCTGAAATTTTAAAATGAATTGATAGTTCATCTGAAAAGCTTAAAAAATGATTTACCATCCATGTTAGTTGTGGTTGATAAACGGTAAGATGTGGGGAAATTGGACGGTTCTTTGCACGTTGCTTCAACAAATATTCCCATCCAATTTTTTGAATCGGAGTTTTCGCTTCCGACTGAAACAATCAAAGCTTTTTGATAGTAATTATTAGAATTAATAGATCTCAATAAGTTTAAAATTACTTTCGTGGCAACCGAAGTTCCAAAATTACGGAAAATCGATGATCTTCCAGCCATACGGCAGAGAACTGAGCTTGGAACGTTTATCATTCTGAAATTATAAAATTTTATGATATTTTTCCAATAAATTGTGAAAAAAAATTGTTTAATGACAAATAACAAAATTCTTTAAAGAAAATGAAAACAATTTCAGAAAATCCCATGAAAAAAATTGTTCAAAATGCACGCACACACTTGAAACGCGCCAGGAGGCGGGGCGGTTGCTAAATGCGTCAGTCTTGTTTCATTCAACGCATTTCGTCAAAATTGGATATTTAAACCTGTGAAATGGTTTCGTTTTTTGAATTTTTTTAATCAGAAATTTGATGAATGTTCGCCAAAGTTGAAAGAATAAAAAATGAGGAGACATCATGGTTAAAACTTCTTGTCACTTACGGATTCAATAATAAACCTTTTATACTTGAAAATTGGAGTACAAAAAACTGGAAAGCTCGAAAGCATTGGATAAATGAAAATGAAACGCCGAATCTTGATTTTTTTAACAAAAATTATGGTAATTCAAATTATTTTCAAATTAAATTTTGTTATTTTAATAAAAATTTGTAGGAGAATCGATTGTACCAATTTTAAAGGAAGATAATTATGAACAAATTAAATTAAAAGATTATTTAAGTAAAATAGAAGAAAATCAAGAATCCGATTCTTATTTAAAAGATTGGCATTTTCAAAATATTTATGGAACTTCATTTTATGAACCTCTTCATCCATTTTTCTCAAGAGATTTCATAAATTGTGAAAAATGGACAAAAAATAAAGAAATGGAAAATCCGTTCAATGATGATTATCGCTTTGTTTATTTTGGAAAAGCAGGAACCTGGTAATCATTTAACTGAAATTCTTATTAAAATTTGAAATTCAGGACAAAATTTCATTCAGATGTTGCATCAACTCATAGTTGGTCAGCAAATATTTGTGGAAGAAAATTATGGTTTTTAATGCCACCAGGAATGGAAACATTTTTCAAGACGACTTCTGGTTTTGTTGAAGACATTCGACAATTCGAATATTTATTTGAAAAGGTTCATCATCAAAAAGTTTTGTTTTAATTAAAACTTTGAATTTATTAGGCTCAAGTTATAAAATTTGTTCAAGAACCAGGAGAAATCGTTTTTATTCCATCAAATTGGTATCATCAAGTTCATAATTTGGTAAAAAGTGGAATTTTTTAAATAATTTAAGAAAAAAAATGCCAAATTTCAGACTGATACGATTTCAATAAATCATAATTGGATAAATTCGACAAATATCTGTTATGTCAAACAATTTTTGAATTCTCGAGAAGTCGATGTTCGAAATGAATTAAATGATTGCAAACCATTATTTGATTCAAATGAATTTGAAGAAAAAGTTGAAGTAATTCCAGTTTTTCTAGCAAATTTTAAAGGTTTTTTTTCAATTTTCAGTTAGTTCTGTTCGCTGATGCTCGATTAAATCAATCAAAATTCAAAAAATTATGTGAATTGGTTAGAAAATCAAGAAAAAATACATGGAAATGTCAAAAGCACGGCAAGAATTTGTAAAAATTTTCAATTTTTTTCTTTTTCATTCGAAAAAAAATCAATTTGAAGATTTCAATGTGCAAATGATGAGTTTTGTCAACAAAATATCTTGAAAATCTGCAACTGCTCCACATCATTTTGTGAAAATTGTCTGGAATTTATTGAATCTCTGGAATACTCAATTGTTTCAACATTTTTGTAAAATAAATTGGATTTTGTTCCAAAAAAAAAAAAACAACAAATATACTTCGATTTTATAAAAACTGAATTTTCAGCAACATTTTTTGTTTGAAAACTCCACAAAATTGATATTTTTTATTTAATTTATGTAACAAAAAACCCGTTTAATAATTGATACTTATGTGAGTGATAAAGTACATGAGAAGTTAAAATAATCACATGATAGTTTAAAGAATCGATTCAGAAGAATGAATCTGTCCGTTTTCATTATGGCAACAAACTAACAAGATTATCGTTAAAATTTGAATACAGGAAGAGATCAAAGTAAAAAGAACCGGAAGTATGAAACCAAGTTTTGAAGTAATAAAGCAATTGAAGCCTAAATTTAATAGGATGTTTCAGGTGTCGGAGTTGATTCTCTTGAAAGCTCTTGTAACATTCGAGCTTTTTCATCAGCTTCTTCTCTTGTTATAAGTCGACCCATATCTAAATCAAATATCGTTTCAGTTCTTAATTGAGCTGTTCGACCACTATCTCGATCTCCATCAGCTTCGTCTTCATCTTAATTTAATTTTTAAACTTTTTTTTGTTAAAACGTTGTCTAACTCACTTTCATCAATTCCTTGTTCACCTATTGATGGAAATGGCGGTGGTAATGGATAATCCAAGAAGGGATCAGGTGTGGGATGAGGAACATTGTATGGATCTTCATGATAAACCACCATCGCATCATGAATCCATGTGCTGGCTTCTGGTCCCTGATTATTTCGATCTTCTTGGTGCTCAACAATCATTCGCCATGTTCGATCGAAAGCACATCCAGCTGTAATTCGACCCGATCCTTCTGGATCCCACATTTCTTCAGCGATACTTTTGAGTACTCGAGTTCTCTTAATGAATAATAATGAACATTTTCAGAAACCAATTTTTATTTACCGAAAATTTGTCAATTTTATCTCTCCATTGTGGCCGGATTTTTCTAGTTACAACGATGCTTCGCATTAAACCAATTTGTGGATTTACTCCAACATCATCTTCATATGGCAGTTTAAACTCCGGAACAATATCATCGTGGGATAATTGAACACGAGATAAAACTTCCCAAATTACCTGAAGAAATTATTTAAGCATATTTAAAATAATTGAAATATACCAAGGCCATGGCATAAACATCCATTTGCTTAAATGCGGATGGTGTAAACTCTGTGGCTCCTTCAAGAACTTCTGGAGACATATATCTAAAATATTCAAAATTTTTTGAATCAAACTTTATGAAAAAATCAAACCTTTTAGTTCCAACTTGTCCTAATAGATCATTATTTCTTCGAAGATTAAAATCGAATTTTCTAGCTAATCCAAAATCAGCAATACAAGCTGTCATATCGTCTTTAATCAAAACATTTTTTGATTTTATATCACTGAAATATTTTTGGAATAAATCAATAATTTTTAAAAATCAATAATTTACCGATGAATAATGATTGGTTTAACATTTCCAAAATAAAATGGTCTTTCATCATGTAAAAATTGTAACCCATCCAACATTGTTAAAATAATTCGAACTGCCGATGATTGGCTGATTGTATGCCGTTTAATAACTTCATATAAACTCAATCTTTGATGAAATTCGGTTACAATGCATAACTCTTTTCCAACTTGTTCACTTCCATAACAATAAAGAATTGATGGATACCATTTTTCAAGTTTTATAAATTCATCAAATATTGCTTTTTCAGCTGTATAACTTGGACGTTCGCTTAAACTATGCTTTTTGACAGCAACAATTTGATTTGATTTTGATCCATCTGGATTTAATAATTTCCCACGATAAACATGTCCAAAACGGCCATGTGTTATTAGCTGAATTAATTACTCTTTTTTTTGTTGTAAAAAAGAAGCCAACAAAAGCAAAAATACAAACCACTAAATCAGTGACTGGCAATTTTGAAGATTCAACTGAATTTTCTTGATTATTTTGATGAAATGATGTCAAATTCATTTCATAATCTCGATTTGAACCATTATCTAATGTTGTTCGATCTAATCCTAATCGGATAATTGCTTTTCTAACTGGATCGTTATCCTTTAATTTTTAATTTCTACAAGTTTAACATTTCTACTTTCTTACCATTTTGACTGGCATAAAACGCCGTTTTAATGCCCAAATTCCAACAAATCCAATGAGAATAAATGAGCCACAAAGAATTATGATAACAAATTTAAAAATTAATTGAGTTATAACACTCCATTGTGAATCTAAAAAAAGCACAGCAAATACAAAAAAAAATTAAATTAAAATACCTTTTGGATGAAATGTTGATGATATTTGATTCTTTGCATTTGCAGCTTTATCCGCATTCATTTCATCAATTAAAAAAGCGTTTGTTTCTGAAAAATAAAGCCATGCTTAATGTCAAAAATGTCTTTAGTTTTTTTTTTATTCGGAAAAATTAGAATCATGCATAACAAAAAAGGGGAGGGGGGGGGACGTTTAGAAAACAAAACGAAGCTTTTAAAAATATCTTTGAAAACAAGCCATTTCTCTTGTTAGAATTGAAGATATATTTAGAAGACTTTACTTTCTATTTAGATTTACAGAAGAGAATATAGAGAAATAATAAAATCAATGATGTGAAATGGTGAATGAAGTATTAAATATGAAAAGATAAAGAAAAAATTTGAATTAAAATTAAAAAAAAAAACGAAGAAGAATTGAAAAATAAAAACATGCAAAGGTGATGATTTACTGTTTAATTTTTTTTATTTATCGACTGACCATTTGTTTCATAATACGGATTAACCATTTCTAGACCATTTCCATTACAATTTTTTGTATGGCAACAACAACTTCCAAATCTTCGATCATTCGGTTTTGATCCGCTTCCATCTTCACTTTCTCGAGCACTGATTACTCGAGTTGTTTTTGCTCGACACTGAATTTTTCTAGAGAAATATAAGATTTTTGAAGTGAAACTCACCTGATCTAATGAGCAAAAATCTGATTCGATGTCTCCAACGAGTATCAAACATCCCAACATTTCAACATATTTATTTTCCACTTTTAAATATTGTTCTGTTGTGTTCACCTAAAATTTTACAAAAGAAAATTTAAAAAAAAAATTTTTTTTCGTATGGATTTTTTTCAAATAATTTAAAGAACGTTGAAATTGTACGAGTATAAAACACAATTTCTTTTTTATTTATCAAAATCGTCATGCAATTTGTTTTTTTTTATCATTATGTGTTTAATTGATATGAAAATGTTATGTTGACAAACCTCCTCAACATCAGGGCTTTCAAAGACCCCAATACATCCAAGTTGACGATGAATTCCATCGAGATAACAATTAATAGTTTTTCGACAATCCGGTCGAACTGCTGGGTCACACTCAGTTTTGTTGTAATACTAAAAGAAAAAAAATGAGGAAGTTATCAGAAATTGAACAAAAAATCGCACATTTGTCGAAAAAGAGAAATTTTGAAATAAATTAATTGATTTTTTACAATTGAACACATTTAAACATTTTGAATTTTCAAATGATGGTCTCGCAACGAATTGAAAAACAGTATCATTTTCTTTTTATCTCTGCATTTCTTTCTGGCTACACACTGTTTCTATTTTATTGTTCTATCTCTTTCTGATTGTGGAAAAATCGTACCGCACAAGTCAAATATGGTTCAGTTCCATTCAATTCATAATTGATACCAACTTTGCCAACAACAACATCTTTTGCCAGTGGTGTTTCTATTTCTTTCAATGTTTTTCCTTGTTTTTCAGCAGCTGATACTCGTTCCGCATAATTTTGGAGCCACTACAATTTTGAAAAATTAGAAGACGATTTGTGTTTCAAGTAAAACCAACATTTTCTTCTTTTTGTTGTTGTTTTAAAGTCTCATTTTTTTCAGTTATTCCAACAACGAAAGCATCAGATG
Source organism: Caenorhabditis drosophilae (assembly GCA_963572285.1). Taxonomy (NCBI): domain Eukaryota; kingdom Metazoa; phylum Nematoda; class Chromadorea; order Rhabditida; family Rhabditidae; genus Caenorhabditis; species Caenorhabditis drosophilae. The sequence goes on from OY751562.1 coordinate 4,946,616, forward strand.
AAATAGTTAATAAATTTAATACCGAAATCAATCGTCCCCATGATGAAAAACCAATCATGGAGCCAAAACTGGCAAATATTAAAAAAAATATATTTATAAATCTGAAATTAATTTAAGATTTTTATCAATAATTTCGAAATTTATTAAAGCTACAAAAAAAGGAAGGAATGAGGAGATTTTAAAATTACACCTTTCACTCATTTTCATATAACCAGCCCAACAAGCCAGAAAACTCTTGCTGCTGCCCTTCGAAACGCAGACAACAAAACAAAAATGCATTTTTCATTTCTGCGTTTCTTCTTGCCTTATGCACTTTTTTTATCGGGAATTAGTGTGGAAGAAGAAGAGACGAAATCGAGAAACGAAAAATGCATTCGGCCATTTCCTTCTATTCCTTTCTAAACAAATACTACGATGAACTAATTTAGTAAAAGGAAGAGCTTAATTGAGGTTGATGAAGAAAAACGACATTTTTTATGTCAGAAGTTTTGTCTTCTTTTCGAAAATTTTGATTAGTTAAGAAAAATCTCTAAGGAAACCTAACGAACAAAAAATGATTAAAAAAAAGTCGTCTGGTTTCCATTTAATTGTTGTTATGACACGAAATGTTTTGATAATCTGAAGTTGTTTGAAGGAACAAAATCATAATTTCAAATCGAATTTAAAAGTTTTAGGGGGAAAATAAGTTTGAAATGTTATTTTTCTTCAATATTTCTATAGACAAATTGTAGTACAAAACTATAATAATTTTTTGTAGGAATAGCATTTTCTTAAAATTTTAAAATGAGCAACTTAAAATTAAAACTATTTATAGATTAAATGATACGATTAAAATAAGGAAAAAGCGAATACAAAAAAAACCATCTGGAATGCAAATACGGTGCCAATGATAGATGGGAAAATAAAGAAGAGGAAAAAGGACTAATAGAGCAATTAAATGGAAATTATGCATTTATTTTTGTGGAAATATTTTGTCAGTTATTTCATAAATGACATCTCTTCCATATATGACGTCATCTAATGTTGTAAGTTGACTACAAACTACCATTCGAAGAAAATAAGTTCCATGAATCTGAAAATGCATCAAATTGAAGAAGAAAAAAAAAGCGAATAATTGAAATAATTACAGTTGATGGAACAATATGAATTCTACGATCTTCATTGATTGAGTTGCATATCTTTTCATTATCTTCATTTGTTGACTGAAAATATTCGATTTTTAAAAAAAATTTCGAAACAAAAAAAAATTGAAACATTTTTTAATCGAAAACACGTCAATCCAAGATGTTGAGGAACAAAAAGTTCAAATTTTCCATTTTCGACAATTAATCTTGCAAATTCTTGAGCAAGAAATTCGGTCTGAAAAATAAACTTTCAAAAAAATTGGAAAAATCTGGAATTTTTTACTCTTCGAAGATATTCTTTAATTTTTTCAATTCCCATATTTCGAAGAACAAACCATATTTTTAATGATCGAAAACGGCGGCCTAATGCAACTTGAAGATGCTGAAAAAAAATGATAACTTAAACCAACCGAAAGTTTAAAGGTGCAGTAGGTGAAGCGACACTGTTTCGTCTCGCAGCGAGTTTTATAGGGATTATGGTAGAAATGGTAGAAGGCTTACATTTTTATTTTTGAAACAAAAAAAAGTCTTAAAGACCTGGTATAAAGACAACAACTTAAAAAAAACGAATCAAAACTTTGTTGCGCCTTTAAAAGGGCGGCTTGTTTTCCATGCTCCCTCCCCCCCCCCCCCCCTCCCGCCGGTCCTGAACCTAATGAGCAGGTGCTCTGTTATTAGAGATTTAATCCTGTGATTTTATATTATAACCAATTTAATGTTGACAAAGCCGTGCGGGGGAGGGGAAGGGGGGGGGGGGGGACCACTTTCTCTCGCCCCTCCCTTGTTGCCTGCCCCGTCTTAAAAATAAATTGAGAAAGGCTTACTCGATAATCAGAAGTTGTTGGAGTTAAATAAACAACGGCATCAACATTAAAATATTTGGAAGCCAAAGTTCCATTTTTAAACCACATTGGGGAACAATCGAAATTGATCATTCCAGCTTTGTGCATATTGAAATTGAACGAATCAACAAATTGAATTCCATTCAACAAATAACGAAATTCGTCGCAGAAGGCAAATGATCCAGCATAGGCGGCGTCGACATGAATCCACAAACCTTCGGCTTGACAAATCGGCCCAAGAATATCGAGCTGATCGAGACCGCACGACGATGTGGTTCCGATTGTGGCCAGAAACATGAACGGAATAAATCCACGTGCTCGATCTTCCTTGATGGCTTTTGACAACGTCTCGCCGGTCACACCGTAGTTGTTCTTGAGACCTCGAACGGATTTCAATTTTCTTAAACGAATTCCGGATAACATTGCACCTTTTTCAATTGATGAATGCGCCTTTAAATTTTTTTTTTTTTTTTTGGTTTCTCATTTTTCCTTGTACAATTTTTACCTGATCTGAGCAATACATAATAAATCTTTCGAAAACGACTGGGTCATGGAAATATGGAGTGATGACGTCATTTGAATCAGAATTTTTCTGGAAAAAATTATTGATTTATTGATTTTTTTTAAAAGGAAAAACAAGTTTAATGGAAACCAAAAACTGATTGAAATTTTTGAAAAAGAAAACAAAAATTTGTTTTTCGCGCCTCAATTTCCGTCAAAAAAAAAAACGGAAAAACCTTCGTCATTCGAATTCGCTCAAAAACCGATCCAATCGTTTTTCCAATTTCCGTTGACGTCATCCATTTCAGCAACGTATTCGGCTGCTGCTCGGCGAGTTTAATTCGCTCAACCTGAAACGCTCTCGCCGCCATGATGGCGATCATTGTGCTGTCCGATGCGGTGCTCTGAATAATTCCGCATCCGGGACCATCGTGCGAATTTTTGAAATATGACGGAAGGCCGAGAAGCTCGACGAGCCAATCAAGTGACGACATTTCGAGTTCGGTCATTGATGGGCACGATTTCTGAAATTCTTCGCCGCGTTCAATGAAGAGAAAATGAGGTTTACACAGCTTGTTCTAGTGCTACAGTAAGATTTGAATTTTTTTGCGAATTATAATTTTTGAAAAAAAAAAAAATGTCGAATACCCATGTAAAACCAATTCCAGCGATTCCTCCACTCAAAATATCGGCAATAATCGATTGATAACTGCAAGCGGTTGGAAAATAGGCGAAGAAGTGCGGATGATGCCAATGCGTCGCACCATTTATCACCACATTTTCGAGATCCTCGAAAATTTGCGACCAATCTTCTGGAGACGCTGGTGCTTTTTGAGGAACCTCAAGAAAAATAAAAACGAAGAGTGATTTATTTTAAGCTTCTAAGGACTGGACTCAAACTCGGTGAATTTTCAGGCAAAACCGGATTACTGTAAAGGGGGGAGAAAAAAATCTTTGAAAAAGAAGCTCGAAAAGCAAATTATTTGAAACACAAAAAAAAACCAAATTTTGAATATATCCCGGCTGAACATTCGAAATTGGTTTCCGACTCCGAAGACTCTCCCAATAATCAGCAACAAAATCCACCATTCGTTTACCTTCAAGTCGAAATTGTTCCGATTCCATCTTTTCCCCTAAAAACAAAAAAAAATAAAATAAAAATCAATTTTTGACAAGAAAAAACAATTTGGAGAAGCTTCATCCACCCAAAAAAAAAAAAATTTCCCACCCCCCCCCCCTTTGTTGGCGCCGATGGGAACAAAAATAAAGGAGAAAAATGTTTTTTTTTTTTTTTTTGAGAAAAAAATGAGCAAAAAGAAAAGAAAGAAAAAAAAATTTTTTTTTTCTTCCGATGTAAATCCATCACAGCGGCGACGGCGGCGGTGGTGGTGGCTCATTGTCCAACCCCTCCTCCCGGAAAACGGATATGGTCGTGAGGGGGAAGGGAAAGAGGTTCAATGATGGAGAATAAATAAACCTCCTGAATATTTATTCGACACAATATAAATAAATATACATTTCTTATATATTTAAATGATATACAAATAAAAATTCTTTTTTTTTTTCTTTTTAATAAGCTCCGCCCACTTTTATTGTTGATGGTGATAAATATTTTAATCAATAAAAATTATCAAAAAAAGAAAAATCTGATAACAACAAAGAAATTTTGTTTCGTTCACCCCCGGTTTTTTTTTTTACTAAAATGTTTTGGCTGATTTTATTGGCATCAGCAATTTCTTTCTGCTTTCTTCTCAATTTTCTGAACAAACCGGATCCGGTGAAATTGATTGGAATCTACAGTCGACCGGGAAAATGGTGAATGAGAAAGATTTTTCGGAGACAAAAAAAAAAGAAAAAAAAATTCCAGGTATTGGCTGAAATTTCGTCTCATTCGCTTCATAATTGAGCGTCGACAGAAGAAAGGAGGAAACCGAAATGAGGTTGAGAAGGAGGAGGAGGAGGAGGAGGAGGAGGATTTGATGAAATCTCAATGGGGTGGAAATGGTGGAGGACGAAATATAAATGAGATGGAACAAAAACATGAATTAGCCAATGAATGGGCGGCTGATGCCGTCTTTTTTGACGCATCAAATAGGAATGGATGGTATTTGACGTTGGGAACAGCTCAGAGAATCAATGACGTCATCAATTTATTTTTTATTCTAAAAGTTCCTGGTTTTGGAACTTTGGTTAACACAGAAATTGCAACGAATACAAATGTTAAGGTGAACTCTTTTTTGCGTGTTGCATTCGCGTCGCGGTCAATTTATTTTTTGATCTCTACATTTTCTCCAAGAAAAGAGGGTCTTGCACGGATAAAACTTAAAATTTTTTTAAAAAGTTTTAAATGTTCCAAAAATTTTCACGCGTTGCGTTCGCGTCGCGGTCAATTTATTTTTTGATCTCTACATTTTCTCCAAGAAAAGAGGGTCTCGCACGGATAAAACTTAAAATTTTTTTAAAAAGTTTTAAATTTTCCAAAAATTTTCACGCGTTGAGTTCGCGTCGCGGTCAATTTATTTTTTGATCTCTACATTTTCTCCAAGAAAAGAGGGTCTCGCACGGATAAAACTTAAAATTTTTTTAAAAAGTTTTAAATTTTCCAAAAATTTTCACGCGTTGCGTTTGCGTCGCGGTCAATTTATTTTTTGATCTCTACATTTTCTCCAAGAAAAGAGGGTCTTGCACGGATAAAACTTAAAATTTTTTTAAAAAGTTTTAAATTTTCCAAAAATTTTCACGCGTTGAGTTCGCGTCGCGGTCAATTTATTTTTTGATCTCTACATTTTCTCCAAGAAAAGAGGGTCTCGCACGGATAAAACTTAAAATTTTTTTAAAAAGTTTTAAATTTTCCAAAAATTTTCACGCGTTGCGTTTGCGTCGCGGTCAATTTATTTTTTGATCTCTACATTTTCTCCAAGAAAAGAGGGTCTTGCACGGATAAAACTTAAAATTTTTTTAAAAAGTTTTAAATTTTCCAAAAATTTTCACGCGTTGAGTTCGCGTCGCGGTCAATTTATTTTTTGATCTCTACATTTTCTCCAAGAAAATTGGGTCTCGCACGGATAATTAATTGTTAAAGAGCATAAATAATTCAAAAACTGAATGGAGAACAGCAAATGGTTTTGTGGTTTCCTGCATTGAACCAATGAAAAAATGGAGAGTTCAATTCAATGGAAAACTGGCTTTCTCGCCCGGATTCACCAATTTTACAGTAAAAGCTCCTCCCCCCTCCCCCTTTTTTTTGTTTCCTCAAAAAATTTCAGAAAATCGGTGCTGAAATTCCACGTGATGATACAAAACTAATCGATGCCAACTTCGATTTGACTTGGTCGAATTTCGGTAAAAATCAAAAATAATTCCCAGTGTGTTTTTTACTATCTGCGGGAAGTAACCTCGCTCCAGCGCACACCTATAGTGCCGCATTTTTCAGTCAAAAAATACCGATGAATCGCGAAACCATTTTTAAACTGCGTATCCATAACGCTACATATTGAGCGCCGCTGCTACTCACCAAAAATGCAAGGGTGTCCAAGGCTCGCGTAAAACTTGCTCCCCGGCGAGCTCGCCAGTAAAAAACACACTCAGGTGGCCAATGAAATGAACAAAAAATTGTGGCAGGAAATCATTTCGATTTTGACAAAATGTGCTCACCAACTGCCATTGCTCATTCGCTAGCAATTGAGCCATGGAGCAGAGATTTATTCAAAACATTGAAAGCCTCACATCAAACTCATTACGAACAATTCGGGTTCCTTAAAGGAACATTCAATATCAATGAGAAAATATTTGAAAATATTCAAATGACAAGTATGAGAGATCATACAATTGCAGCTCATCGAAAATGGTCTGAAATTCGACGGTTTTTCTTCTTCTTCTTCTTCAACTTCTAATTTTCTTACTTTTTCCATCTTAAATTTCAGATATATTATGATGATTTATCATCTTGAAGATGGAACATGTATTCATACTTCTGTTATTTCAATGCCTGAAACTGTTTTCAGTCATTTAGAGTTTGGCTATATTGTTACACCGTAAGAAATATTGATTTCTTCCATTTTCATTCTCATTCAACTTTCATTTCTTTCAGTGATGCAAAAACGATTCCTGTTGATCGTATCGATTTCTCACTTCCTAATCATGGCGAAGATCGCAATTTTCCATCTGATTTCTTTTATTCGTTTCAAGCTGCTGGAAAAACCTACAAAGCAAATGTAATCATTTTCAGTTTTTCCCCTCCCAATAACTCGTTATTAATTTAAAGGTGCATATTAAAGAAAAGGTTTCTTTTAAAATGGGATTAGAACAAGCCTGTCAAGTTAGTTCTAATTTTTTCAACTCTTTGAAGGTCAATTAATAATTCAGGTAAATGAAGGAATGTCAGAATTTGAAGTTAATGGTATTAAAGGATGGGGATTTGCTGAAGTTGAATATCGTATTCAGCCTTATTAAAAGTGTATTTTGAATAAAACTTTTATAACATTAAATTATCATAAAAAATGTTGATTTTTTTCTAAAAGTGCTAATTTTAAAATAATTAACAATTTGGTATTCATAAAAATATTTTTAAAAATTAAAAAATTCAGGTCTAAAATTACAAAAAAAAAACGAAAACATTAAAGAGGTATTTATAGAGGTTCGAATGTAGTAACATTATCAACAAGTTTTTCAACAATTGATTTTATAACTTCAAATTCTTGACACGATTTTCTAGTTTTCCGAACAACTTTTTGAGACTCCTTAAAATAAATTTAAAAAAAAAGGAACATTTAAATAAAAACCTTTTCATCTTCTTCATCCATTCTTTGTTTTTTCGGTCTTCCTCTACCCCTTTTGGGAATAATTAAACTTTCTTTACTGACTCTTCTCGTAACTGGCGGTGATGATGACGATGATGGAGATGGAACATTTGATTTTGAGTTCAGAACTTGACGTGATCGTTCTTGTGAATTTGGTGGTGGGGTAACTTGTGCCGCCCGGCTTGCTTGAATTGAATTCCATTGAAGAATTGGTCTTTTTGACACCATAAGAGGTGGTGGCTGAGATGAAGGAAGTGGTCTATTGAATAGCGGCAATTGTCTGAAACTTAACTTTTTAAGAACAATTTGAACACACTCGACTTACTTTTTATCTTCTGTCGTTTTTCTAACAACAGATGGTTCCTCATTCTTGACTTTGACTTTCAATTCATGATTTACAATTATTCGTTTTGGTTGAACTGTTATTGGCTCTCTCTAAAACCGATTAAAATTTAATTTCTTCATTTTTTTTTTCAATTTTACCGTTTTTATTGGTGTTCTCATACTTGTCGCAGATTTCATGTTATAATATTGAGAGAGAATATGTGGGTCTCTCATTTTCTGACCATAAAAATTGGGATCTTCCGAAAAAGTTTTTTTCAAAGTGGTTAAATCATTTTTCTGTAATTCTCAATAACTTTGGAAAAAGAAAAAAAAATTACCGAAACTCCAACTCGATCTGCACATTTTGGAACAACTGCCAAATTAGCAATTTCGATACATCTTCGAACTGTTGCACTACAAAAACCAGTCATCTGAGCTGTAACCTCATCTGGTTTCTGCCAGCATGTTCCAGATGAATTGTCACGAAGTCTGCAACAAGATTCGAAATTATCTTTAAAACATTTTTTTAAAACGTACTTCTTTGCATATTCTCGATTCCATAAAGCGATACGAGCAATCATAACTCGAGTTTGATCACATAAATGTGCTCTAACCGCTATTGTTGATGAGTCATCACTGAACTTGAAATTTGACATGTCAATATTCGAAAATGGATTACGATAAACAGCTACTGGTAAATCCTTGTATTTCGGATTAATCGACGGTCCCTTCTGAAAAAGATCCCCACAATAAATTTCGTTTAATATAATATTATTACATTTACATATAAAGTGATTGGTGAGCGATCTGAATACGCCGGAACTTGAACATCTTTTGGCGCCACCGACATGTTAAGTGTTTTGTTTTTTTTTAACGTTGGAATTTTCCTAATAGTGTTTCTTGACATTTCTACTGCCGCTTTTTTACGTTCCATTATTGATTTTGATAACGGTAGAATTGGAATTGAGCTCGAAGGAATTTTGGTTTTCAACATTTCATTTGGATTATGATCGAAAAGACTAAAATATGACGCTTATTCACAGCCTACTGTTTTTTTGAAGAAATATTACTTTTCTATTGACTTTGTATTTGTTTCTTCAATTGCTACTACATCAACCTCATCATCTTCATCCTCTGGATCACTCATATTTCTACAATCATTTATAAAATCTTCTGGGCTCTCGCCTGTTTGCTTTTCTAAAAAAGGTGGAGGTGAAGAACTTAAGCGCATTTTTTTCCGGAATAACTGTTCTAGAAAGGTCAAAATTAATAGAAAATTTAAAAACTGAACACTACCATCGTGCCTATAACTACTACGGCGATTTGCCATTTCTAAAGAAAAATAAAATTTTTTGAATATTTAGTGAGCTTGAAACCTTTCCGAAATCGCATTGTTTCATATCTTGAATTTTGGGGTCGCTGAGGTGGTAAATTTGGTGGATTATTGACATCCAAAATATCTTCCTCTATTTCTTTTTCGTTGTTTTCTAATGATTTTCTCCTTATTTCTCTAAGAATTTAATATTAATTGCATATGTACGTATTAGAAGTGCAAACCGAGGTAACAGATCAGCGTGAGGTTCGAGAGAAAAGCACAACATCGAACTCTGATCTACAATCCCATCATTATTTTCTTCGGTCGGTTCTTGTTTCACTAAAAAAAATTCTTAACAAAAATTTTTTGATAATATGAATTACACAAAGATGGAAAAACATGCTCGTGAGAAGTTGATCTACTCTCCGATTTTTGCACATAATTATTTTTCCCTGATGTCGATTTTTCAGCTTGATATCTTGTGGCTTCTACGTTCTCTAGAGCAGAAGATTTATAAATTCTCGGTTTTTCATCTCTTCGTGCTTTTATAACATGGTATTCTTAAACAACTTGAATACTTAACTTATTTTTATTTTGAACTAACTTTTCTTTGATGTTATATTATAAACAGGAGAGATATTTGATTTAGTTTCGACTTTTTCAATCTTTTTTGCAAAATTAGCCCATCCAAGGTGAGACTTTGGTTCAAACACTTCTACTTCTACCTCTTCTTCATCCTCAGCAGAAGAATACCCAATTTCAGAATCACAATTAACTACCTAAAATTTCAAATATATATTTTAAAAAAAATTCAAATTACTTCAAGATCATTGATGTTGTATGTTTTTGACTTTTTTGTTTCATCGTTGTTTGAAAAACTGAACTTTTATAAAATTTGATTTACAAATGTTTTAATTTACTGAATCTGATCTTCTCCGTCTACTGTGTTATCCATTGAAGATGTAAATTCAGATGCCAAATGTGATGATGAAGAATTGGTTGCACTGTTTCCTGGTAAATTATCGTAATCGAACATTCTTTGATTGGCAGCTGGTAAGAAAGCATATGTCAACGGGGATATGGGAGCTGGTATATTGTTTGGAGGAGATTCAAGTACTTCTTGAGGCTGTAAATAATTATTAATTTTTTTTTTGGTGTGATCGGCCGAACAAGTGGATTTTGCGATGAGTCCCACCATCCTTTTTGGGCTTCAATAGCTGAAAGTATTTAAATTTAATTCTGTACTATAAATTGATTTTCACCATCTGTCGTCTTCGTTGTTAATTCTGTCATTGTTTCATCGTTTGACATTCTGAAATTTAAAAAACTTAAAAACAAAATTCAACATTTAATATATTATTTTATTAGAAATAAAATTAAAATTTCCCGGATACTGTTTCGAAAGGGTCTCATTCCGACTGTAAAACTTTTGAAATGTACGGTATAACTAATGTAACTGTGTACCGTAATTTAAGAAACATTTTTAAATTTATTTTTTTGGTCCTCAAACGATAACAGTACATTTAGAATAATTAATTTTTGTTGGGATATTTTTTTTATTTATTATTTCTGCTTATTTCAAATACCTATTTTTTTCGTTTGCTTTGTTTTTTTTCAATTTTTCAACAATTTTTTTTTAAATTTTTCACAGTTTCTAAATAATTAAACTTAAAATTTCGTAGTATTTTTTAAATTCATTTAGAAATTATTATTTTCAAAACATATTTTTTTTAAAATCAACTAAGATTAATTTTTAATTACTTAAATTCTTATTTAGTTTTCAGTTTAATTATTCAATTTTTCTCGTTGAAAAATGTTTTTTTGGATTTTTTGTCGTTTACACGTTGCGGTCTCACAAATACGTGACCCACTTTTAGGTCACTTTACATGCCTTGCTTTACAAATAATCTACAATATAGAGACATTAGAGAAGTTAGTATGTGTTAAAGGCGCATTAATATTCCATCAACGATGGTCTCAACGCGAACCCCGTATTTTGACTATAGCATCTTTTTCCTCTTCAATAGAAAATTCTGCCAATATATCGATACGCGTCTGTTATTTTGAGCGTGCGCGTATCACCCAAAATTTTTTGTCAGAATAGCCGCTTCGCATGGTTGTTCCGTTGCGGTTTTTGAAGCAATTCGGTTGCGCTGCGGTTTTTCATCGTCTCTCGACTCGAATCCTCCGCCCACTTTTTCACCCCCCGAGTCGTTTGTTTCGTTTCTGGGGTAGTCATTATCATCATCTTTCGACACGAAGAAGACGATATTTTGAAAAAAAAATGATTGTGGCAAATGGTGTAAAGGTTACAAATTTTGTAATTTAATGCAAAATTTTTGAAAAAAAAAGTCCCGGAACTTCCAAATTAAAACATTAAAAAAAGATGAAAAACTGAAAATCGCAACGGAAAAACTATGAAAAAAGTTTTTTTCTTTAATTGCTTTTTTTTTTTTTCAATTTTAACTTGTCAAAAAATCGATTGAATCCTGTTCTCGCAATTGAAAAAAAATCGATTTAAATTAATTGTAAATTTCGAAAATCTGTTGATACAGTTTTGATTAAAAACTTAATTTTAATTTGTTTTTCGGAATGAATTTTTTAGCTTTTCAGTAAAAAAGTGGAGACAATAATCATTTTTTGGTTGGTGTGGACATGTCCACAATGACGATGAAAGACGACCGGTTAACGGATCACAATAGTGATGAATATGAGCTAACCGGACTCAAAAATGTTCAACATGAAGATGATGGTAAGAAAAACAATAAAAAATCTAAATTTAATAGTTGAAGTTGTAGATGCTAACAATGAAGATCATAATGATGATGAATCAGTGCCACAGGATATGTTAGAGCCCAGTTATAAATATCCATCAGAATCCAACATGAATCGAGAGGAAACAGAACTATTTTTAGTAAATATTTTTTATTTAAATCAATCAAAATAAATTAAATTGGTTAAAGGTTCGACTTGTAAATTGTGTGAAAACGTTTCCGGACCTGTTTGAATCATCATTTTATACAAATTCGGTTCGATGTTCAAAGCGGCGCCAAAATGATTTATGGAACAGAGTTCGTGACGAATTAATGTGGCATGGTTGGTTAAACTTTTTAAAATTATTTTTTTTACAAATAAAATTAAAACGTTCAGGAATTACACCAGTCGATGTATTATGGAAAGATTTATTAGATCAATATTCAAGAAGAGTTGCAACAGTATTTTTTAAATTTTGTTTTTAATTAATTTAAAAATCAAAAAATTAAGGTAAAAGATGAAGAAAATACAAGTATGTTGTCTGATCGATTATATGAAGCAATGAGTTTCATGAGACCCTATGTTGCGGGAAAATTAAAAAGTAAATAAATCAATATTTTGATTTAAAGAACATTTTTTTTCTAGGATCTGCTTCTATTCATACATCACCAGCATCTAGTTCAATTGATTATAATGAAATACCACAAAATATCACAGATGACGTAATGATATCAGGATGCCGTCCAATTGTTAGTCATTCTGATTCTGGTTATGTAGTGGTTCAATCACAGCGAACAAGAAGTGCGACGATCTCATCGCAAAGTATGGTTTCGGATGTTGCAACATCATCATCTCAACCAGTTCGATATGGTAGTGTTGGACAAGTTTCATCTGGTGGATCTAGGCGACAATTGGTTAGTTTTAACAAAATGTTTACCGTTTGTTTTGTATAATAAACAATCTTCAACGAAGTCTCCCGTTACAACTTTTCTAGTCTAATGGTTAAGGTGCTTGATAACAAAGCAAAGGGTCGCGGGTTCATTTCCCCCTGCAATCCTTCCCATCATAGCTTTTCAATGCATCACTCATTACAAATTGTGATGTGTGCGCAGTTGGGAAGCTATAAAAATTATTCTTGGTATCTGCTCGTGAAAAAAATGATGTTCATTGAGCTCGTAATAGAATTACAATTACTTTTTAATTTTTTTTTCAGGTATCAAATTCACCTCAAAGTTTACAATATTCAAATAAAAGAGGAGCAGACTCACAAATTCTTCATGTTATTAAAAAAGGTGAATTTTAATTTGTTTTTTTTTTTCAAATTTTCAAACCTTGATTTTTAAAGATGAAAATAATGGAAGTGTTGGTGGAACAATGACAATGATGGTTGACATGACGACATATTATCAGAACGTCAATGGTCAAAAAATGTACAGATTACTATCTGTGCCGTCTGGCAGTCAACCACAGCAATCACAGTCTCAACAAGCACAGATTGTTAGAAATGTGCAGGTATTTAATTATTATTAAGTTTTTTTTTCAAAAGAAAACTGACAATTATTTTCAGAATAGAAACTCAAATTCGACAATTGAATATGATTTGCCACCAGAACCTTTAATAGAAGGATCGTAAGTTGACAATCGATTAAAACCATTTTTTCTTAACCGTCTTCTATTTTAGGCCGACAACGCCTACTGATCAGCCTCCGAGAAAAAAAATGAATATTCAAGGGTCTTCTCATTTCCGAGCTTCTGTATCAGGAAATAGAGTTGAAGGTTAAAAATTGAAAATTGAATTGGAAAATGTACAGATGATTTGATTTCAGATAATACAATTGTGGCTGGAGGTGTTCCAATCGGTGATAATGAAATTATTGATGACGGTGTTCGAGAAAGTACAATTGTAATAGATCCAGATGGACATCTACGTAAATTTTCGAGAAAAAAATTAGAAAAGTGTTTATTAAACAGTTGTTAAAGATGAAGAATCTCCATTGCTGAGTGCATCACCTGATGTTATGATAAGTGGGCAATCTACAAGAATATCACAACCCCAATTATCGTCATCGAGTGGCGGGCATCTTGATCAGATGCCATCAACATCAGGAGGAAGTATTCATCATCATCAACAACATCAATCCCAACAACACCATCATCAAAGTCTTGGTATAATATAAAATTATGAAGAAATCAATTTTTGAATATTTACAGATACTCAAGATGATTTATTAAACCAACAAAGTCAATACGATGCTGATTTACAGTTTCAACAACTAATAAGCTCTCACTTAAGCCGTCTTAATGATGATGATGTAAACAAATTTAAAAATATAATTTAAAACTCTAAAAATCTTTCAGAAAGCATTAATGAAGTATAATATGCAAAAAATATTACTTGATGCAAGATTTGGAGAAGGAACTGCTAAACAACTTTTAGTTGTAAGAACAATTATTTTTCAAAAATTAAAAAAAAAACAGAAGAAAATTAATAATTATTCAGGAAGAAGATATTCTTGACAGTGACGATGTTCATGGAGAATTAGAATCATCTGTTACCGCTGATGAAACGCAAATTCAATGATTTTTACGGATTTTCAACGGTTTTTTTAGTTTAAAAAAAAATAAAAAATCAATAAACCAAATCATACTATAGTATGCTTCTCTGTATGAAATTTTCGTCAACATATGATCCCCATTTATAAATTAAATAAAACCTATATTGATAATGAAGAAATTTTTCTTAAATAATTAAAAAGTTAACAGATGAAAAAGAAAAAGAAAATTTAATATTTTAACCTGTAATTTTAAAACAATTTTAACGTTTTTTTTTCCTTTTTCATTTTTTCTTCTTCCTTCATCTGTTCTATTTTAATTGATCATTTTTTATATTTTTCATTTTAGTCTTATCGTATATTTCTATTTTAAAAATGTGTTATTTTACAAGACCTCATTAATATATAATTTTTTTTTCGAATAATTCTGCTTATTTTTTTGTTCTTGAAAATATTGTTTGAAGAAATTCAGTCAATAATACCGGATATTTTCGGGTGTTATATTATCGATTCCTGATTCTCATTTTAAAGTCACCTAACTTCTTTATGAATATTTTTTGTGTGTGTGTGTGTGTGTGTTAACTGTTGTGATGATAATTCAGAAAACCAATAAATATTTACTAATTTTTATAATTCAAATATTTTGTTTTTTTTTTCATAGCATTTGGTGAATAAAGCCGATCGATTATTTAATGTTTTTTTTTTTTTAAACTCCAAAAAGTTGCACAATTTAGGTTAGATGCCATCACAAGACATAACCAAAGATTTAGAAAAATTAGTTCGAGTAAATATTTTTTGAAAAATTGAAAAGAAAAAAAAGCAATTTTTTCTGTTAATTTTCAGCCAAGAAGTAACACTAGAAATACAATTGAAAGTGAAATTAGTTCAGCGTTACAACAAAGTTCGCTAGATTTAGATGATTCTCCTTATCGGTAATATTGATTGATCAAAAGAAGGAGATTTAATCGATTGATTTTTTTAGTGCTCGACTTTATCAATTATTTGGTCTAATTGAGAAAGAATTTGACTCACTTTATTCGGAAAATTGTGCGCGTAAGTTTTGATCCGCGTTTTTATTTTATTGATTGGTTTTTCAGTGAGAGCACGAGTTGCTCAATTAACCCAAAACGATGCTGATTCAAGCGCAATTCCGACAGAATCAATCATTGGACCCGAACAATCCAAGGCAATGGGAAGTGGAAGAAAAGGTTTTTGTTGGAATTTAATCAAGCTTCTCCGGTTTTTACATTTAAAAAAAAATTTCAGCAATTCATATGGGACAAAAATTACGAACAGCATTGAGAGGACCGCCAGTTTTTCGAGACGGAGCCAAATTTCGGCTTGTGCGCTATTTGGAAGGGCATAAAGATGGGATTTGGCACGTCACAAGTGATTCAGCACGAAATTTAGCGGCGTCAGCAAGTTCCGGTAAAACAATTTGACAAAAAAAAAATGGGAAAGCGAAAGAAATAATTGATTGTGAATTTCAGATCATACATCACGTGTTTGGTCATTGGATAATGGGCAATGCATTGCAACATATTTAGGACATACAGGAAGTGTAAATTGCATATCGATTTCATCAAACTCAACAAATCTTCAAATCGAAGGAAGCGAATCATCAGCAAATGGAGCTGGAATGTTGATAGCAACATCGAGCGGCGATGAATCGACGCATATTTGGAAAATTCCGAATAGTAACAAAAAAAGAAATTATTGGAAACCGTTTATTTATGTTTTTTTTTAAGATCAAGCTGAAGGAAGTTCCGAAGATGAAGATGATAATAAGGAAGGCAATAATTGGATGGATGGAGATAATAATAATCGAACAATCAATATTGATCGTAAAAAACCTTTTTTTTTTTGTTTAATTTAAAATTTTTTTTTTTTAAATTTTAAAGAAAAATCAGAAGGAATTCGAGTTCGATTGCCAATAATTCGATTGACCGGTCATCGAGCACCAGTGATCTGTTGTGAATGGTTATCAACAAGTCAACAAATGGTGACTGCGTCCTGGGATAGAACAGCAAACATTTGGGATGTTGAAAAAGGCGAAGTGATCAGTATTTTAAGTGGTAATCGATTTTTATTCGTCTTCATTTTTATTCTTATTTGTTGAAAAATAAAATCAATATATTTAGGACATGAAAGTGAATTGAATCATTGTAGCACTCATTCAACACAAAAATTAGTTGCGACGTCATCAAAAGATTCAACATTTCGTTTATGGGATTTTCGAGAAACAATTCAATCAGTTGCTGTATTTCAAGGACATCAAGAGTTTGATTTTTGAAGAAAAATTAAAAAAGAAAAAAGAAGTTTTTAATTGGTTTAGTTCGGTGACATCAGTCGCATTTACATCAGGCGAAAGAATTGTTTCATCAAGTGATGATGGAAGCGTCAAAATTTGGGATTTAAGAAATATGAGAACAGCATTGGCAACAATTCGCCTATCATCAGCTGCAAATCGAGTAGCAGTCAGTAAAGTAAACGAATTTGTGTTATAAGAAAAAAGACAATGCATTGATTTATTGATTTTTAGAGTTATGGAGTAATTGCGATACCAATGGATAATCGTCATGTTCGAATTTATGATATTAATGGTAATCGATTACCAAGAATGCCAAATCGACGGGTTTGATTTTTTTTTTTTTAAATTAAAAAAGATGAAAAAAAAACCCACCAAATTTCAAGTGTCATTCTCGAATGGTGACGTGTTGTACGTG
This sequence comes from Caenorhabditis drosophilae, assembly GCA_963572285.1. Classification (NCBI taxonomy): domain Eukaryota; kingdom Metazoa; phylum Nematoda; class Chromadorea; order Rhabditida; family Rhabditidae; genus Caenorhabditis; species Caenorhabditis drosophilae. The sequence continues at coordinate 4,963,553 of OY751562.1, forward strand.
GCTCGATGATCATCCAACACATAATTTGTTAACTTCTGGTTTTGATCGTCTGATTGCTGCATGGAAAGTCAACGTATCAACTAAAGATTCATAGAACAAGAATTACAAAACATCATAGAGCACAGGAAAACAGGACGATATTCTAAAAAATTCTAGGAAAAAATGCATAATTTTGAAACAAAAATGTATAATAATATGTCGTTTTTTTGATTGAACATTCCGTTAGTTTCGTGGTATTTTTCAGAATTAATTTTACAATGAATGAAGCATAATTTTAAATGACTAAAAATTAAAAATTGTCAGCAATGTTAAGGAAAATATACAAATTATTTTTTTAAGTTCATCACTTCAGGATTGAGACGATCCGATGGAGTTCCGTATTCATTTTCACCATCGACACCATTCAGTTCGCCAGTCTGAAGTTGGCCGAATTCAAAATCGTCTTCTCCATCAAATTGGTATTCAGCCAATCTTTAAATATTTTTGCAGAAATTGATTTTAGAAGAAAAAAAAAACGTTTTTGTTTTGAAAAAAGTTTACTTTTTATCAACTTTATCGATCATATCTTGAATATCAGCCGCTGTTTTTTGTGAAGCTGACGAAGTTGATGGTAGGTTTTCGGATTTTGTCGAATTCAATTCATTTTGTGAATTGTTTGACATCAAATCTTTTCCAAACGAATCTGAAAATTTCAGAAAACAAAAATTTTTCTTTTTTTTCGCTCTACAATTTCACCATTTTTTCTCTCTCCAGCTCTTGGATCAAATAAATCATCAAAGACGTTTTCATTGTTTCTCTTCCCTTCGCCCAAATTCAGGCCTTCCAATTGTTTCACATTGTCAGTTGTCGACGTTTTCGGCGATGTTGTCAACTGACGACGTGGTGCAACCGGTGGTGGCGGCGGTGGAACCAACGCCGGCGGTCTTGGCGCCGGAAATGATGGTGCTGGACCCGACGGTGATGTTGACGCCTGTGTCGATGGTGACGAAGCCGTCGACACCATTCCTAACAAATAATTGTTTTGTTAGGAGGGAAAAAAAAAATAATAAACGAAATGTTCTGATACCATTGGCGGTGCTGATCGGCGGTAATTTTGGCGCGATTTCTAATGGAACAGAAAACGATGAACTGTTGGGTTTCGGTGTTGAATAAATCGGCTGAAAATAGGAAGGAGGCAAGGAATTAAAGATCAATGAAAATAGAAGGCTTTTCTCTCTCTCTCTCACAATATTTGGCGGTGGTCCTTGAGGCATTGGTGATGTTGGCAATGCTGGTGGAATTGTGGAAAGTTGACAATCAAATGTGACACCATGCAACGCCAATAATTGCTTCTTTAAACGGAAAAAAATCCTTATTTTTTTGATTTTTTTTTCGTGAATTTCAAACCGCTTCATTTAATTGATTTTTCATCAAACGATTCTCTGTTTCCAATTCGACGATTCGTTTTTTCATGTGCAAAAACTCTTTCTGATCCTTCAAAGTGCTTCGATTTTTATCCAAAAAACGCTGAAAAATCATTTTAAAACTGTCTGAATGGTGTCGAATCAAGCCCAAAAAGGCGATTACTTTGTAGGCTAAATCAAACGCTTCTCCAATCGTTAGCGTTATTTCTTCAGCCATTTTTTCCGATGTAAATGCGAAACAACTATGCTTTGCATTTGATCCTTCGGCTCTTGCAATAAATGAAAACATTCTTTTATCCTGAACAATTTTTGAGCGGGCTTTTAAAAAAAAAATCAAATTTTGAATTACAGTACCGGCCATAAATATAAACAATATTGGTTTTTTGAGAAAAACTTTTTTGCACAGGTAACCCCGATCGTTCTGAAAACGAATAATGAATTCACTTTTTCAAAACGATCGGGGTTACCTGTAATAAAAGTTGTTCTTAAAAAACCAATATTGTTCATATTTATGGCCGGTACTGTATTTTTGTTTTTAAATTTACGTCTTTATCATCAGCACAAAATGAAATTCTTCCCAAATGAAATTTATACATCATTTGCTTTGTTTTATTATCCGATATTGTGACATTATCGATTGATATTGAAATATCAACTTTTTGTAATTTTGCACTTTCTCTTGTTTGTTCTGATCTTTTTAACTAAAAATTCTTCTTTTCTCTTTTAAAGAAAAACTCGATTTACATCTCTCTGAAAGCGAATCGCATGAATCGCTTCTTTTGCCACATCTGATCCATGAGGTTTTGATGTTTCAACAAATCCAAGAAATCTTGCCACGTATTCAACTCGGCCATTTATCAAATATTCTGGAAGAAAAATAAGAAGAAAGAAAAATGAAGACGATTTTATCGATTAAAAAACCTGGCGGATGAATCCATGTTCTTCCAGATCCTCCCTTATAATTTCCTTTTGAGCTGCTTGTTGATGGGCTCGATGAGCTCTAAATTCTTCTTTTTTGTTTTTCAATGGAATTTCTTTCCATTTAAAAGTAAAACAAACGTCTCCCATTCCTCCAGTCACAACTGAAATTGATCTTTTGAATGTTTTATAAATATCCTTCGCCATTTTTTCCAGCAACAAAATTGGTTGGGGAGAAAAGCTGAAAATTTGAATTCTTAAAACCAAAAAACAAACAAAATTCAAGAATCAAATGAAATCTTTTTGTCAAAATAAAAGCAGAAAAGTGTAAATAATCCAAGCAGAGAAACGTTTTCTTTTCTATTTCATTTCATCTTTTTCTTTTCTCTTCCACAACTTTTGATGATTCATCATTTCTTTTTCAAATTAATCAATTTCCAGATAAATTTCTCATTTATCATTTGAAAAACTTTTCAGTTTCAGAAAAAAAACGAAAAAAAAAGAAAAAGAAGAAGAAGATTGAGAAGAATAAACAAAAAAGAAAATGACAGTGAGTCAGGCCAGAGAGCCGACACCAGTCAAATATAAATAATAATAATAATAATAGTATTCATTAATAATAATAATAATATAAAAATAATATAAACAATTGTAAACTTGAGGTCAAATATAAATCAAAAGAACATTTTTGTGAATTAATCAATATTTTTTATATTTCAAAATGAAAAAAAAAAATAAATTTTTTATCCTTTTTATTGAAAATTTCCAACAATTGAAAAATTAATTCTTTTTCATTTTTATTTTTAATCCAAAATTCAATTGTTATGGTAATTTTGATTTTTTTGAAAAAGCCAACTTAAACCAAAATTCGTATTAAATTTGTTTTCTTTCTAAAATCTCTGAAAAAAAATTGTGAAACACGAGAAAAATGGAAGAAAAAATTGGTCAAGGACGGTCAATGTAAACGAGTAATCGGCACATGAATTGAACATGAGAAATAGTCGGTTTTTCAATGAAGACCGAGACATTTTCGAAAATCGAACAAAATTTGTTTTTTATCAAACATTTTATCGATTTTTTATTAATAATAAACACACTTTTGACTTCAAAATACAAATTATTTTTAGGCAAAAATGAATTTGTGAGAGCAGAAAAAAACCCAAAAATCGAAATTTTTTTAAAAGAAAGTAATTAAATTGTTTTATGTATTTGTTACAAATAAATTTCTAGAAATGTTGTAATTTATTCAAAAACTTCATTTTTGATTATTTTTTTTCTGTAAATTTTAGAAAAACAACAATCTATTCTACCAATTAAAATATGGAAAACGAATACGAAAACAGTAAAACTTGAAATTGCCATTTTCATTTCATTCTACACAAAAAAAATCACGATGATAAAATAAAAATATCTGATCTTTTATTTTTCTTACAATCTCCACCAACTCATTCCAGCGCGGATGTGAGAATAGTTCGGGAATGCCTCAGTACGTCCTACAATGTTCAATATAAATTAATTTTTAAAATTACATTTGAACATTTTACTCACCAACTCCCGCAGCAGCAATATCACGGTCATAAACATGTCGGGAAACTGCTTCACGAACAGCGGAGGCATCTATTTTTTGAATTTGAGCTTCAAGATCTGACAATTGTCTCAAACCATTGGTATAAAGAACCTAAACTAAGGTTTTTTTTAAACTTTTAATTAAATTTTTATACTTCTTTTGCATTAAAATCAGCTTTTTGGGTATTTGTTTCAAGATTTTGATACAAATTTGTTCGCAATTGATTTTTAGCTAATGTAACTTCATCATCTGAAGCAGCCGAAGACAAATGCTGAAAACCCGTGATTTTTGTTTTGAATTAAATTTTAACAAACCTTCCACTCACGAAGAACTGATTTCATGATACCATGGGTATCATTCAAATCATGAGCATCTGCTACAAAGTAGATTCCCCAAAGTCCGGTATCTCTATAAAAATGATAATTAAATTTTTTTAAAAATTAATTAATTTTTTTTGAACGAAATTGGACTACTTTTTTTTTTTAGATTTTTTTGAAGATATTTTCCTGGTATTTTTAAATAAATTTTTATCATAAAACTTTTAGAAGAAATATATTTGAAGATATTTTCCAGTGTTAAAATTTCTACACTTGAATAAGAGATCAATGTGCATCAATTCATGTTGACAAGATGGTATTCACGGGATTACAAAAATTTTTTCAAAGTTAAATAAAAACTCACTTATAGTTAATATTGAAATGTTGCAAATTGTGCAATCCATGATCATGCCCAATTTTCTGCACTAATCTCGAGGCTGCAGTTCTCGATGTTGCGTGGGTAACATCCCATTGTCCTAGAAACCATTTAATTTTTTAAAAATAAAAGAAAAAAGGGAAACTTCTAACCAACAAATTGATTGGCGACTTGAAGAGCAAGAGCATCTTTATGAGCATATCCAACTCCTTCGACAGCAAAAGCAGCATACATGTGTGGAATATTGTCATTACGGTATCTGTATTCAGAACCAGTGAAACGAGTTCCTTCGACTTGTGGAATAGTTCTTGGATATTCGTTGCTCAAGTCTCCGAAATATTTTTCAGCAAGTTGGGAAACATTCGAAACTCCTCCACCAACAGCTGACAAAACCATTCGAACTGGTCTGTAGTTGTCTTCTTGCCATTCTTTCAATTGTTGGGCAGTAATGTTCTGAAAATTTATTTTAGTAAACAAAATATAAAAACATATTCTCACTTTAATACTTTCAGAAGTTCCCAGTGGGCTTTTCGCAAGTGGAGTTCCTTGGAAAGCAGCAGCATGAAGATTGTCGAACAAGACGGTTTGATAATAATCGTCAGAAGCAATGAGCTCTTTTGCAAGATTTGCTCTTTCAGTTTCAACAGCTGTAGAGTCGAGTTTGCTGTTACGGAGAACGTCGGCCAGAATATCGACAACTAAAAATAATTTTATAATAATTAATTTTATATTAAATTTAACCTTTTTCAACATCTTGTGAAGCAGCTTGAACAAAAACAGCAGTTTGGTCTCGTTCGGTGAATGAGTTCAACTTAGCCCCAATAGCATTCAATTCAGATTCAAGAGCAGCTGAAGCTCTTTTTCCTGTTCCTTTGTGGATGAGTCTTTCGAGAAAATGAGCTACTCCATTATTTTGTTCGGTTTCGAAACGAGAACCCGTTTCAATCCAAACTCCAACCTGTAAAAAAATAATTTTTTTAAATTAAAAATTGTTTCTTTTACTGTAGCAGTGGATCGTCCATTTTCTTCAGTAACAACGCGGAAACCATTTTTCAAAGTGGTTACTTCAGCCTGTGGGGCGGAAGCAAGAACATCTTTGACTGAAAGAGCTGACGCATTACGAACCTAAAAAAAACTGTTGTATTTAATAAATTAAAAAAAAAATAACTTGAGTGTTAATAGTTGGTCGAAGCGTAGAGCTGATAATCAGACGAAGCGCCATTTTCTATTGAATTTCCCCTTGCTTTCTATAAGAAACTTTTTTGAAGTAAAAGTCATTTAATTTTTTTTTGTTTTTTTATTTAAAAATGAAATTTTTAAGGAAAAAAACGTGAAAACTAAATAAAAAATTTATTTTTTCCATGAAGCCGCCCAGCTCTACGGAGAGAAAAAGAAAAATACGAGAGATCGGGGCGAGACCCAGCTGCTTTGTTTAAAGGCGCACTCCGTAAATTGAAATTAAGTTCGAAAATTATTATTTTTCAGGCCAAATTTTTCAAATTTTTGTCCCAAAGGGAATTTTTTAAGATTATTAATTTAATAAAAAATTATTTTAAAAAAGAAATTTTGTTATCTAACTAAATACACCTATTTCAGTTAAATTTGTAGGTAAAAATGTCTTCACGACACAGATTGGACTTGGATGGACGTGGGGACAAAAAGAGGTAAATTTGGTAAATCGATTTCTCAAAGAATTTATTTTTAGGGGTCGATCACCAGGAAAAAAATCTCGTTCTCGTTCTCGTTCTCCAGTGAATCGAAAATCATCTCCAGACCGTTCGAAACAGATTGGATCCGTGGGAAATATTAAGGTATTTTTTTCAAATTTATTTTTTTTATAAATGAAGTTCTTTTTTTCAGGTTTCTGTGAATCCTTACAATAAGCAACCATACAGCAATCGTTACTGGGCCATATGGGAAAAACGTAGTCAACTACCAGTTTGGGAATACAAAGAAAAGTTTATGGAATTATTGCATAACAATCAATGTTTATTTCATTTTTAATATAAATTTTAAAATATGGTAAAATTGTAGGTATCACACTGGTTGGTGAAACTGGATCAGGAAAAACTACCCAAATTCCACAATGGGCGGTTGAATATGTGAAATCAATTGGAACTTCTGCAGGTCCAGCAAAGTTAGTAGCTTGTACTCAACCAAGAAGGGTTGCTGCAATGAGTGTAGCAACAAGGGTGGCTGAAGAAATGGATGTTGTGGTATGTTTTTTTATTCCCTTAAATTACATAATGTTAAAAGTTCAGCTTGGCCAAGAAGTTGGTTACAGTATTCGTTTTGAGGATTGCATTTGTGAAAAAACTATTCTCAAATATTGTACTGATGGTGAGAAAATTCAAATTATAATATTAATTTTTGAATAAAATTTTTAAAGGTATGCTTTTACGAGAAGCCATGAACAGTCCTCTTCTTGATCGATATAAAGTATTAATTCTTGATGAAGCTCACGAAAGAACTCTGGCTACTGATATTCTTATGGGATTAATCAAGGAAATTGTAAGGAACCGGGCAGATATCAAAGTAGTTATTATGTCTGCCACACTTGATGCTGGAAAGTTTCAAAAATATTTTGAAAATTGTCCGCTTCTTAGTGTTCCTGGTAGAACTTTTCCAGTGGAAATTTTCGTTAGTTTAATTTAGTTTTCTTTCTCACTCTCTCTATCTAAGAGAAACCAATTTCAGTTCACACCAGAAGCGGAAAAAGATTACTTAGAAGCGGCAATTAGAACTGTTGTTCAAATTCATGTTTGCGAAGAAACCGAAGGAGATATTCTTTTATTTTTAACAGGACAAGAAGAAATTGAAGAAGCGTGTAAAAGAATAGATCGGGAAATTCAAAGTCTCGGAAATGACGTAGGAGTATTGAACTGTATTCCACTTTATTCGACATTGCCTCCAAATGCTCAACAGCGCATTTTCGAACCGTCACCACCGAATCGTCCGAATGGAGCAATTGGAAGAAAATGTGTTGTTTCAACCAATATTGCTGAAACATCATTGACAATCGATGGTGTAGTTTTCGTGATTGATCCAGGATTTTCGAAACAAAAAGTTTATAACCCAAGAATTCGAGTCGAATCATTGCTTGTTTGTCCGATTTCAAAAGCATCAGCAATGCAAAGAGCTGGTCGTGCTGGAAGAACAAAACCAGGAAAATGTTTCAGGCTTTACACCGAACAAGCATATAGTTCGGAAATGCAAGATCAAACATATCCAGAAATTTTGAGGTGAAAAATATTTATGTTAAAATTTTCAATTAAATTGAAATTTTTGTAGATCTAACCTGGGTTCCGTTGTTCTTCAACTAAAAAAATTAGGAACCGATGATTTGGTTCATTTTGATTTTATGGATCCACCAGCACCGGAAACTTTAATGAGAGCACTCGAGTTATTGAATTATTTACAAGCAATCAATGATGATGGAGAGTTAACGGAGCTTGGTAGTTTGATGGCCGAATTTCCACTTGATCCACAATTAGGTAAAACAAAAAGCAATATAAACATAATAAAGGTTTTTTTCAGCTAAAATGTTAATCACCTCAACAGAATTGAATTGTTCAAATGAAATATTATCGATTACGGCGATGTTATCAGTTCCGCAATGTTTCGTTAGACCAAATGAAATGAAAAAAGAAGCGGATGAATCAAAAGCAAGATTTGCACATATCGATGGAGATCATTTGACACTTTTAAATGTTTATCATGCTTTCAAACAAAGTTTGTGTTTAGTTTAGACACCAAAAACGACAAAAAGTGTTTATATTAAGATCAAGAAGATCCCCAATGGTGTTATCAGAATTTTATAAACTATCGAACAATGAAAACAGCAGATACTGTGAGAACACAATTGTCAAGAGTTATGGATAAGGTAAACAAATTATTTAGAAAAATGACATTAATGGTATTTTACAGTTTAATTTGCGTAGAGTATCAACCGATTTCAAATCTAGAGATTACTATTCGAATATTCGACGAGCTCTTGTTGCTGGCTTCTTCATGCAGGTAAAAATTAAAATAGTTTTCAAATAAATGAGCACGTTTCTTTTTAGGTTGCACATTTAGAACGAAGTGGACATTATGTTACTGTTAAAGACAATCAGTTAGTTAATTTGCATCCATCGACAGTTTTAGATCATAAGCCTGAATGGGCACTTTACAATGAATTCGTGTTGACAACCAAAAACTTCATTCGAACAGTGACTGATGTTCGACCAGAATGGTAGAATCAAAGCTGATTAAGTGAAGAGAAAGGTGTTTTTTTTATAGGCTTTTGACAATTGCACCGCAATATTATGAATTAGGAAATTTCCCTGAAGGAGACACAAAACGAAAATTGCAAATGGTTATGCAAACTGTGCGTAAACAATCTGGAAAAGGATATTAGTTTGGAAACCTGACTATTCTACTGATTGTCAATAACGTGTATTCTATTGATCTACCATCTTATTCCAATCCCTGTCCTCATTTTTACCTTTATTTTCATTAATTTTTAAAGTTTTTAACTATTTTATGTTTTATTTAAATTTTTTATTTTTGAATTTTTTCTATTTTTTTTTATTGTTTTGTTTTTTAAAAACAAATTATGATGTAACAAAACAAAAAACAACAGAATCAAATGAAAAATGTTGATGAAAAACTAGACGTCATTATTTATTACTTCTACATTTTGTGCTTCGCCTGGATTTGTTTCTTCATCGTCACCTTCTTCCTCCGTTTCATCTTCTTCTTCTTCTGGATCGAATTCATCTTCATCTTCATTATCAAAAGCCACATCAGGATCAAAATTTTCATCATCATCATCATCATCGAAATCATCATTGTAATTTTGAAGCTCATCAACGTAATTATCTTCATTAAGATAGTAATGGTCGACACCTTCAAATAATCGGCCGGAGCATTTTCCCTAAAAATAAAAAAATTGGGTTTTTTTGCCGAAAAAGAAACAAATTAAAAAATAAACATCTCCTTGAAAGTGTTGATATGGATCAACTTTGTTTAATATTTCAGAACATAACCAACAGAAAAATGTATCACAATGAGCACAATGCATTTTATGGCATCCTTCATTTTTCTAAACAAAAATCTAATTTAAAAATGGAAGAAACAATCAAATACCTCAATACTGACATAACATCTTGGACATGGTTTGCTATTTTCTTTAAACCAAACGTCATTTTGAAATAATTCAATTAAACTCTGAAATTTTTTTCTTTTTTTTTAAATTTAATTTAAAAATATTTTTAAAAAAAAGGAACAACTTTTAATGCTTTTTCTCCTCCATATTGTAAACACATTTGTTCTTTTATTTCGTTATCACCATTTTCCCATTTTTCCAGTATTTGTTTTTTATCTTCTGAAATTCAAGAAAACCGAACACAAAAAGTGGCCAAAGAAATGATAAACGAGACAAACCTTCACTGAATTTACAGTTTTCAACACCGTGAAATGTTTGTTTGCATGAAATACAAAATGAGAATAAGCAATAGGAACAAGTGACGAGTTTGGGATCACTGCGAAATGAAGAAAAAATTCGTTTTTTTTTTTTTTTGATTTGAAAAAATATTCAATTTACTTGGTACGATAAGCAACTTTTTGACATTTTTCTCTTGGACATTGAATAACATCATCCATTGATTGAATTGCCTTTTCAAGCATTGCTTGACCATATCTAATTTTATTTGTTTCTATCATTTTTTAAAATTATTTTTACTTTTCATATAATTCTTCTCCTAAAGCTTCCTTAATTACAATTTCGTTGGCTTCACTTGAACAAGAATCACCCGGACATTGCATTTGTTTTGACTGAAATTTTCAAATTTTGAATTTGAGATATTTTTTTAAACTTACAATAACTCCTTTGGCTATTGAAGTGTAATAATCTTGAATGCATTTTTTACAAAAAACATGTTGACATGGGTCAAATTTAATACAATCCTTGCCGTTTAAAGAATTAAAACAAACCTGAAAAAATCAATCAATAGATTCAAAGAATTTCACTTTTTTTTTAATAATTCAAATTTTACTTCACAATCAAATAAACTATTTTCGAAATTTTCTTGTTCAATTTTTTCGCAATTTTCCATCAATTTTTGTAGAAGATTTTCAACTTTTTCGCTTTTCTGAAATAAAAAATCAATTTAATACAATTCGGCATTCAAAAAATTACATTTTCTTTCAAAATAAACGAATTGTTCAGAAAAATAGTGGATAATTCCCATTTTTGCACAATATTTTTGATTTCTTCGTAACAAACATATAAAACTTGCATTGATAAATATTCTTCACAAATTTCGTGAATTTTGTTTTGACATTCAATTTTTTGTTCAATCGTCATCCAATTACTGACGACATTCAATGATGGACTTGAATCGCTTGGATAATTAGAATCAAGTTCAAATTGAAGAAAAATTGATGGAAGAACATTAACTTTGATTTCAAAATTCTCACCGTTGCTTTTTGTTCCTTCAATTTTAACTGGATCATTTCGATTTGTTTCAAAACTGAGCTACAAAATTAATTTTTCTTTGTTGAACATAAAACTTTATAAATTTGTTGTTTACCTCAATCGATCCTTTTATTAAAACTGTTTCATCGTTCCAATCAGACAATTTTTGAATTTTTTCTTCTCTGAAACTACTTTCTAATGCTTCCAATTCATCAATTTGTAGTTGACGATTCTCATTTTTATTCATTCTGAAATTTAAAATAATTAATAAATATTGAAAAATTATATAATTAAATAAATAATTTGTTTTTAAAATTAAAAAAATAATAATAAATTGTAAGAAAGTTATAATATTTTGAAATATTTCAAAACATGAAAGTTATCCGTCTTTTTTTTTGAGAAAATAAATGGGAAAGTTTATTGATTAAAAATTGTAGTGAAAGGGTTTTTTTTAATAAAAATTTATTTAAATTTTGTTCTAATAATTGTATTATTTTTAAAATTTTAAAGGCATAAATAAATTATAAAAATGTTTTCGATTGTTTTTAAGGAAATTGAAATAATTGAAATGTTAAAGTTTAAATTTGAAAATTGGAAAATAAAATATTTTCACAGTTAATCAAAATTTTCAACTTTCCATTTTTGCTTTTTTTATCAACGAAAAATTAATTTTCCTTAAAAAAAATAACTGAATTTTCTCAGTTTATTTTCTCGGCCACGCGCAAACTGTGCAAACACAATAACATTGCAATGCACACTTCAACATTGCGCGAAGTTCAAATTAAAAAACGGCGTGCTCTGAATTTGTTTTGATTCTTTTTGAATATTTTTAGTGTAAATTTAGTGAATTTTCGGGTTTTTGTATGGTTTTTTTCATTTCTTTCATTGAAATCATAAAATTTTTGATAAAAAATTTTTAGATGTCAACAGAAGAAAAGTTCACAATAAATGAGGAAAATAGTTCGAAAGCAGTATCGATTGAATCAAAATGGAATCCTTCAAAAGGCGGATATCTTACAATAAGAGATTTTGAAATTGGCCGGCCGTTAGGAAAAGGAAAATTTGGAAGTGTTTATCTTGCAAGAACAAAACATCACCATTATCATGTTGCTTTAAAGGTTGATTTTTTTTACATTAAAAAAAGGTTTTTTTTCCTAAAAAAAAATCAATAAAATTTCAGGTATTGTTTAAATCGCAATTAATAAGTGGAGGAGTTGAGCATCAATTAGAAAGAGAAATTGAAATTCAATCACATTTAGAGTAAGAATGTTTTTTTCCTTCTTTTTTTTAAATTAAATTTATTAAAAAAAATAAAAAACCTTCAGACATCCAAATATTCTTAAATTACACACGTATTTTTGGGATCAGAAAAAGATTTATCTGGTTTTGGAATATGCACCTGGTGGAGAAATGTATAAACAATTGACATCGATGCAACGGTTTAAAGAGCCATTAGCAGCAAAAGTGCTGAATTTTCCAATTATTTTTTGTTAATTATTTGGGAACATTTCAGTACATGTATGAAATATCAGATGCTCTGAATTATTGTCACGCTAAAAATGTGATTCATCGAGATATTAAACCAGAAAATTTACTAATTGGACCGAATGATGAACTGAAAATTGGCGATTTTGGTTGGAGCGTTCACGCGCCATCAAATAAGTAAGCAGAAATTGTAACAAATCAAATTCAATGATTCAATGTTTCAGACGACAAACAATGTGTGGAACATTGGATTATCTTCCGCCAGAAATGGTATCAGGACAAGAACATACAGCAGCCGTTGATTTGTGGGCAATTGGAGTCTTATGTTATGAAATGTTAGTAGGAAGGCCACCATTCGAACATGAAAAACAATCTGATACGTATTCAGCCATTAAACAAGTAAAATTTATCCTGATTTTATTTAAAAAATAATAAAAAGAAAAATCTAGGCAAGATACAGCTATCCAGAACATGTTTCTAAAGGAGCCAAAGATTTAATTGGTAAACTTTTGGTTGTTGAACCAACAAAACGATTAAGCTTAATTCAAGTATGTTTTAATAATTGCTCAATGTAAAATGTAAAATGAATTTCAGATAATGGAACATTATTGGATTCAAACAATGACAGAAATTCGAAGAAAAGCAGAGAAAAGAGAAAATTGTTTTCGTAAATGATCTCAAACTGTATTCAATGTAACATGTTTCTTTTTCTTTTTGAAATTTTCAATATAATATTTTTGTGTTATCAATTGATACTAAACTTGTCAATGAAAGAAATTTGTTAACAATTTTTATCAATTAAAAATTGTTGAACTTTCTTTCTTTTATTTTTGCAACAAAAATCTATTTTTTATCAAAAACACAGTATTAAAATATGTTAAAATATATACAAAAATAAACAAATCGATTACAATCTGCTTGTTCCTGCCCAAATTAGAATTCCTGGAAGCTTAATCCAACTCGGGAAGAATGAAGCCAACGTTTTGAAACCAAAATGATTGAGAATTACGCTAACTGAACGGATGTTTGGTGGGCGGCTTCCTTGAATTTAAAAAAAAAATGTTTACTTCTAGGAATTTTCGGTTACCGTCAATATCAACGAATCCATATTCAGATCCAAGATCACCTGTTATTAGGATTTTTCCAGTCTTTGAGAAAACTTTTGGATCTGCCGCTAATGCAACAACAGCTTTCCCTGGATATTCAACACTTTCACCGTTTCCAAATATTCCGGCACTTTTCAGTTCGCTTTTGATTTCACCGTTCTCATCGCGGAAATAGTGATCAACCAGTTCGGTTTTAACAGCTCCCGGCCATAATGAAACCACGGTGATGTTGTGCTCCTTTAAAACAAAAAAATCAATTCGAACAATCGTTCACTCATCGCAACTTTTAATTCTTCAGCAGTGTCAGCTGACAATCGATCCAATGCTTGTTTGCCAACGCCATAAGCAACATTAAATATATATCTGGGGGAGAAGAAGATTTCAATACTTTTTATTGATTTTTTTTTGTTTCAAAATTACTGTAATCCTCCAGCCGAACTGACGTTTACAATTAATCCTTTTTTTCTTGGTGCCATCAATCTTGACGCATAAACTGAGCAATAATAATGATTTCTCAATCCGACATTATTGACGATGTCCCACATTTCCGGTTCGATTTCGTAGAATTTTTTGCCAAGATTCTTGAAAATCGCCTAAACAGATTTGAGCTTTTCCCCGCTTTTTTTTTTTAATTGAAAAAATTAATTTACATCAACCGCCTGATAAGCATTATTCACCAAAATATCGAGTTGTCCATCATTTTCCTTTTGAATCAAATCAAAGAATTGTTTGACCTCGTTCATGTCGCCGTGATTCACAAATTTTGCGACTCCTTCTCCACCTCGTTTCGTTATTTCTGAAAATTCAGCATTTTCTCTCTGTCTCTCTCTCTCTCTCTCTCTGTGTGTCAAACCATTTGCAGTTTCTTCCAATCCGCACAGTCCGTTTTGTTCATTCAAACTTTCGCCCGGTTTTCGTCCGGTTATGTAGACTTTTGCGCCGGCTTCACCCAACTGAAGAGCAATTCCTCGTCCGATTCCACGCGACGCTCCAGTCACAATCGCAATTTTTCCAGCGAGAGCCATTTGTTTTCTTTTTTCTTCGTTTCGTTTCTAAATTTTTTTTTTTTTTTGAGTTTTAAAAGCCAAAAAACAAAAATTTCAAGTGACCGACGCAATCAATAAACTCCTGGCTGGCTGCCAATAAAAAAAGAAGTAAACAACGAAAAAAAAAAGATAGAAAAAAGCGTGTAAACACCAATGCTAAATATCGATTTTTTTTTTGTTTCTTTAAATTCAATTTCACTTTTCGATTGCTTCAGCCCAAAAAAAAGATTGTTGCTTAGCGACACCTAAAAAAAATCTTGACCAAATATTTTTGTGTAAAAAAACAAAATAATATAAATTCGTGAGAGGTTTAATCAAATTCTTTCAAATTTCATACAAATTTTTCACACCAAAAAAAAAAATTTTTCGAAAATAAGTAAATTACAGTATCTCGTTGATGTTTTGAAGCAACTGAGCAGTTAACATTTGAACATTAGAAAAGTCGTTGATGGATAAAAATAAAACATGATTATTGACGAAAAAAAAACTATTTTGCCCGTAATGATTAAAAAAAAAACGATGAAAACCAAAATCAAAATGATAGTTCTTTTGGCAATTTTGACAAAGAGAGCGACAATGCTTTCACCACTTAAAAATTCCCGCAACAACAACAACAACAACAACAAAAAAGAAAATGGAAAGAAACATGAAAATCGACGTCTACCGTAATTCGTCTACTCGTTTTATGCTCTCAAAAGAATTAAAAAATCATAAAAAATCGTCACCAACACCAAAAAAAAAAGAAGGAAAAAAAAAGAAAAGAAAGAAAGAAAGGGGAAACATTGAATTTATCGTCCTGTTGGCTTCGTTCTAGTTGAATCAACATTTCGAATCATTTCAGTCTGCGTCATTATACCACTTTCGTCTTGTGAAAATGCAAAACCATCTGAAAATTCAAATATTCAACTCGACATCAATCGAACCCATCCATATCCCCTATCCCCTCTCTCTTCCTCACATCTTGTTTGTTCTGCTAACGCAAGTGATGCTTCTGACACATTTCTTTCAATTCCATTATTGTTTCCCCCTCGAAATGATGTTGTTAAGAGACGAACATTTTCAAGAACATTTGACGAGTAGCTTCAAATTAATTTCAGTTTTTTTCTCTTTGAAGATTAAAAAATCTTCTTTTTTTTTAAATTATTTTCTTCTTTCAATTAGGATCTTAAGCCACATCACACTAATTAAATTTGTGACAGCAACAAAAAA
Source organism: Caenorhabditis drosophilae (assembly GCA_963572285.1). Lineage (NCBI taxonomy): Eukaryota > Metazoa > Nematoda > Chromadorea > Rhabditida > Rhabditidae > Caenorhabditis > Caenorhabditis drosophilae. The sequence continues at coordinate 4,979,440 of OY751562.1, forward strand.
AAAAACAAGAAACGCGCATTTTTCGAGAAGAATCAGACATTTTTTTAAAAATTACTTAAGCTTTTCCCATTTAATATTCAAATTTTTTGTTGACGAATTGACTTTGACAAAAAAAAAACAGAGAAAAAAGCGTACGAAAAAGAAAAAGAAAAAGAAAAAAGAAAACATACACGGAAAAAAAAGGAGAGAGAAAACATGTTGAACATCACAATTTTGTCGCTCTATTATTGTCACCTTCTTCCTCCTCTTCATTATTCACAATAATTCTTGTTACATTATCATCAACAAATGATCGATTCGAGTATGACAACGATTTGTTCGGTGATGCTCGTTTCGCTCCATTTCGATAAACGACTTCATCATTTGCTCGACCACCAATTATGGCCATTTCTGTGCTTCCGTATTCGGTTGATTGATATCCTTCATTCTCTTTTCCGCCGTTTCTCAAATGTCTCATTTCTTCGTCGCTTCGATATTTTCGATCGATTCCTCCATTACCAATTGGTGACACTTTCTTTCGCAAACTCAGTCTTGATGCAAATATTGGCGCTGATTCTTTTGTTGGTCCTCGGTTTGCAGCCCAGTTACTAAAAAAAAATATTCACAGCATTTCTTTCTAATTTTTTTTTCGAATTTCATCTATCATTTAGTAACGACAATACGTAATTACAATCACAAATCGCACAAATATTAATGCAGATTGAGAAGGAGCGGGGTGGGAAAAAAACAAAGAATCGATTGATCGATCGATTATTTTCCATTGAAAGAAAACAAAAAGAGGAACAAAGAAACAAAAATTCACACAGATTCTCTGTTTTTTTTTGTCGTCACGTCATTTAATCGCCACTTTTACACGAATTCACAAAAAAAAAACTACCTGGACAACATTCAACAAGCAATTTTTTTAAATCAACATTTTCTTACAAATTCTTAACTTTTTTCTTTTTTTTTCGTTGCAAAAAAAAAACAAAATTTTATATTAAAAAATGAACAACTTTTCGATTTGTTTGGCCAATTCTTTTCTTAACACGGTGTGTGTTTTTCGCAAAAACTCCCCGCAAAAACAAATTTCGCATAAGCGCACAACATTTTTCGACAAGTTATAAGCACACCGCCCACACGCGTTTTCTTGCGAAGCGGCCAACTTTTCGGAAATGCAAGTTTCGTTTAGGTAATAACTGAGAAATTCCGAAAGCCGTTTAAAACTGCATATCCGCAACGAATCAGATGCTGCTGATACTCAGTCAAATCCAAAGTAGTGCGATGGCGCACAAAATTTCGCTGAAAATGTTCTAAACTGCGTTTTGGCCGCGAAACGTTAGCTTCTGCTGATACTCAGTCAAATTCAAGTGTGTTTGCTGGCGCACAACATTTCGCTGAAAATTTTCTAAACTGCGCGCAACACAATAATTTCTAGATTATAAAAATCACAACAGCAAACCAAATTGTAATTTCAAAAAAGAAAAAAAAAAGAAGAAAAAAAACTAAAATTCACTATATAAACATATTTAATTTTACCTAAAAAAAAACAATATTCTATACCCAGTCACATGTTTTGAACTTGCGCTCTATTGCTACAAGTATAGTCTGAAGATGTACTTGTTTTCTGTAAAATTTCTCCCCGCTTTTCTTTTTCAAATTTCAGCTAAACTTGTCTTTTTTTCTTTTTTAAACGTTTGTTTCCTTCTCAGACTAAACCGGAAAAAAATGAAAAAAGTTTTTTGTCAAATTTTGTCCAGATGCTTTTTCTTCAACTTCTTCTCGCGCTATTTTTTTTTCTCGCAGCTCAATTCAAATTTGAGATGAAAACAAAACAAAAATGCGCTTGAATTGTATGTGACTGTGAGGGTAACTAAATGTGCACTCCAACCTGGCTAACCGTTCGAATCCATTAAATGACGTATTTTGTTTTGTGTACATCACTGCTAATTCTCGTGGTGTTGGTAGAGCAATCGTGAATAAACTGCAAATTATTTGAAATTATTAAAACCAGAAAAAAAAACCCCTGAAATGGTCTGAATATTTTCTTATCATTGAAAACCTTTTTATAACCAAATCCCACATGAGTGTTGCAATTGGAATAAACAAAAATGCAATCCAAAATGTCCATGATGACATCATAATATACGCCATACCAGCCATATTGGCTCCAATTCCAGGAATAAGCGGAAATATCTGAAATTTTGGATGAAGAAAAAACCAATATTAAAAACCAGATAAAGAAAAAAAAAGCCCACCAGTGAGTAGACAACAACAAATAATATCCAAACACCAATTGATCCGACACAGCAGAAAACAACTGGCCATGTCCATGAATCACATTCAAGAAGAGCTTTAAGGCAAACCGTGGCTACAACAAACTGCAAAACAATCGTTCAATTGGAATTAAATTTTCCGAAAAGTTTCTTTTTTCTACCGAATATGCACTATTTCCCATCATTAACCATCCGCCAGTTCTTCCGTTATCCCAAACAACTTGATGTTCCAAATAAGCATAAGTCAAGAAAAATAAGGATAACGAATGAACAATTGCCAATCCGATCCAAAGTGAAAAATTCTTTAAAATAAATTCTTTTTTTTCAATTTTCAATACAATTCTTACCCCAATACTGAACGATCTTTTTTGAAAACTTGCATATAATGCTGGAAACTTCATCATTTGATCGGCTGATACTGGATGATCGAACAATCCCAACGCAACTGGTGGCCAGAATGTAAAGAAAACATTGAACATTCCTTGAAAAAGAAAAAATTGTGTTAAAAAGCTTGAAACATTTAAATTCTGGATTAATACCAATTGTCCATCTTTCAAAAATTGTTTGTCCTGACCACGCCGAGAAAATGGCAAACCATAATTCAATGATGTACAAGCAAATATTTTTGTAGAATGAATACAGAATCACTTTGACTGATCGATCATGATTCCAAGCTCCGTGAACCTGAATTTCATTTTTATTTTTAATTTTTTTACAAATTTTCTTTTAAAAATTTTTACCAAAAGTAATCTTCGCAAAAAATGAAATCTTGGAATTGCATAATCTGATGCCGATGCTGCTTGCAATCCTTCTTCACCCGAAATTCCAACACCGACATTTGCCGCCTTTAAATTTTGTGAAAACAATATTTTTGCCTGTTTTTAACATTTTTTCTCTTCGTTTTACTTGTATCATAGCCACATCGTTTGCTCCATCGCCAATTGCCAACACAACGTGACTCGCCAATTTTCGCACCATTTCAACCACTTCAGCTTTTTGCATTGGACTCATTCGACAACAGACGACAGCTCGACAACGAAGAGCCAACTCGCCGAAATGAGCTCTTGCTTCGCCGGTCAATGCGTGTAATAATGATTTTCCATCGATTACAATTGCAAATTCCCTACAATTTTCATGCGTTTTTTTTTCTCAAACAATTCAAAACAAAAATTGATTGAATTTTATTACTTTTCCTGCTGAACCAATTCCAACGATCTTTCGTTGAATTGTTCAAGCTTATTATATGTCTCATCATATGTTGTTTTGTCAACAATCAATAATTCAGTATGCGGATGACAAAGAGCACAAGAATGAGCTAAAATTTTTTTTTAAATCAGCTTCATCTAATCAATATATTTAAAAAAAAAATTTTTTTTTAAATCAGCTTCATCTAATCAATATATTTAAAAAAAAAAATTTTTTTTAAACTTGCCAATATTTATTGCCGTTTCCCTCTTATCTCCAGTCAGCATCCAAACTCGAATATCAGCCGCCATTAAAGCTTGAATTGTTTCAGGAACCCACTAAAATTCGGCTAATTAAATTAATTCAACATTTCCAGATTGATTTCAGATCAACTGACTTCTTGTAATTTGTCTTCAATCGCTGTTGCTCCAACCAATTCTAAGTTTGTTTCCAATTTTTCTGCAGCTTTTGCTAATAATTCTGTTCGATTATTAATTGCCAAAATTGCTGATTTATACTCTGGCGCCCACTCTTCGTATTCTTCCTGCAGATAATTCCCTTTTTCACAAATTTTCTTATTTTCCTTTCCACATACTTTTTCAATAATTTTTTTAGCAAAACACAAAGTTCGATAACCGAATGATGCATAATCTTCCAAATGTTGCGTACAGCTGTGGACGATTTCTTCACTTCCCGTTTTTAATCTTTCAAATATTACAGTATCCTACAAAAAAATGAATAAAATTTCGTTGCGTTTTCTAAAAGCCAAACACTTACCGCTCCTTTTGTATAAAGTTTAATCACATTGTTTGAATCACGAACAATTACACTCATTCTTTTTCGATCTGATGTAAAATCAATAACATCCAATATTTCAAAAGTTGTCTCAATTCCTCTCTGAAAACATTTTTTCCAAAAATATTCCAACAAAAAAAAACATTCACAAAACTTACAATTGTACAAATCACTTTTTGTGGTTGCCTTGTATGAAATTCAACATTTTGAGTTGCTGCTCCGCGAACCAATGCAGCTTCATCCGGTGATGACGATTGGTAAATGATCTAAAAGCAATTCATAATTACAGAGAGAAGGGAAACAACAATGTCAAACTTCTCCATTCTTTTTTTCCGGTACAACTGTATGACAAACGGCCATCATTGTTAATATTTCAAGAATATTATCTGAATGTTTAGACCCCTAAATTTCAATTTTTCTTTAAAATTCATTAAAAATGGAAAGAATTCTCAAACCTTCATCATTTCATAATCTTCACTCAATTTTGGATCGCAAAATGTATCATCTTCATTATTTCCATAATTTTTATCTCCAACTGAGATTCGTTTAAACTTCATCACATTTCTTGTCAAAGTTCCCGTTTTATCAGACATCACAAATTTTACCTTTAATAATTAATTAATTTCTATTATTGATTTTATAAAAATTAAATTTATATTTCATTAAAATAATATTAACCTGTCCTAATTCTTCATTTAAATTTGAAGTTCTTGCTATAGCACATGAATCACTATTTACATCATACATTTCAATATCATTATTTATATAAATTGCCTTCAAATATTATTTATATTTAAACTTCTTTTTTTTTTTTTGAAACTTTCAAAATACCTGAAATACTCGAACAATTTCTAAGGTTACTTGCAATGATATTGGAATTAAATTATTATAAAGGATGAAAAATGTTAACATTCCCCATAGAAACGTTCCCTTTTTATCTTGATCTGAAAAAAAGACGAGAAAAATACACTTGAAAAATCAATAATATAAATCAATGACTTACCCAAAAATGATAAATACCAAGCTTGTGGGATATTTCCATTTCTCCAAATTTCTGAACCGATTGCTGAAATTAGAGCAAGTGCAATGAGCACAAAGAAGAGAAACATTATTCGAGTATTTGTTAAAATATCAATTGTTCCGCTGTAAAGAAAACAAATTAATTAATAAATTTTTTTAAATTTATAATATAAAAATGCACCTTTTTAATGGTGCTCTTTTTGAATTCATTAATAATTTTGAATCGTGACCAGTATAAATTACAGCCCCAAAAATCCAGCCGGTATTTTTCAATCGAGCTCCTCTTAACAATAATTGATCAATACCTTTAAAATATATTTTTTAATTATTAAAAATTAACGATTTTTTTAAATTCAATTTACCAAAATGAATTGATTCATTTCCAATATGAAGATTTCCATTAAATTCATTTACATGTCTTGATGGTTCTTCACAAGTAATTTCAGCTGTAAAACTTGCTAAATCGTCTGGTGAAGTTATTGATGCAGTTACATGAAGAGCCTAAATATTCAAAACAAAGAAATAAAAATAAAAAATTAAGTTTTTGTCGAAACCTGTTTAATTTTCAAGTTTGTTTCTCCATCTAAATTTGATGTTTCAATATAAGCCATTCCTTGTTGTTCACTTGATGATAATATTAGTAAGTCAGCTGGGAAAAGGCTATCATTATCAATTCGAATAAAATCTCCAACTTTCACCTGGAAAATTATTGATTTTTTTTAATTCTTAACAATTTTTAAATCTCACATCTTTCCATTTTCTTGGTGTCCAATGTCCTCCATTTAATATTTCTACTGGAAACCCATTAACTTTATGATCGGATCTTCTCCTTTTCTAAATTATTGATTTATTGGGAATATTTTTTTTGTTAAACTATATCCTACCACATCTTCAAATATTTCTTTTAACGCCGACACTGTTAAAATAATCAAAAATGGTACAGCAGTTGTATATCTACCAGTTGGTGAAACATCCGGAATTTGCTGAAAATGTTGAAAATGTTGAAAAATTTAAATTAATTCGAGTAGACCTGTAACAAAGCTATTGTCAAGAAGAAAATATTATTATATCGACGAAATTGTTCGTATAAAAACCGAGGCAAAAATGAAAACAGATTATATTTACATGTGCTGGAAAACCAAATTCTTTCATTTTTTTCAATTTTTAAAAAATCTAAACCTGATTTTGTTACTACAAAAGTTCTTTCTATGTTTTGTATCTTGCGTACCTAGAAAAATAAGATTTTTAAATTTTTAATTAAAAAAATGTTTTTTTCTTTTACCAAGATGAATGTGCCGATTGTTGTCTGTAGCCGTCGTCGGCGAAGGCATGATTATTTCAAAAAAATGTTCGCTCTATTTCTGAATTTAAAAGCAATTTAAAGATTTAAAAAAAATCAATAAAACGTATTATCAAGCACCCGACATTTCTTTTAAATTATTGATAAATTACGAATATGATTACCTTTTTTAATTTTCTTCTTTTCGTCTTCAATTTATTATCGAACGATTTGAGAGACTGAAAAGAAAAACACATTTTTATTATGAAATCATTTAAAAGTTTAAAGTCAAAGAAAACTGACTAGTCGACAAGGAAATGAATTTTTCCATTTTTTTTAAGTAAACATTGCTCCTTACTTATAGTAAGCAAATAAAAATGAAGAAAAAATGATTTCAAGCTCAAATTTGTTTTGAAAATATTGGAAATTTTCTAGTTTTTTCATATAAAAAAATTTCATAACAAAAATAAAATATTTTATATCATTCACTTCTATGAAGAATGTTGATAATGAAAGAAATTAAAAAAAAAAAGATAAACAGGAACCAAACACTAGAGAATATTCTTATCAGCTACATAATATCGTTAAAAAATTTGTTTTCTATTTTTAAAACTTACTGTTAACTTTATAAAAACAAGCAAAAATAAAAATAAATAAATTTTTAAAAATTATTTCCATGTTTGAGTTTAAAACACGTTTTTAATTAAAAAAACACACTGATTTTATTATTTTTTTAATAGAAAATGGAAAAAAATCAACAAAAGACAGCTATTTTCATGTTTTCTGAATCAGAAGAATTCAAAATTTTTTATTTTTTTTTGCATCAATTTAACGAAAATATGTTTTTGTTTGAATTCGTGGGCAAGAATTTTGTGAAAAAAAGTGAGGAAATAAATATTTTGCTAAAACTAGTCAAAGTCAGACGGAATACGCGAATTTGAAAATAACGAAAGAAAAAAGAGGAGAAAAAGAAAAAAAAAAAGAAAATGAAGCTTTTTCTCTTTTATAAAAGCAAAAACACCTAATCGTTTTTTTTTTGTGACGAAAGAAAAAAAGCGACAACGAAACAAATATTTTTATCAAACATAACACTTTTCTTTAAAAAATGTATAAAAATTACGGTCTTCGTTTTGTGACGATTAAAAAAGGAATGTTACGTGCGCCTTGATTAGAAAATAAATTGTAATTTCGCTTTTGTTCTCAAATTTCGATATTTTGTTCAAAAATGTTTATTTATCAATTTTTTCATAGAAAAATATTTCGTTTAAATTAATTTTCAATCAATATTAAACAGAATTATAGGAAAAAAAGGAAAAAACCATGAAGGATAATAACTGAAATCAATATAAAAATAAAAAATTACCAATTTTCGGAGGGCTGCTGTCTTTTTGTGAGAAAAATGTCACAAAATAACGCATCAAAGAATGAAACTTTGATATCTTCAAATCTCTCAATTTTATGTACTTTTTTCTTTCTTTTTTTTTCAATTGATTGTTTACACTTTAACAATAATAAAAGAAAAAAACGAGATTTTTAATACAAAATACTAGAAAAATCAAACAAAAATTGTAATATACAATTGGATGTAAAAACCGCTGTTTCGTGACCAAAAAAAAAAGAAACCAAATAAATTTTTTAAATTATGCAAAACTCACAGAAACAATTTTTCGTATTAAAATCATTTTTTATCAATGATTTTCTAGAAAAAAAACGTTTTTTTTTAATAAAATTCAAATTTCAATTTCAAAAAAAAAAGGAAAAAACAAAATTAAGCAGTTTTCTATTTGACCAACATTGATTTTATTGTTGAATTTAAAGAAAAAATCGAATAACCTTGAAAATACACAAATTTTATTCGTTCATCTGACCTTCTGTCGATGACAAAACAAGGATTTGAAAATTTCAGGCCAATAATCGATTGGATAATTTGATCTCATCTCAATTCAATTTGTATCTACGAAAAATGAGGAAAAAACTAAAAATGTCATCTCAATTTGAACTTTAATTAAAAATTTGCATTGTTTTTTCTTTCTTTTTAAAGTAATTTTTATTGGATTTTTATTGATTTTTAATCGCATTTTTTAAGAATGGCAGCTCAACCAAATCTTGCCGATCAAATGGCCGTTTTTAATGGTGAACAACAGTTAGAAACGAACGAAAGCAACACGTTTTATGATGCTTCTCAAACTTTTATGAATCAAACATGCCCGGCTGTAATGACGTCATCAAATGTTGATAATAATGTTTTTCCTCAAACAGTTTTTCAGGTAAAAACTATTTTTTTAAATCGAATTTCTGATTTTTGTTTTTCTTCAGCCGACTCATCCACATCAGCAACAACAACAAGTTCAAAATGTACAAAATCAGCAACAGCAACAGCACCACCAGCAGCAGCAGCAGCAGCCAAATATTGGGTTTCAGCCAATTATTCAAAATGAGCAAAACAACATTCAAAATGCTCAATATCAACGAGCCCCACATGTCATTTATAATATTCGAGAAAATGATATTCCAGCTTCAATTAAAGTTTAAATCTCATTTATTTAATTCAATTTTTTTTTTAATTTTTTCTAGAAAAGCTATAAAACATCATTGTGTGACGGGTTTCGAAGATATGGAATGTGTGCGTTTGGAAATAATTGCCGATTTGCTCATAGCCCAGATGAGCTTCGCCCGGTAAATTTAAAGATTTAAAAAATAAATAAATAAAAATCCAGTTGACGACATTAAAATCAAAAATTGGTCGAATAAAAGATTCAACAAATACATTTGATCCATCACGATTTGGTTCACCGAGACGTTCGGTATTTTAATATTTTTTAAAATTAAATAATTTCAAAAAACATTAATTTTTAAAGATGAGAAGAAATAAACAATATTCGAATATTATTTGCAATAATTTTCAGCACGGAGAATGTCGATTTGGTCAAAAGTAACACATTTTTGTTTGCGAACAAATTTGAATTTTTTTCAAATTGTTTTTTACAGTTGTCGATTTTATCACCAATATCGAAATGATCAAGAAAATAGCCGAATCCCGCCAAATTCGATTGTTAATCAACAAGCGCCGGTTGTTATTCCAGCTCCATCAATTCAACAACAACAACAACAACAAATTCCACCGAGGGATTTGAATCAAACGTTGGCTGAATGAATTTGAAACACGAAACAATTTTTGTTGCAGATTACCAGCAGCTCATTATATTCCGATAAATTACAATCCAAATTATATGACAGCAGCCGGGCCGATTCAGCAAGGAATGCCAGTTTTTTATCAAGGATATCCCACGAATACCGCCTATGCGGCTAATCCTCCAACGTTTTACCAGCCAAACTAATTTTTGTACAATATTTTACTGTAAAACATTTCAAAATTTATTTAGATGCATTCGTTTTTGTAATTCATAAAGTTTTTGCATCATATTTGGTGAGAGAAGATGTTCTAGCAAAGATGGCAGATACAACTGGAAAAATGATTAAAAATGTGAAGAAAGAGAGAAAATCATACCGATTATCTACACATTTTGAACCACCTGGGCATCTATAATAAATCTGAAAAAAATGTTGTTTTTATTGAAAGAAAAAGCCATTTTTTACCGAATACCAATCCTGACAAAGAATATCACATATATGTCCATCTCTCTTTGGGCAAAAAATGTCTGTTCTAACTTTTCTCTTCAATATTAAATGATTATTTGATTGAAATTATTTGTATTTATTACATAAACTCCATCGACGTTATTTAAATGGATTACAATCAAAATAAATAAAAGTAGAAAACCGTTTCTTGAGATCATTGGGGATCGAATGAAGAAAAATATTTTTTGGTTGTTTTGACACGTTCACGCGTAATAAGATTTATTCAATTGAAAAAGATTGATGAAAAAAATGGTTTACAATAAATTAAAACATGTAAAATTAAACAAAAACAAGATGGATTTGGGAAGATTTTATAAACGAACGGGGCTTGACAGAATAAACGTGGAATGAGATTAAGCTTCTTGTTGAACCGCATGAATCAAAGTAATATTATCTCCCTGAAAAATTAGGAATAAGATATTCAAAAATATGAAGTGATTACTTTAAGTAAAATTCGTCCAATCTTGTTGCGATGCTTGGTCTTGACATTAACTTCTTCAGCTTCATCGAAAACAATGTTCATGAATTCGTCGAATCCTGAAAAACACAATTATATGATATAAATCATTTTTTATTACCAATAATGTATCCTTCAATTCTGTGAGTCACATCTTCGTACAACCAAATTTCCACCCGAGTTCTGCTTTGAAGATTTCTGTTTAAAAAAAATTATTATAACACTTTTCTAGTTTCTGATTGTTACTTGAAAATCAAGCTCACTGGCAAAACCATGATTTTGTTAAGCTTCTTAGACGACATGATGATCCTTAACAATTTAAATTTAATGACAGAAAATTACTAGTTTTTCGGCATTGAAGAATACATAATAAACTTTGAATTTTGAGACAAAAAAACAAACAATTTTTCAATAATTTAATCATGAAATTTACAAAAGAATGTTATTTTTCCAGTTTAATTAGTAAAAGTAGAAAACTGAGTCAGCGTAAGAAAAAAAAACTGGGAATTTTTAAATTTAATTCCTAAAATATTGGTTTTTTTAAGTTTTCTTACCATAAGGAGAATATTTCAGTTTAAAAAATATTAAATCTTTTAAAAAGCCACTCAGAAAAAAAATGAAACAAACAAAAACAAAACCGATTAGGAATCAGTTCAATGTTATTTCGAAAATCATTCAATTTTCCAAGCTCAAATTGTGTGCAACACACAATGACGAGAAAATGCGTACATAACGCTTCAATTATTTGTGTACCGTATATGTAATATGAAATAGATTAAAAGAAGGTTTTATTAATAGAAAAAAATCGATGAATCTAATTTAAATTGTATTTTATAGATTTTAAACGTTTCACAATTTTTCTTCAATTTTTTTTCTTATTTTCCTTAAATTAAATATTTTTTTTTATTTTTAATTTAAAAAAAAAACTAACAAGAGTCAGCTGCAAATATGAGGTTTGAATTTTTTTAAATGTTGCTCTCATAAGCATAAAAGAAATAAAAAATGCAATCGTTAAATCCAAAAAAATCACAAAAAATGTGAAACTTTGTTGATAATCCGGAAAAAAATCATGTACCAATGGATTTTTGATGCATTTTCGAAATATCGGAGCATCGTTGTTGATTTTAAGACAAACTCGAACACCATCAAATGAACAATCACAGAAAAAGAGAGGAAAATTATTAAAATTAAAAAAATAAATAAATTTGAAACCTGTTTTTCATACAGTAATCCATAATTCCATCTTTATGGGTATCTTTCAAGCCATTCACCAGAACCATTTTCGATGAAAACGGATCACAAAATGAGTTTTTATATTTTGCTTCATTTATTCGATTTGCCTCACACGGATTTCCCAATTTTATGATACCCTTCTTTACGCCTGAAATTGTGAAAAAAATCAGGCATGGGAGACGAGGGGGCGGGGCGGGGGGAAAGGTTTAGGCTTGCAGACGATAAGCTGGTGGACAACAATATCCATTTTCACAAATTTTATCATTTTCACAATGGAAATTTTTTGTTTCCTAAAATCAATTTTTTTTTAATTTAAAAAAAAAAGAAAAAAAATTTTTTTTTAATTTCTAACATCACATTTTTCTTGTAAATAATAAATTGTTATATTATCGGTTTTACATGTAACATTTTGCTCAGGTATTGGATCATCTGAAATTCAAAAAAAATAAAAGTAAAAATGTCGTTTTCTTCTCTGAAATCAGTCACATTCAGCTAATTTACAGCAAACAAAACTATGTTCATCGCACCACGATTGTTCGACAATATTGTCTGGGAAATACATGCAATCCTCATTTCGCGAACAAAAATCCTTTTTCCTTAATAATTTCTTGCCATATTTACAAGCGGTTTTCCCTATAAAAACGGGGGATGGCGGCGGGGGGTTTTTTTTTGAAAAAAGCACAGAAGAAAATCGTGCAAAATTACCGTTTATTAATGAAAAATGATGATGGAAAAAGAAAAAAATTACAAAAACATAGATTTTCATCATTTTTTTTTTCGTGGGATTTTTGAAATAAATTTTTGAAATAAAATTCCACGCTTTTTTTTCTTTTGAAAAATCAAAAGTTCAAGATTAAAAATTACATTTTTATCACGTTTTTTTCGGCTTTTTCTCCTCAATAAAAAATTTTCCAGATCAGTGAAAAGCAGAGAAAAATTTTTTTGGTTCGTTTCTGATAAGAATTTTATTCGAAATGAAATTGGTGGAAAAAACTCCTCTTTTTTTATTCCTCATTCTCCAATTGTTTTCGTCAATTTTTGCTGACAAATGCACCGAATGTTTGGCCGATGGAAAACAGTGAGTGGAAATTTAAAAAAAAAAAAACAATTTTTTTGTTCAAGGAACATTTTTTTCTTCTTCCTTTTTTTTCAGTTGGTGTGAGACTGTTAAACGATGTGGATTTACGCCATGCATCACCACAATTACAGTAATTTTTTAAATTGCTTTTTTTTCAAAGAAATATACAAGTTTTGACATTCGCGTTGAGACCACATCGAAAAAATGGAAACCAAAAATAACGATTTTCAAAGTTTTGTACGATGGAACAACAATTTGGCTGTGTAATTAGAAAAAAATGCATTTAGAATTGAGTATCAAATGAATTTTAAATTCAAAATATTTTTATAAGAATTTGATAAACCGTGCGGTGTTTGCCAAACCACTTAACATTTTGTCGCGCCGCCTTAAAATGAATACAAATTTTAGCCGGATTTGTGTATTCGAGATCTTTTGAGATTTTAAATATTTCTCTTCAAAAGCAAAAAATTAAAACTCAATTTTAGAAAGCATTGAATTGTCCAGAACTTCCTGATAAAGCTCATTCCTATGACGACAATTTTGTTCGGAATCAAGTTTTAGTCACAACAGCTGCAGCATTCAATCATAACCCACAAAAATGCTTCACGTAATATTGATTTTTCCAGAATCTCAACACAAAAAAAATGTGCATTTTGTTTTCAGCAATTCATTGCCAACAATGCAACTCTCAAAAATTTTCAGTGTGAATTGCTCAAAAGTTGGTCCTGAAACGAATTGTTTCGGTTACACAGCTTTTGATACAAAGCAAAAAGTGATTGTAATGTCATTTCGAGGAACTGAAGGAGCTGTTCAAATGACCGAAGAAATTCTCGACTTTTTTTCTGGAAAAAAACCATTTTTTGATGTTGGAAATATTTTCGGATATTTTTACGATGCTTTTTATTTTCTATGGAACGGCGGTTTACAACAGGACATTCGAAAACTGAAATATCAATATCCAGATTATGAACTTTGGGCATGTTTAATTAAATTTGAAAAGAACATTCGAAATTGTTTTAAACTTTAAAATTGCGCGGGAGAATTGTTTTTTGAATTCCTAATTAAGAAAAGAAAACAAGTTTATTTAAAGGTGAATGGCCATTCACTTGGTGGAGCAATTGCTTCAATTGCAGCTTCTCATGTTGTAAAAGCTGGAATATTTAATTCAACAAAAATCAAACTTGTAACAATGGGACAACCTCGAACTGGAGATTATCAATTTGCTGAATGGCATGACAAGACATTTCCCTATTCTTTTCGAATTGTTCATCATCGTGACCCAGTTCCACATATTCCACCAGAATATGGTAAAGACGAATTATTCCATCATCGAACTGAAGTTTGGTACTAAATATTGATTTTTTTTCAAATAGAAAAATGTTTCTTTTTATTTTTACAGGTATAATAATAATATGACAACATCGGATACTTATCATATTTGTGCAGAAGCTGATGGATTATATTGTAGCAATCGGCAGCTTGATTATCTTCCGCCTGATCATTTAACATATTTTGATGTAAATATGCCTGATTGGGGAACGAATGGATGCCCAAAACGTTGAAATAAATTATTTGAACAATTTTTGATTTTGAACAAATAAAATTTCGACAAAGAATTTGAATTTGTCTGTTTTAATGCGGCAAATTTAATGTAAATTCTGCAAAAACTTCTAAACATACTGTATTTTATTTATAAATTTATTGAGGTTTTTATTTGTTGAAATTAGTATTTTTCAATTAAAAAAATAGAAATATTGGTGATAGACGTTAGCAAGTGACGCATAGATTTTTTATGTTTTTGGATTTCTAGGCCATTTGAATATAAAAACGCCGCGAATATTCAACTAAAGTTGTTTACGCTTGTGTTTGTGTGTTTTTTTCTAAAAAAAATTCTTTATACTTAAAATTACAGATATTTAATGACAAAAATTTAAAATTTTATCAGTTTTAAAAATTATGAAAAGAGCAAATGAGGAGAAAGAAAAGCGCGAGGAGGATTTAAAATCAATTAAAATCATTAAAGTTGAAAATGTCGAAAGCCCAGAATCAAGTCGGGAAACTTCACCAGAACAGGTAATATTTTTTTCAAGTATTCAATAAGATGCCATTTTTAGGAAGAAAGACCTCGTCGATTACGATCTGCAGCTGCTAAAACATCAGAAGTATCAGAAAATTCGAAAAGAAACCGAAGATCAGTAACTTCTTCATTATTTGATGGCCCTTTCGAACAATGTGTTCTTTCGTTTGGTGATAATTGGTAATTTTTTAATCGATTTTATAATTGATCATCACTTTATTTTCAGTAAAAAAACAATAAAAGGAGGTCATCGAATAAGCACGACGGAAGGATGTTGTAGTTCTTGTTTTGCAAGAATATTTCGTGGAAAAGACTATGAAAATGGTTTTAATGAATGGAAACGAAAAGCCTTAGATGGTCAATGGATATCGCGATCTGATCAATATGTGAAAAGATATATAAATGTAAATTCAATAATAATTTTAAATCCTAAAAAAAATATTGTTAAGAGCAAGTTTCTACCATTTTACAAGAAATGCCAAAAATGTGGGAAATATGAAGTTGTTCATACTTCAGATAATTTAACAGCTGATGATTTTTCAAATTTTGTCTGTGTTGAGGGATGTGATAAAACAATTGAATGGGCGGTAAAAAATCTTTAAAAGGAAAAATCAATGAAAAAATATTTTTCTAGGGAATTAATGAAATTCGAAAAGATAGCACATGGAATTTAAAAAACAGTGGTTATCCGCCTCTTCTCCAAAATAATATTGCATTTTCCCTTCTTGTTGTTAATTATGTCACAAGAAGTACAGGAATGGATGCAACATGTCAAGAAAATGCTAAATTAGTAGAAAATGGTAGGAGATTATATTTCATAATTTACACTGGGTTTAAATTGTTTTCTTTTAGGAGGCGTCCCATTTCGGGATACACGAAAAATTATGAACATGTTTTATGTGCCTTATACGGATGTCATTGCCAATATTGTACATCCTGAATTCATGGAAGCTGATGAAAAATTAGTAAGATTTAGTTATGCTTCGCACACCTTTGTAGATTTTTCCTTCTTTCAAATTTGTTTTAAGGCATTTCCAAAATTAGCAGCTGATACGTCATCGATTTATTATCTTCAAGTGAGAAACACAATCATTGCCATGTGGTTAAAACATCCATTTGTAAAATAAAATATTTGTAATTTTTATGAGAAAAAAAAACTGTTTTAGGCGCATATAACACCGAAAATGGTCGAAGCTCAAATAATTGTAAGAGGACATGCAAGAATATTTTTAATTGAACACCTTGTTGAACCAATTCTTACATTTTTGACAATCAAAGGAGTCGTTAATTATGGAGCAATTGATTTTCGAATCACGCCAGTCAAAAAAACGGATTTAGTAAGCAAAAAAATGATGGTTGTTTAATAAATTAAATATTCAGAGAGTTGCAATTATTGGAGCTGGAATTTCGGGAATTAGTGCAGCTCGACATTTAAAACATCTTGGAATTGATTCGGTTGTATTGTTTGAAGCAAAAGATCGATATGGGGGAAGAATAAATGTATTAATTAAGAAAATATTACCCAGACTTGAATTGAAATTATTTTGATGTTTAGGATGATAAATCTCTTGGAGTCGCTGTTGGAAAAGGTGCTCAAATTATTGTTGGAAATATTAATAATCCAATCACATTATTGTGCGAACAGGTTTTTAATTGTAAAAAAATCTTTGAAAATTAACGAAAAGTATTTGTAGATTGGAATAAAATATAGAAATTCAAATTTTTATTGCCCACTGGTTGATGAAGCATCTGGAAAATGTTTCACAAAAGAGGAAAAACAATTAGATGATCAAGTTGATTTACATTATAATAATGTTCTGGATGCAATTCGCAATAAATTCTCGTTGGATAAAGGAATTTCAGACAAATCATTAGAAGGTTGTTTCGAATATTAATTGTGTATTTATAAAAATGTGTTGATTTTTAGAAATGTTTCAACATATCAGCCAAAATTTGCTTGAAGCAGCTGGATTAGAATATTTATGCACAAAAGATTTCAAAAAATTGCTCGATTTTCATTTGGGAAATTTGGAATTTTCATGCGGAACAAAAGTTGCCGAATTATCAGCAAAAGAATATGATCATAATGAGAAGTTTGGCAATTTTGCTGGAGAACATGCTGTAATTACCGATGGAGCACAAACGATAATTGAGCATTTGGCAAAAGAGCTTGATATTCGATTAAATTCAGTAGTAAGAAGCTTTTTAAAAAAAGCCTTTTTTTTAATTTTTGATTTTTCACAACTTTTGATTTAGGTAAAACAAATAGATTGGAGAGATAATAATATTTTTATTTATTTTGAAGATGATCGAAGACCAGTCCAAGTTGATAAAGTCATTGTGACAACATCTTTAGCTGTTCTGAAAAAAAATCCGAAATTATTTCATCCACCTTTACCCGATTGGAAGAGAAAAGCCATTAACGATCTTGGAGCTGGATTAATTGAAAAAGTGCAAAGTTCAACTTTAAAAATTGAAAAAAAAAAAAAGAAAATTAAGGTGGCGGTCCGATTTGATAATCGATTTTGGTCGTCGACAGATGATGGAGATAAAAAGACAGAATACTTTGGAAAAGTTGCAATCAATAAGGAAGATCGAAGCCTTTTCAATATTTTTTATGATTTCTCAGCAAAAGGAGAGGATGGAATCGATTATTTTGTTCTAATGTCATATGTGACAGCTGAACATGTCAATTTAGTCAATGAATTAAGCGATGAAGAAATAGCTTTAAAATTTGTTGAAGTTTTAAGAAAAATGTTTCCAAAAGCGGTAAGGATTTGACAAAAAAAAAGGATAAAAAATTATTAAATTTTTCAGAAGATAAATCCAATAGGACAGATGGTTTCGCATTGGGGATCAGATCCCTTTATTGGAATGTCTTACACTTTTGTTCCATTTGGAAGCCCAGGAGATGAAACTTACAATCAATTGAAACAAACAGTTGATAATAAATTATATTTTGCAGGAGAGGTTAGAATTGGAACTTTTTAATTATTTAAAAAATAAAAAAAACGTATATTTTGAAGCACACTATTGCATCAGAGCCACAAACAATGACGGGAGCATTTATGTCGGGACTAAGAGAAGCTGGCAAAATTGTATTGTCTATTGATCATAATTTTAAACAGGAGAAAAAAAGAAAATGAAACGGTAATTTCTTGTATAATTTCATTTTGTTCCAGTCCAACTAACTCCATGTAAATAACATTTAAAATTAATTAAAATAAACATTTTTATTTCAAAATTTGGTGTTGGGTTCGCATATTATTTATCTTCTTGGCCATTTGTAACATTCTATGCAGCTGACAATGGAACAGTTACATTTCCAGCAGGTGTAGCAGTGGCAAAAGCAGCTTGAGCATCAGTTGCGTCAGCTGGAGCTGGAGCGAAATGAACAACAAGTTTGTCTTCCTTTGGTGCTCCAGCAGTACGAGTAATAGTGACATCTTTTGATCCACTTGGATCAACAAATCCGAAGACTGGAGTGATACGGTATTCATTGTTGTTCGAGGATTTAATCTAAAAATAAATTTGTCCAATCATTCGCCTTAAATTATTCTTAATTACTTTGAACATGAGTTTATCAGCTCCGCCATTGGCAAGTTTGACAGTTGCACTGCCACCTCCGGCTGGAACAGAAACTGCTGGTGGATCGGCGGTCAAAGACATTTTTTATTTTTCGATGAGGAAAACTTTTCCACAATGATTTTCAATTGAATTTCAGTTGACTTTTATAGCTCAAATATCAAGATAACAAAAAAACCAACAAGTTTTTAATTATTTTGAGGTTATTTTTATTTTTTATAGGGTTCAAAAAAGAAAAAAAGCTGACCATTATTTTTGAAATTTATGTAAAAATGTTGGAAATTTCGAACAAACTAGTTTTTGACCAACGGAAAAAAAATATCAACAACGCCTTTTAAGTACATTTTTTAATCGACGTCAAAGAAAAACTTGTCCAGCTTAAACTGGAGCTGGAGCAGAATGAGGGAGAAGAAAATCTTGTTCATCTGAAGCTGGAGCAGAATGACGACAAAGAATATCTTGTTCAGCTGGAGCTGGAGCAGAATGACGACAAAGAATATCTTGTTCAGCTAGAGCTGGAGCAGAATGAGGGAGAAGAAAATATTGTCCAGCTGAAGCTGGAGCTGGAGCAAAATGACGACGAAGAAAATCTTGTTCATCTGAAGCTGGAGCTGGAGCAGATTGAGGGCGAAGAAAATCTTGTCCAGCTGGAGCTGGAGCAGAATGACGACAAAGAATATCTTGTTCAGCTAGAGCTGGAGCAGAATGAGGGAGAAGAAAATATTGTCCAGCTGAAGCTGGAGCTGGAGCAGAATGAGGGCGAAGAAAATCTTGTCCAGCTGGAGCTGGAGCAGAATGACGACAAAGAATATCTTGTCCAGCTGGAGCTGGAGCAGAATGACGACAAAGATTATCTTGTTCAGCTGAAGCTGGAGCCAGCAAGTAAATGCTTTTTCTTTTTTTATGTGAAATGAAAAAAACCATGAATAAAATAGAACTTTTTATTGTTTTTTATTTGAATATCGCAAAATAATTATGCTGCAGACAATGGAATTGTAATGTTTCCAGCTGGAGCAGCACTGGCAAATGCAGCCTGAGCATCGGTTGCATCAGCTGGAGCTGGAGCAAAATGAACAACAAGTTTATCTTCCTTTGGTGCTCCTGCTGTGCGAGTTATGACAATATCTTTTGATCCACTTGGATCAACAAATCCGAAAACTGGAGTGATACGGTATTCATTGTTGTTCGAGGATTTAATCTAAAAATAAATTTTTCCAATCATTTTCTTTAAATGAATTTAAATTACCTTGAACATCAATTTCTCAGCTCCAGCATTACAAAGTTTATGAGTTGAACTTCCTCCGGCTGCCGGAACAGAACATGCTGGTGGATCGGCACTCAATGACATGATTTATGTGGATCAATAAATATCCCACTTGGATTGATTTCCCTTCTCATTGTTTTCTCCTATTTATAAACTCTTGAAAATAGAACAAGTGAACGTAGAAAATCAATTTTTGTTTTTTATCTTTTTTTTTTTTGAAAAAAAGATTTTTAGATTTAGATTTTGATTAACTTCTGGAAGAGAATGGTGACATTGTTTTCTTTAAATAAAGGTAACAGGTTTTTTGGTGATACGCGCACGGTTTTTACTACCACTAGAACATTTTTACCGAGACTTTGGCCGCCAGCGCACTTTTGAACTTTGCTGAGCATCAACAGCTAATGCTGCTGCAGAATTCAATATTACTTCGTAGATAGTAGAAAACACACCGTGCGGTAGCTTAATTAACGACTAAAGGGAAATAAGGTGAGGAGCGTTTATCGAATATTTGTGAAAGACTGTTTCGAAAACTTCTCACAACTTAACGAAAAATAATGTTTAAAAAAAAAAGAGCGGAAGGACGTATGATAAACAGCGAACACTTACATTGACGTTTTACAAATAAT
The DNA here is from genome assembly GCA_963572285.1 of Caenorhabditis drosophilae. Taxonomy (NCBI): domain Eukaryota; kingdom Metazoa; phylum Nematoda; class Chromadorea; order Rhabditida; family Rhabditidae; genus Caenorhabditis; species Caenorhabditis drosophilae. The sequence continues at coordinate 4,999,933 of OY751562.1, forward strand.
TTTGTTACGTTGGAAAACCATTTTTTCCAAAGATGAATAGAAATTTTAGCAAGATTGTGCAGGAATTATTTTAATAAAATTTGAGGCCCCACATGATTAGAGTTAAAGGGACAATGAATACTTTTACAAAAGGTCCTGACACGAAAATATTTTTTACGGTATTGTAGCTTAAATCAATTTACGTTAAATCAAATTACAAAAAAACAGAAGAATACTTTTTCGCCGAAAAAAGTATTTTAAGCTTATTTAATATTAATTAATTAAATTATATTTTTTAATTTGTTGAGCTCCCAATTAACAAGTGAAGGAAATTAATTGCTTCTTTATTCTTTAAGTTATTTTCCTCATAAATTATTAAAATTGTATTTTTATTTTTAAAAGACCTAGGGCTACAATTCAATTATTTTTATTTTTGTAACCGTCTTTTCGCTATTTGAACTATTTTAGAAATGAATATCAATTAGTTTGAATAAAAACTGTGTTGGATGAAGGCTTGAAAGATGTTTGGATGTCTGAAGATGTTTGGATCGGAATTTTTCAGTTGCACGTTGTTCAGGAAGATGAAAGTCGTTTAGGGTTGAAACCGAACCAAATCTGAGTGCTAGCTTTCAACATTTTTATACATCGAATGGAGAAACGGAACTGGAGTTTATCGGATGTTTGTGATTTTTGTATTGGGATCGTATCAAATTACTTTCTAGAGTACAATAAAATTAAAATAAACATTTTTATTTCAAAATTTGGTGTTGGGTTCGCATATCATTTATTTTCTTGTGTTTTATGCAGCCGACATAGGAACAGTTACAGTTCCAGCAGGTGTCGCAGCGGCAAAAGCAGCTTGAGCATCGGTTGCATCAGCTGGAGCTGGTGCGAAATGAACAACAAGTTTGTCTTCCTTTGGTGCTCCAGCAGTACGAGTAATAGTGACATCTTTTGATCCACTTGGATCAACAAATCCGAAGACTGGAGTGATACGGTATTCATTGTTGTTCGAGGATTTAATCTAAAAATAAATTTGTCCAATCATTCGCCTTAAATTATTCTTAATTACTTTGAACATGAGTTTATCAGCTCCGCCATTGGCAAGTTTGACAGTTGCACTGCCACCTCCGGCTGGAACAGAAACTGCTGGTGGATCGGCGGTCAAAGACATTTTTTATTTTTCGATGAGGAAAACTTTTCCACAATGATTTACAATTTAATTTCAGTTGACTTTTATAGCTCAAATATCAAGATAACAAAAAAACCAACAAGTTTTTAATTATTTTGAGGTTATTTTTATTTTTTATAGGGTTCAAAAAAGAAAATTTTTTTAAAAGCTGAAATTTATTTAAATCAAACACATAAAAAAATGAGAAGAGTTTACAGAAATTATTTATTTTAAAAGGACAAAACCGGTTAATTTTCAAATTTTAGATATTTAAAAAAAAATTACGTAAAAATCTTGGAAAATTCGAAAAAAATTGAAAAAAATAATCCTGCTCGACAATCTCTCTATCTTGATCTCTCTCTCTCTCTCTCTCTTGATCTGATAATATTTTTTCACATCAATTACGGTAAAACTCTGATGTGAATTGAATGTTGATTATGATAAAAAATGATAAAAAGACTGTTCAGCTAGAAAATTTTCACCAATTAAAATCTTGACAAAATATGAATTTTCAGATTTTAATCATCATTTCTTTTAGCTCAAACTGTACGAAGGCTGCTTTTGGCAAAGCTGAGTCAGCCAGGCTTAGCTAGAATAATTTTTCTCTCTCTCTCTTGTTTTATCTCTCTTTCTCTCTCTTGATTTCTCTCTCTCTCTCTCTCTCTCTCTCTTGATCTGATAATATTTTTCCACATCAATTACGGTAAAACTCTGATGATAAAAAATGATAAAAAGATTGTTCAGCTAGAATTTAGCTAGAAAATTTATCAATTTTGGATGATAACATTTTTCTTTCTGTTTTTTCCATTTTTCATCTTTTCTCAAAATGTCAAAATATCGTTTTTTTTGTGTTTTTTTTTCAAAAAAATCGAATTTTTCTGTTTTTTTCCGATCCAAATTCATTTTTGCAGATGTTTTTCCTGATTTTTCTCTCAACATTGATTGTCGGTCTCGTCACGTTCACGTTTTTCATTCTCAAAAGTCGCCGGAAATTTTTTCAACTTCGTGATCAAATCGGAATTGGCGGACCGCCGCCACACTTTTTTCTGGGAAATTTGAAGCAAATTATTGAAAACAAGAAACGATTAGGCTATGATGATTCCTATCGATGGCACGAGCAACTTCATGAGGAATATGGTGAAACTATGGGGTACGGTGGTTTTTCGTCTTTTTTTTCTTCACGAGAATTTGTGGTAAAATGTTGTTATGCGCCTTTAAATTGTTTTTGATCATTTCGATTAAAAAACTGGTTTTGCAACCAAAAAAAAAAAAAGAAGATTGTTTTATCAACCATGAAAATGATTTGGAAGAAAGAAATTAAAAAAAAAATGGTTTGTATTTTGGTCTCGACACGAAACCATAAAATAGTTGGAATTTAATTCTTGCAGCGTTTACCTTGGAAATCAATTAAATTTGAATTTTACCAATGAAGAAGACATCAAAGAAATTTTTATTAAAAATTTTGCCAATTTTTCACATCGTTCAATGCCACCGATTTTTGAGAAAGCCAGTCAGTTTATTTCATTTCTAAATTTTACGCCAAAAAATCAAGAAAATTGCACAAATTTGATCTAAAAGCCGCGAAATTCAATTCGGAGTGTTGCAAACATGCTCTATGGACAACGTTTTGAATATTTTCATCGCGCTAAACACTGCTTTGAAGAGATTTATTGAACAAATTCACACAAAAAAAAATAATTAAAGGTCTCGTGACGTCATTGCTACAAGTTTCCTATGAAAATGGTTGGAAAAATATTCGAAGCTCAATCGCTCCGATTTTTGCAACTGGAAAAATGAGGGCAATGCATGAAACAATTGAAACGAAAATTCAAACTTTTCTTGACATTTTGGAAGATCGACGAAAAGCCGCTGTTGATTTTGACATTTATGGGTTCGTTTTTTTGCTTTTTTTGAAGAAAAAAAGTGAGACAAAGACAATGGGAATGCGTCGCGGCTTGCGAGCGGTTTTTTGCTTACATGGATTTTGTCGGTTTTTTTTCCTTCAAAACAGATAATATTTAATGTTTTAATTATTAAACGAATCCTTGAAAAAATAGTTCCTAAATGTGTGTCCCACAACGAATACCGTAACAATGTGGTTAATTGAGACGATTTTTGTTTTCAGCGATTTTCAAGCGTTGACTCTTGATGTTATTGGAAAATGTGCATTTGCAATTGATAGCGACTGTCAAAAAAATCGAGAAGAAGTGTTTTATGTTCAAGCGCGAAATTTCATCAACAACACGGATATTCGACACAGCGCAATAATTACAGCCTCGTGTAAAAATTGATTGAAAAAAGGGTTTTTATCAACAAAAAAAATATCTTTCAGTTCTTCTGCCTGAGCTCAATTTTATTTGGAATCAGATTTATCGATTCACGAATTTAGCTTTGTCTGAAATTCCATTAATTGATGGATTATCAAATGTGTAAGTTTTGCAGATTTTTAAAAATTTATTTATCAAAAAAAAAAAAATTTTTTTTGAAGATATGAAAGACGAAAAGCTGGAGAAGGAGCTGAAAGTGTTGATCTTCTCAAATTGTTGATAAATCGAGAAGATGATAAGGAAAAAGTTGAGAATTTAAAGCAAAACAAAAAAAAAAAAATTTGGAATTTTTTTTTTCAGCAACAAATGACAAAACAAGAAGTCATTGAAAATTGCTTTGCATTTTTATTAGCCGGATATGAAACTACAAGTACAGTACTCACATATTCGTCGTATTTGTTGGGAAAACATTTGGATGTTCAAAATAAGTTGTATGAAGAGATTTGTGAAACCAAAAATGCTGAAAATGGCTTAAACTTTAATTCAATTATGAATATGAAATATTTGGATGCTGTTTATAAGGAATCAATGAGAGTTTATCCACCAGTTATTCAGTGAGTTTTTCTATTCAAATTTATAAACAAAACAAGATGGTTTGCGCCTTTAAACTGTCTACGGTAGTGTATTTCGAAACAAGAAAAGAAAAAGAAGCAAAAACTAGGAAGCAATTTTTTTCACGTCAAGACCAGTTGACAAAGTACACTAAATGTGTCTTTAATGATTGAAAATCTTTCAGTTTTGTCAATCGAGTTTGCCTCAATGATATCACAATTCGTGGGAAATTTATTCCCAAAGGAACTGTCGTTTCAGTGCTACCGTACAACGTTCATATGAACGAAAAAAATTGGGAAGATCCTAAAAGTTTTAAACCGGAAAGGTTTTGAAAAGAGAACATATCGATCGATTGATCGATCGATTGATTGATTTATTGATTGAATTGCAGATTTCTAAACTGGAATGAAAAATCATCATTGAAATGGATTCCATTTGGTGTTGGACCGAGATATTGTGTTGGAATGAGATTCGCCGAAATGGAATACAAAACGACGATGGTTCGATTATTGGAAAAATTTCAGTTAGAAATTCCTGAAAATGCCCCGGTTGGATTTTCTGAAAATTTCAGCGAAACAAAAAAAAAAAAATCAAAAACTGTTTATTTACAGGAATTGATACCAGATTGTAATGGAGTTATAATGCGTCCGAAAGATGCTGTAAACATCAAACTTTCAAAACGTTCATAATAAAAAAAAATTTTTTTTTAAATAAATTTAAAAATATAAAAAATAATTTTTTTTTTTCTTTTAAAATAAATTTTGAAAAATTGTTTTTTTTGTTATTTTTTTTCCTTTAAACTCGGTGGAATACGAAGACAATTTAAATAATGCAAAATTGGGAACGAATTTCCATTGGAATCATTTTGAAAATATTGATCCATCAATTGGGTTTCTGGAAATTTCGATTTTTTTTTTTTTGGAAATTTGATGGTTCTTTTGTCTACAAAAACCTGAAACAAACTGAAATTCTGATGGCGAATTTTCAACTTTTTCCCTCATTGATTTGATCCATTCCTCCGTCCATTTCATCATTTGAACCATCGATTCAAAATATTCAATTTCTGTTTGGCTGAAAATGATAAAATTTGTTTTTTTTTTTTTTGAAAAAATGAATCAAAGTGGAATTATTCACCTGAAATTTTGTTGAGCAGAATTTGAAGCAGCAGGAGCAGGAGCAGCAGGAGCAGCAGAAGCAGAAGAAGAAGAAGAAGAGCACGGGCATTGATCGGAGCACATGATTCAATGAATGAAAGGAAGAAACCAAACTAAGCAATTCTTCGTCTTCTTCTTCTTCTTGATCAAAATGCCAGCCCATTTTGAGCACATTTGGAGCACATTTGGAGCAAAAAGTGACAGAATTGTGTTGAAAATCGGAGAATTTGATTGAAATTTAAAATGTGTTATTTAGCAGAGAAAATCAATAAATCCTTCTCGCTTCGCTTCCTGTTTTTTTCGCACATTGCCAGATTGTTGAATAAACAAAGGTGTGAAAATTGAAGAAGAAAAAATAACGAAGAGGTGAGCAATTTGGGAGCTCTCACTCCCTCCCCCCCCCCTCTTCTTCACTCTGAAATTTTTGAGCACAAAAAGGAGCATTTTCAGATTTTGTTTGGCTTTTCCTTACATTTCCTCACGGTTTTCCAGAATATTTTTTGACCCCCCCCCCCCGTTTTTAGTCTCCAGAGATGCTTCGTTTGGATTGGATCTCCTCTTCGATGTTTTCTCACGTAATTCGAACCAAAAGTGAAACAGAATCTCAGATTTCAGATGAGCAGGCGCAGGGCTACCTCTGATCTAAATTCCGCCAAAAAGTTCGATCGGCGAATCAGAAAACACCTTCCTTGTTAGGTTAAATTCATGGGATTTGAGGGGAAAACACAGAGTGGCTGGCTGGCGGCTCCGCTCGTCCTTGAAATAATTTCAGCCAAAGACGAACAGTTTCAGTTCAGTTTTCTTTCCCGCCATTTTTTTTAAATTTTTTTTGCAAATCTGGAGCAGAATTAAAACACAACAAAAATTCAGGGCTCATTCCTCTGTTTCTGAAAAAAGAGCCACATTTTTGGGTGAATAAAATAGCAAACGTGCTCTTTTCTTGAATTTTTTGTTTTTTTTTTTGAATTTTTTTGTCCGTCGCAGCTCATTTCACTGAAAATATTGAGCGAAAATTGGTGAGTTTTGGAGGGGAAGGAGAAAGTGCAACTTTTTCAGACGTTTTTCAGAAATGTCGAACAAACAGGATAGAAAATTCAAGCCAAGAAAAAGTTTTCAAGTTAAAAAATCTGAAAATCCGCCTTCTTCCGATTTTCCCAATGTGGTTTTTGATGGTTTTCAAACGATTGATATTCCGGCTGATGCTCAGCAAAGTCCAGTTGAAACCCATTTGTCATTGCTTTCAAATCCATCTGAATTGTAATTTTTTTTCTTTATCTTTTCTTAAAGGAGGGGGAGCACATCTTGAAATCGAGTTACAGTATACCAGAATTTTTTGTTCTTTCCCCCCCCCCCCTCCCTCCCTTTTCACAATTCTTTTGAAATTAAAAGAATTTAAAGGAGGGTGAACACAGCTTGAAATGGAGTTACAGTAAACCAAAAATTTTTGGTTTCCTCCCACCCTCCCCCTCCTCAACTTCCAGTTATTTTGAAATTAAAAGAATTTAAAGGAGGGTGAACACAGCTTGAAATGGAGTTACAGTAAACCAAAAATTTTTGGTTTCCTCCCACCCTCCCCCTCCTCAACTTCCAGTTATTTTGAAATTAAAAGAATTTAAAGGAGGGTGAACACAGCTTGAAATCGAGTTACAGTAAACCAAAAATTTTTGTTTTCCTCCCACCCTCCCCCCTCCTCATCTTCCAGTTATTTTGAAATTAAAAGAATTTAAAGGAGGGTGAACACAGCTTGAAATCGAGTTACAGTAAACCAGTATTTTTTTTTCTCCCCCCCCCCCCCTCTTTTCACAATTCTTTTGAAATTAAAAGAATTTAATGGAGGTTGAACACAGCTCAAAGTTGTGTTACAGTATAACTTCTTTTCACTATTAATGACACGTTTTTGTTGTTGAAAAACTGTGATTTTTAAAGCAAATTTATGGATGAAATTGCGCTGTTAAAGCGTGGAAGAATTGACAAAGACGCTCCAAAACATCCGTACAATCGAGGAAATAACAAGTCGAAAAGTCAAAAAATTGAAAAAAGTGAAAGCGAGGAGCAAAGCTGTGGCTCGTCAATGTCATCGAAATCGTCAAAAAGTGATTCAAGCGCCAAAAGTTCGGCAATCAATTCGGTCATGTCATTTATGGGGGTTTTTTTTTGTTGAAGAAGAAAAAATTTTTTTCAAATTTTTTTTCAAACAGGGAAAAATGGAAAAACAAGAAACGTTCAAAATTGGAAAAGATGGAGAATTGAAATATGCAAACATGAAAGTTGGTGGTGAACGGTAGGAAATCGTGGATTTTTAGGAAAAAAATTGATTTTTTCAGTTACGAAGTTTCGTCTGGAAAATTGTTTGGAGTTTATCAGCAAAGCTCAGGCCAAACTTGTCTTTTTACCTTCAGGAATTAATCAATAAAAATATTTTGCACCAATTTTTTCATTTTTAAAAAATTTTGACAACAATTTTTCCTACCGTAACGTAATTTTTTTGAAATTACCTACTGCCAGACATGTGTGCATTTTTGCGTCACCGTGTTGTGGTTTGTAAAATTGCACCAAAAGAAGGCGCCAGACGATTTGAAGCGGCAAAATCAAGAATTTTCGACTTTAGGAAATTGGTTATCAACAATTGTTTGCTGTTTTTGTGTTTTAAAAAAGAAAAAATTGATAAAAACGTAATAAAATTCGCTTTTTTCTATTTTTTCCCGATTTTTATTTAAAAAAAAACAACAAAAAAGTGGGTTTTAAAGGCGGATTTTATTAAAGAATTCCAGTCAACAACAATTCAAAAATATATTTGATTTCTTTTATTTGTTTAATCTTAAAATTTAAAAAACTTTGTCGAAAACCATTAAAAACAAAGAATTTCCAGCCAATTTTTGTGAATTTTTAGAATGTCGTCACCACCAACATTTGAGGAAATTTCAAAATTAGTTGGAAATCAAATTCATCTGCTGAAATTCTACAACGAATTATCGGATGAGGAAAAGTTGGAATTGTATAATCAGGTAGAATTTCGATTGAAATTATTACAAAAATCAATAAATTTTGAGATCAAATCAATCGATTTTAATGCGGCTCGTCAATGGTTCAATGAATCGGCCAATCAACACGCATCATCACCGGAAAATTTGTCACCAATTCAAGCTGAGAATTATTTTCGTAAAAGCGAGTTGAGTTCAGAAGAATTGAAAAGATATTGGAACGCTGGTCTCGATGCGATTTCTCATGGTCACGTTTGCGCTTTAGTGTTAGCCGGCGGACAAGCAAGTCGATTAGGATCAGCGCAACCAAAAGGAACAATTCCGTTAGGTATTAATACGGCTTTCGGTGATTCCTTGCTTGGAATTCAAGCAGCGAAGATTGCATTATTACAAGCCATCGCTGGTGAAAAAAATCGAGATTTGAATGGAAAAATTCATTGGTAAATTAAGCGAATTTTTTTTTTTGGGAACAAAAATCGATAATCAACTTAAAGGGCCATAATGACTTCACGTGGAACAGAAGAAGCAACAATTGAGCATTTAAAAAAGCTGTCGTCACATCATGGATTTGATTTTAAAGAGCAACTAACCATTTTTAGTCAGGACGAGATTCCAGCTTATGATAATAATGGCGATTTTCTTCTTGCCACTAAAAATAGTCTTGTCGCCGCTCCAAGTGAAATTTGAATTGAAAAAAAAAAAACAACTTTTTTTTAAATTAATTTTTTAGATGGAAATGGTGGACTTTATTCAGCGATAAAACCACATTTAGAAAAATTGCGATCAAAAGGAATCAAATATTTCCATGTTTATTGTGTCGATAATATTTTGTGTAAAGTTGCCGATCCTCACTTTATTGGATTCGCTGCAACACAAAATGCTGATGTTGCGACAAAATGTGTGTCAAAACAAAAAGGTGAATTGGTTGGATCAGTGTGTTTGGATTCGGGCAAGCCAAAAGTCGTTGAATATAGTGAGCTGGGACCAGAGTTAGCCGATCAGAAAACAGCCGATGGGAAGTTTTTGTTTGGTGCCGGATCGATTGCGAATCATTTTTTCACACTTGAATTTTTAGAGAAGTTTGGTTTCTTTTTTTTTTTGTTGAAATTTTATTGATTGATTGATTGATTGATCAATATTTTAGAGTTTGTCAATCATCCAATCATCTTCCATATCATCGAGCTCTTAAAAAAATTCCATATCTGAACAATTCTGGAGAAATCGTGAAGCCAGAACAACCGAATGGAATCAAATTAGAACAATTCATTTTCGATGTTTTTGAATTCAGCAAAAATTTCTTTATCTGGGAAGTTGAACGATGCGAAGAATTCAGTCCACTGAAAAATGCTGAAACAGTTGGAAAAGATTGTTTGAGCACGTGTCGACGAGATTTGGCCGGTGATTTTCATTTTTCAAAGAAAAAAAAAATGTTGCGCGCCGTTTTCAGAGCTCAACAGGAAATGGCTGAAAAATGTTGGTGCCAAATTGGAGAACAATGAACCGATTTATTTGAAATCATTGATTTCCTATGACGGAGAGGTTTTTTCTTTGTTGTAAAATTCAACTTGAAGAATTGAGAAGAAAATTGTAGAACCTGCAAGAATTGAGAGGATTTGTTATCAACAACAAAAATATTGAAAATGATAAAATGATTGCCAGACATTTTGTGCACAGCCCATCAATGGTACGAATTGAAAGTGTTTAAAAGAAAAAGAAACACGAAGCCAAAATAGTCGTTCAAACATTCTTCACCGGTTTTTGATTTCTTTCAAATTTTATCGATTTTCTGATGCTTCCGATTGTTCAATTCACTGTGATTCTATAAATTTATTGCATAGAATAGGAAAAATTGAAAATGACAACTAAGTCAATTAGTTGCTTCATTGCACACTTCACATATTTTGAATAGAATTACACAATTAATTAATTAAAAGCAAAGACCCATAAAAAACATTAATTTTAACAAAAAAAAAAAAACGTCGAATTGGCATGTTAGTCGGCGAGTTAGCGGAAACCGTAATTCTGATTATGAAACATATTTTTTTGTTGCTGTTGCTGCTGCTGCTGCTGCTGCTGAAGTTGTTGTTGTTGATGGTGGAGGCGATTCTGAACAGATTTTTGTTTGGATTCTCTCAAAAATCAAATGAGTTACCCAATCATCCTGACGTCTCGAATCCAATAATTGTTGTCTCATCATAAACTGCTCAAAACAAATCAATTTTTTAGTTTTCAATCGAAACCAATTTTACCTGCTCGGCATTATTGATTTGTTGCTGTTGCTGCTGTTGCTGAAGCTGTTGTTGCTGTTGTTGAGAAATCGAATTGGCTTGGAATCCCATTCCAATTGGTTGCGTCATTGGAACTGACATATTCATTCCAATTCCGCTCATAGCGTTTTGACTGAAAACAGAAACATTTTGGATCAAAAAAAAAAAGAAGATTTTAAAAATGGTTACGGTAAATGTTGATATCCACTTTGTTGCATAAAATTCATAATATTCTGATTATTCATTGAATTTCTTGTTTGTTGTTGCTGTTGATGGGCAAAATTTATTGATCTTTGAGAAATTATCGATTGATTTTGGATAGAAACTGGTGTCTAAAATCAATAATCAATTTGTAACCTTTTTTTTTTCGAAACATTGAATTCATCGATTCATACCTGATGTTGGAATTGTGCATTTTGATTCATCATTGATGTATTTGGAATCGAGTTACAGATTGGATTATTCGGCGATGTCGCACCGAAATTCGGCTGAAAATCGTTTTTCTAATTTTCAGAGAAGACCCAACCAGGACAAGGAAAACCTGTGAAAACGAATTCATTGACATAACCGATTGTTGTTGTTGTTGTTGAATATTGTTCAGATTTTTTGTGCTTGATGGCGCTGTTGTCGCCGTCGTCGTCATCGTTCCACTTGGTGATGCATTTTTTTCAATGTGCGAATTGATAAGTCGTTGCATTATAGCGTCAGCCTCTTCGATTTCCTGTGATATCGGCTCACTTTTGACTTGTATTGGAACTTTATCAATTGTTGCGCTGTTCGCTGCAAAATTCTTCAATTTTTTCAGACACTGCAAATAAAAATTGGTTACAGTAGGATCCGATTCCACTTGAAAACGGCTTCATCTCCATTTCCTGCTCATTTTTTCTTTGCTCTTCAGCTTTTAGTCGCATCGCTTGCATCTTTAATTTTATTTATTTCACCAATCAATGCTCTCAATGCTTCTCTCTCCCCCTACCTGTTTTGATCTCTCTTCGGCGCGTTGTTTTTCAGCTTCTTGTAATTCCTGAAAAATTCAATTTCGGCTTTTTCTCAAAATTCTCCAATTTTTTGTTGAGGAAAGAGCAGAAAAAAGAAAACGTTGACGGATGGACACACGAACAGAAATTAAAGAGAAATTCTACCAATCACCCAACTAATTATTTGTTTGCCAAAAGAGAAAAAAAAGCGGGAAAAAACCATCAAAAAAAAAAAAAAGTCTGCCCAAACAAAAAAAAACGAAAATTGGTTAATATTTGTGCATTTTATTTAATAAGAAACCTGATGCTGAATTTGTTCTTGTTCTGTCAGAAAATCCATGTCATCCATTAAATTATCTTTTTCCAAATCTTCCAATGCATCAACAGCTTCCTATATACAGGAGATATAATTCAACAAATCACTACTACATTTTCTAACATTTTCGGGTTTTTTATCCAAAAAAAAAAGAAAAAAAAGAAATGGAAAAAATATCACGAAACTCATGCTTCTATGAATTTTTAATTGAGCCAAAAATATTTTAGTACGACATTTTGGCACTATTTTTTTTTTCTTAACTTGCCGTACTGGATTTTCAGCTTTTGGGCTCTTTTTTTTTTGATTTCTCACCTTTTCCAGTCTTTTTTGTCGCTCAATTTCCTGTCTCAGTGCTTCTTCAGCTTCCTGAAAATTCGAATTTTTATTTCCAAAAAAAACATTTTTTTTCAAACTTTTTGTTTTTGAAAAAGCTCAATTTCTCGTTTGATTCGTTCCTGTTCTCTTCGCCTTTCTTCTTCCTGAAAATCGACCGATTGTTTCTCTCATTTTTTCTTGCTTTCTTTCTAACCTCTCGTTCCTTTCGTTCTCTGGCTTCTCTGGCCTCTCGTTCCTTTCGTTCTTTGGCTTCTCTGATTTCTCTTTCCTTTCGTTCTCTTGCTTCTCTGATTTCTCTTTCTTTTCGTTCTCTTGCTTCTCTAATCTCTTTTTCCTTTCGTTCTCTTGCTTCTCTCATTTCTTTTTCCTTTTTCTCTCTCGCTTCTCTGATTTCTTTTTCCTTCCTTAATCGCTCCTCCTCTTTCAATCTGATTCGTAATTTTTCTCTTTCAATTCGTTCCTGTTCCAACTTTTTCCTTTTTTCTTCAGCTAATCGCCTCTTTTCAGCTTCCATTATTTCCAAGCGTTTCCGTTCAGCTTCAAGTTTTTCTTGTTCAGCTTTTCGTTGCTTTTCAACTTGAGCCTCAACTCTTGGCTTTAGTTTTGCTTGAAAATATGGCGACGCTTCTTGATAACGCGCATTACCGTACTTTTGTTGAATTTTCTGAAAAAAAAACCAGTTCGAAATTTGTGAAGCGAAATTCAGAGCAAAACTGACAGTTAATTCTAAATTCATTTGAACTCCTGTTCGATTCAGAAAAACATCAACCATTTCTTCGGCAATTTTTTCCAGCACTAAAAACAATAAGAATCATTAAAATTTGTTGTTTTCTCTTTAAAGACAAAGCAATCTTACATGCTTTCGGCGTCTGACTCGATGCCGATGAACTCGGAATCTGAAAACTTTCAAACATTTTTCCCAGAATTTACATTTCTTTTTTTTTTCGCATCCATTTCTATTACTGTTGTTAACCAATCAATATTTTCAGCACAAATTTTGCAATTTTTCAAAAAATAAAAAATTAATAAAAAATGCAACTTTATCGATACAAGAAAATCAGTTGAAGACATCGTTTTTGATGTTCCAGGTATCGATAACAGCTCAAATATAAGATCCTATTTGATTTCTTCACAACGAGAAATGAATCAGAATAAACAATTAATTGGAAAAATAAAGTCGTTAGGAAATTATTTTAAAAGGAAAATCACATTTTACGGATAATAAATTGATTGACAGAAGAACAACAATGGCTTGTTTCTTGGTGTTATAGTGGTGAAAAAGAAAGGAAAATGAGAAGGAATATAGCAACCAAAGATGGAACATTTCATGCAAAAAATCCAAACTAAATAAATGAACAACAATAATTTAACCAAATATTAATCTAAAAATATTCAAATTTCAAAATTTATGAAAAAAAAAATTAAAATACATGCACATTCATTATCATTTTTCAATTAATAATGAATGCATTTTAATTTCCTTCTTCTTTTTTGATCAAAAATTCTAAAAAACCAAAAAGTTCACAAAAACCAATACAACAAACAGAAACATGTGTTCATTTTGCTGATTTACTTGGCGGTTTTCCCACCATTCTGCCCATTTTTCGCTCATTTGGAATTTTTTGCAACGGTGGTCTCGACGATGATTTCGTCAAAATTATACAATCGTCGTCATCCTCTCTTCTCATTTCATCCACCACCATAATCACTTCATTTACCTGAGCCACAACATCGTTTGTTGCTTTTTTTACTGGCGTTATCAATGATGATGATGACGAGGATGACGATGGTCCTGCTACTGCTGCTGTTGTTGCTGCAACTGATGATGGTGACGATGTTGATGGTCCTTTTGATGTTGGCGTTAACGCTAATGTTGATGGTGCTTTAGCTGGCGACATATCTTCAAAAAATCAATTTCTACTTTAATTTTTCAACAAAAAAAAACAAACTTGGAATAATTTTTCCATCTTTATCCATTTTTCTCATATAATGTTCCAAATCAAAACCATTTGGCCATTTTAAGGCAAATTTCGGATTTTGAACAACTTGATGTCTGAAAAAAATACGAGTAATTAATTAGAAAAAAAACCCCAGATCGATTCCCCACTTTTCAATAAACATTTTTCCATCAGCCAAAATTTTAACAACAGCTTTATCTAATAAAATAAACGCAATTTTTGGCAATCTTCGACAAATTTCAATAAAAAATGAGCTAAAATCATTTTTTTTAAATAAATAAAATCAATTAAATTTTTTTTCATTCACCTTTGAGCTACATCATTCTTTAAAACATGATAGATTGAGTTTAGGGCCTAAAATGTTTTAATTCAAATAAAAAATTAAAATTAACAAAAATCAATAGAATCGCTAGAATCGATACCGTAATAATTGGTTCCCCTTTTTTTAAAATTACTGCCATTTCATAAATTTCTTCCATATAGCTATGAACCGCCGAGCTGGAAAAAAAAAATCATGGAAAAAATGCCCCGGAAATTTTCGATTCTCTTACATGAACCCGTCATTGTATTGAAACACAAAAGTTATCAGAGATTTTCTGGAAAATTTTAAGAAATTTAAGCAAATTAAAGAAAAAGAAGAAGAAGAAGAAGATCCTACTGTTGGCTTATTTTTGCAATATGAACTTCTTTCATTTGATTCAAGAATGATTTCGTTTTTTCAATCATCAAAACATTCGATGCTGCCAAGTTTTTATCAATATTTAATTGAGTTTTTTTATTTCCCGCAATATTCAAAGTGAAATAAAGTTGAGATTCTTTTGCCCAAACATCCAAATAAACTCGACTTTTTCTTGTTGGTTTCATTTGCTAAAAAAAACCAACATTTTTTATTTTTTTCTTAAATGTTAAAAACCTCTGGCAATTTTTCAGCATTTGTTGACACTTTCAATTTACCATTCACATCAACAAATCGTTTTATAATTGAAACTCTTCAAATAATATTTTCAACATTTGTTTTTTTGTTTAATTTGAAAAAAAAATGTTTCTTACCCAATATTTATGGATGTTGGAAGATCTGCTCTTTTTTCATTTATTTCTTTACTAATTTGTCTAACAATATTATCTGGTACAACACACGTTGATCGAGTTGCTTGAATTATCCCGTTAATTTTCTATAAATTATTTTCAGATTTGAAAAAAAAAACGTGCAAAAACAAAGTTCCGCCTACTTCACAATCAGTTTCCGATAAGTGTGGAACATCCATTCTCGCTATTAGCCGAGTTCCTTGTTGCTCAATTTTTTGCGTTGTTGGTGGTTGAACAACTTGAACGTCTTCTTCAGTTGTCGTCGCAACTTTTGCCAAATCATTTTTTCTTGCCATTATTCGATTTTTGATGGTTGCCAAACAAACGTTCAATTGTTTTGAAACATATTCCCACAGCGAATTTTTCTCCGATTTTGAAATATGATTTTCACCAATATGTTCCTCTATTCTGCAAGAAAATAATTTTAGAATTAATCAAAAATATATTAAAAACTACTTAATGAGCGAATCAACAATATCATCCGTCATTCGTTTTTTTCCATACACTTTTTGTTCTTCACACTTTTTAAAAAAGTCTATTAGATATTGTACTAATACCTCATTTTTCTAAAAAAAAAAAAAAAGAATTAAAATTATATTTTTATTAAAAGATAATAATTTTCTTAAATACCTTTGGGGAAGCGTTTATTTGTGCATTTCTTATTATTGCATGATTATTTAAAACAGCATTGTTTCGTTTCTAAAAAAAAACTTATTTTTTGCTTCTCCTTTTTTTTTAAATTTTGTTACCAATTCTTGTGCGGCTATTTGAACGATACTATTTGGTTTAACCGCGTTAGAAACAACAACTTTTTCATTTTTCTCTTTTTCTTTTTCAATTGGAGATTCTTCATCTAAAATGATAATATCAGAATTTGATGATGATGATATTGCAACAGTTTGCGGTTGAGATGTTGACGGTTTCGGCACTGATGATGATATTGATGATGACGATGACGATGACGATGTTGATGATATTGCAACAACTTTTGGTGATGCAACGATTGGTGTCGATTTTATTGATTGAACAACTGGCGTTGTGGAAGGTTTTGAAATTGTTGTTGGCGTATTTGATCCATTTTGTGTTGGTGTTTTTTCCCGTTGTCTGAAATATTTGAGAATAATTTTTCAAAGAAAAATTCAGAAAAATTTGAACGTTGTTTTCTCGCTTGTTTTTTTAAGAGTCGGCGGATTTCCGACCAATCTTTTTCGTTTCGCATCCAATCCATTTTTCTCATTTTCTGTCATTGCACGCTGAAAACAATTGGTTTCCAATAAATCAATAAAATATTGATAAAAATAGATTTACTTTTGTTGGTGGTGCTCCAGTCATTCTAGAAACTTCTTTCTCTTTTTCTACAACATTCTGTTTTTTAGCTGGATTTTCTTCGTTGTTTCCTTCTCTTTCATTATCTTTCTGAAATAACAAAGAATGAGATCTAAAAAAAGGAAAGAAAATTATTGAAAACTTTTTTGTTTGTTTTATTTGTTTCTCTTTCTTCTTCGTCTTCTTCAGATTCAATTTCCTCTTCAATTTCATCTTCCAATTGCCTTAATTCTAATGTTCCACGATTAACATAAAATCCTCCTTTAATAGTTTCCATTGTTGATGGTAATGCTTCTTCGAACTACAAAACACTATTTATAAAGCTGTTTTATTGTAAAATCGATATTACCGCTTCACTATCATCAATGAAACCATCTTCGAAATCATAACCAGCTGATCTATCAATGAAATCATCTTGATCAAATCGATATTTTTTCTTTTTTCCTTTTTTCTAAAAAATCGATTATTTTGTGTGTTGTAAGAGAAATTATTGAAAATAAACGTTATATTTTGCTTCTAATCTTCTGACGACATCCATTCCAGTCTTGTAGCTTGAAAACTCATCTCCTAAACAATCTGCTTCAGACGCCAAGCTCTGTAAATGCACAACTCTTGAAAATTCTTCAACAAATCACTTACGTGTTCCTTTTTAAAATCATCGAAATCTACTTCTGTGTATTTGTTTCCTCCTGGTTTTGTGACATCGATATTTACAGCAAAAAACGAGGTTTCTTTTTTTTCTTTTTTCCGCTTCTGCCCTAAGGAGAAATCCATCGGGATCTGATAACTTGATTATTTATGAGAAAATGAAATTATTCTATTGAGGAAATTCGATGAAAAATCTTAAAAAAGCTTGAACATGTGTAAAATGGTGTCAGAATGCGTTAAAAAGGAGAGAGAGAGAGAGAGAAAGAGAGAGCGCAATGTTTTATTGGAGCGCGTTTTCCTTCTTGTTATTTATTTGGCGCGCAGGCAGCCATCTGCATCACTTTAATGTCACAAAATTTAAGATTTTCAATTCATTTTTTAACTGAAAAATTAAAAATAAAATTTAAATTTTTTATTTATATTCAACTTCAATTTAACAATTTTTTTGTTGAATTAAACTTAAAATTATGTTTTTCATAATTTTTTCCTTCAAAAACTGAATTTACCGTAATTTGTTATCAACTCGTTCGTTTTGAGACCCAACTAAACCATTTCAAATTTTCTTCGAGTATTTTTCAAGATTTTTTTTTGCAAAAATTATGTTGATTGAATAGAATTGTTTAAAAAATTAGAAATTTTATTAGAAACATATATTAAAAGCTATAGAATAACATGCAAATCACAAAACTTTGGATGAAAAGATATGTTTAAAAAAAAACTAAAAATCACAATGAAATATCAAAATTCACAATCACAGAATTTTCTAGCTTATCACAACAAAATTTGAAAAAAACAAAGATAAAAATCTAGCATTTGGAAGGCAGGATGATTAGGTGAGTAAAGAGAATAAAAATTACAAAAAAAGATTTTTATCTGATGGTAGTCAACTACGTTGAGCATTTGATACAGAATTCAATTTGTTATTGATTTTTGAAGTTAAAATCATGTTGAAATTATGAAAAATGTTTAATTTTCCAGCAAATTATTTCAAATAATTTTGCCTTTATGGATAATGCACCTTTAAACCTTGTAACTACTGGCGGGTCTTCATGAAAAAATTGAAATGAATAAAAAAAATGTTTGTAATATGTACATTGAGAATTTCCAAACTATTGAGTTGGATGAGTTTTTTGTGATCCATCACAGGCTACAATTTTCAGCCGACTGACTTTTCCACCTTCAACTGCATCACGAAAATCGACACCTTCTGTTATAAAAGTCCAAACATTGTCACAATAACGATAAGCTTTTAATTTTTCTCCTTTAAAAGTAACCTGAACATTTTCATTGATTTTATTGATTAAATGCATTTTTTTCATTCAAAATTTCACCTTATTTTTTGCTTTTTGTGATAAATTTTTATTAAATGATTTGTCGAATGAATCCATGACTTTTTTTGACAAACTTTCCGGTATTAATTCTAAAAATTTAATTATATTTTTCATTTTTTTCTTTTTTTTTTCCTTACGTTCGCTAACAAAATCATCTAAAGTTTTCTGAAGTGCTTGACCAAGCGTCGTATTTCTATACAATTGATAATTGGGTTTTTCCATTCTAAATTTTTTATTTTTTATAAGAGAAAATGTAAAACCATTCGAAATTTTTTAAAATACAATTTTATTAGAAAAAAGAAAAGAAAAGAAATAAATAATAAAAATGAATGAGACAACAATAAATGAGAAAATGAAAAGAGAAAGTGCGCCCTGTTGAGATTCCGAAACGTGTTAATCACATGCGACGCGTTTCTTCGTTTCACTTTGATTTTTCGCTTCTTTTTTTTTGGAATTTATTGACAGATTTTTTTCCTAAAATTTTTTTTTTTTAAACGGCTGTTCCTTTAAGGTACCTTGATTTTTCGCTTCTTTTTTTTTGGAATTTATTGACAGATTTTTTTCCTAAAATAAATACGCTACCACAACAATTATCTACATTTATTTTTCAACTCTAATTTCGTTTTTTTAAAATTTCTTATCATATGGAAAGTAATTTTTGCTTTTAAATATAAAATAAATAATTAAATTTATTTGAAAACGATTAACAATAAATTTTTTTAGCTTAAAAAATCAACAAAATCTAGTATAACAAAAAACAACTTTTAAAAACCGGTGAATCAACAAAACAAAACAAAAAAATAAAAATGGAATTAATTCAAATCAAAAACTCTAACAATTCCGCCACTTCCGGCTGTCATAATACGATGTGGATTGGAGCCAATTACTAATAAATCAAGAACTTCATCTCCTCCATTTCCTAATTCTTTCACTAAGGAACTGTCTCTTCCATCAAAAACACGAACTGTTCCATCAATTGATCCAGCAGTTACATATGGCGCGTTTCCTTCCATTGACCAAACTACTTTTACAATTGCCTTCAAGATTGAAAAGGTTTAAAAGCTTCAATTTTTTCGTTTTTACCTGCATTTCATTCGACTGAAAAATGCTTCTCGGTGATACCGAATCCATTTCATAAATGCACATCGTTCCATCATTTCTTCCAACAGCAAACCACGGATGCGATGGTGCCATTGCAATCGTTTCAACACAATTTCCAACATCTTCTTCTCCATCTTCATCAATTGCTGTTCCATTTGACGACACTTTTAATGCTGTCACGTTCGGCGGTGGTAGCAGCGAAATTTTCTTCAGAACATTTTCCGCTGATGCAGTACTTATAATGTTTGCAGTACCACTTTGTGTTCCAATGACTGCAACTGGTTGCGATGTATGATGATCAATTGCCGTAATTGGTGAATGAAAATACAATTGATCACTTGTTTCCTCACGAAGTAACCACAAACCTGAAAGAGCGAACAATTGAATAATTCAGTAGCAATAAACATAAATAAATAACAATAGAATCTATAATTTTAGAAACCATTCATTCATTTTTTAATCTTCTTATCTATTCGAACACAGATTTAATCTATTTTCTCATATTAATCCTTATGAAATACGTGCTCCAACACACAAAACAGATAACGCTTTTTTTTTTAAAGAAATTTTTAAAATTTGAAATTGAAGTAGAAAAACGTACGAACTATTCCATCTGCATATCCTGTCAAAATTCGTTTTCCATCTGGCAGCAAACATCCAGTTGTGCACGAAGAACCGGTTCCAGGGTAGACCTGCAAAACAATCAAATTTAATTTCAGTTTTATCCACCTGTTTTTATCATTAAAGTGCGTGCAAACAATTTGTTTCTTTTTTCATTTCAATGTCTTGTATGAACAATTAATATCAAAAAAAAAATTGGAAAATTTTTGATAAGAAATTACCAATAAATCAAATCAAATCGTTTATCTTGAAATTTGTGTTTCATGAAACAAATATTTAAGTAAATTCCGATTATTTTTTTTTTCTATTTTCCTAAATTTTTATTAGCGTAAGTGTCCAGAAACCAACTAGTCAAGTTTTTTCAACATTTTTAAAATGGTCTCCCCCGAGACAAAAGTTATCTTCTTCCTTCTTTTTTTTTCTGAACTTTTCAAAATTGTGTCTTTTTGTCGAACATGCAAACATCTTCAAACTTCCCTATTCATTAAAAAAAAAGAAAAAAGAAAGTAAGAAGAGAAACTCGCAATCCACACCACATATGTTGCCCTCCCATTCATTTTAACCAAATTTCATCGACTTAATGACATCTGCCTGATTACTTTTCTTTTTTTTCTCTCTGCCTCTCTCTCTCTCTCTCTCTTTTGAAGAATCACAAAAACAGACGATGACAATTCGGGATTATCAAAGAATGACCCAAAACCACCACCACTACCACCATCACCGCCACACACCACATCTATCTATATGCGTGCCATTTATTCAGAAATGAAGTGCACTAATAAGATGAGATAGCCATAGAACGCAGCGACAAGCTAAAAATATGAAACGTTTGACATCTCTATTCAATTTACATACTATTTTCAATTCATTTATTCATGTCTTTGAATAGACAAACAACTTGATTCAATTACATCCAGCACATTTCTTTCTCTTCCTTTCTTTTCATTTCATTTTCTTTTTCATATCCTCCTTTTCGACTTCACTTTCATTCATTCCCAGTTACTTTCAACCTGTCATTCTCATCAATCACCGGCCAACAATTTAAAGAAAAGGGAGGGAAAAGGAGAGAGGGAGAGAGAGAGAAGGGGGGGGGGGGGAGAGGAGCAAAATTTCAAGTTGTAAGATTCAAATTTTCGTTGATATAGCAACCAAACTACATTTACGACATTTGTTATCATCACAACAAATCTTTCTAAAAGATTAGCACTTTGAATGATTTTCACGAATACAACACGTCTGATTTTCACCGTCTTCTTCTTCTTCTTCTTCTTCTCATTTTTCAATTTTCTCGTTGATGGAGGAGATGAAAAAAAAAACACCCGTCCAATTCTAGTTGTATGGTTGAGGGCACACCATCTCATTAACTCAACTACTCGACTCTTCACGACAAGAGAAAAGAAAACAACAGCCGGCAAACACCTGCCTAACTACCCATTCAACTTTATATTTTTTTTTTTACTACATTTTCACTTAAACACAATCCTTTTTCAGTTTTTTTTCCGCTACATTACATTTCGCTAAACACGATTGGAAAGGTCAACGAAAAACTAAAAGATAACGTATCAATGCCAACAATCGGTAGGAAATTGAACATTGAACATACAAGATTGTTGTTTGTGTTACCAACATTATCAAACTTCTTTCGATAAACAGAAAAAAACCCGAAATTCGCTTGAAAAACTGTTCGTTTTTTATTCAACAAAGAAAACGGAAAAATGAGAGAATGAAAAGAAAAATCCATCCCCTACTCAAGCCCATCATGTTTTATTCATGACAAAATTCAAAAAAAAAAAAAAAAAAAAAAAAAAACGCCAATTGCCTCCTTTGCGTGTTTTGCCTCCCAAACATTCTTCTCTGGTCAGCACATACAAACTTCTCTAGCTTTCTCTCTCTCTCATTTTTTTTTTTGAAAAATATCAATTCAAGCAGAAAAAAATGAAAAGAAAAGAAGGAAAAAATAAGGGATTTCTTTAGCGGAAAGAAAAAAGTTCCAGATAAAAAAATACACACTTGTTCCGGCTCAAGAAAATATTATGTTACCAGATCTAAATTCACATATTTTTGGCCCTAGCAAAACCTTTAACACATGATACTACTGAAACACGATTCCTTCATTTTGATCTGACCTCTTTCGCCGCCACCAACTGACAGTATAACTTCATTTCTAGCAGAAGCACAACTAAAGCCTTCTAATCTTTTTTTTTTTGTTAATTTTGAAAATTTAACTAATTTCTCAACGAATTTTAAGAATTTCGCAATTATTATGAGTAAAAATGCGATAATATTTGAAAAAAATAAATTTTTTTTAAATTTCATAATATAACTCTTAATGCTCATTCACATCTCATAAAACCCTTTAAATGACTTCAATAACTGAACATTAATTTTTTTTCTAAAATTTCAACATAAAAAATTTCGTTTTTTTTCTATAAAAACGTCGGTCCCCACTTGCGAAATTCCCCATCTCAGTCCCTCAATACGATGACTGAGCGCGTACACATAAACGAGAAGGACACAGCGGGTCGAATCGCCGTCGATGTGGGAGAATAGAGAAATAGTATTCAATCATACATCGTCATCTATTGAAATACTATAACAACTAGAGAAGCAGAAAATTTAGATAGAAGACGCGCAGATTGTTAGACAAGACGAGACATCATTTCAACCAGAGAAGCAAACTCAGCGAGTGTTTGTCACGCAGACTATTAGACAAATATTTTTACGCCATCTAAATATCGATGACAGAAGAAGCGCGCGAAAATGATGAAGGAAATAGACGTAGGACGAAAAGAAAAAAAAAAAAGGGGGAGGGGGGAGGGGGGGAGAGGCCTAATATGTGCTTTTGCTTAAAAAAGGATTCAGATAAACAAAGTTATCAATAATGTGAAAAGCCCTAGACGTGCTCAAAATTATTCAGCTGCTCCCTTCTCTTTCTTTTTTTTTAATGCGAACAAAGTGCGACGTTTTTCTTTTTTGATTAACTTATAAAAACTGAAAACGCTACCAATAAAAAATTACTTTTAAATAAATTTAGTAACTGAAATCATTCCGATTCATAATCTCTTATACTGATGATTAAAAACACAAAACTAATATTCTATGAAATTTTTTAAATAAAAATGGATTTGTTTTTAAAATATCTGACAAATGTGTTCAATTTGGGTCAATTTAAATTTGAAAATCAAAATATAAATAAATTCTGAACATTTCCTTTTTAAAAGATTAAAAACCAACGAAAAAATGGGTCTAATTTCTTCTTTTTACTTCTCAATCTCGTTATGTTGTTCAATTTTTGGTTCCCACAAAATTATATGTAAGACATTCTATGCACACATGTGCTCAAAACAATTGCTATTGTTCACATTGCTAACAATGAACACTTACTTCGATACAATTCGAATGATTAGCTAAGCAAGTTTTAAATTATTCACTTCATCGCACAATTTCTACAATAATTAATGATTCTTGAAACTTTGTAAAATGAACAAAATGCTTTCACTGTTTTCCCACGTCTTCAGAAAAAAAAACACTTTTTTTGGCTCTAAAATTCGTCGTTTTTCCTAAAACAAATATGAAAAGTACACGGATTAAATTGCGAAATCCGATTATACTTCAATTTTTCAGACAGAGAGAGAAAGCACAAAATTTGTTGATTTATTTAAAGTTCACGGAATACAAAAAAAAGTGTTTTTGAAATTTAAAACCGCTTTTTATTTTTTGAAATTTGAATATTATTAAATATAATAATACTAAATTTTTACAATTCCGACCTTTGTCACACTTATCAACTTTCGATCATCAAACGATGATTTTTAAAGTATATTTTCTCTTTCCACGCCCTTTTAATCGAGTTATAAAACAAAACCGCGCTTTTTTTTCTTTTACATTTTCTTGTCTTCTCTTTCTCTATCACAATTATTTGTCATCTACATATGTGTAATACAAACCGATCGAGACATTTTTACAATCATTCGTATATAGTGCTCACTTCAATCATTGAGACGCAGCATTTTCCCATGATTTTTCTAAAACTGCCCGTATCGAATGCAAATATTTTTGATTTCTATTATTATATGCGCACAGAAACTTAAATACTAGTGCTAAAAAATGTGACGAATATGTTTATGATAGGGAAAGGTGTGAAAAATGAAGAAAAACATAGAACTGAATAATAATGGGAAAATTGTTTTTTTTTTTTCAAATCTTCGCACATAAAATATCAAACAATTAGATGTGTTATAAAATGAATCATCAACTAAATAAAATAAAATAAAAAACAAAACAAAACAAACCTTTGATTGAACAATTCCTTTGTTTCCAATTAGCCACATCCATAACATTCCATCTTTATCTCCAGCGAACAGAATATCAGCAGTGTGGTGCCATTTTAACCATTCCAAATCATTGCATTCATCAATCTGAAACAAAAACGCTTGTGAAAAAAAGAAACAAAAACAAAAATACTTCTGCTCGAATATTTTTCGCAGCTAAATCAGAAATGACAATTTTTCCGCCTAAGTCCCCCGTGGCCAACAATGTTTGATTATTATTAAACAAAACATGAGTAACAGAATCTTTATGTTCAATTTTCAACACTGGATTGGTTTCAGAGATATTTTGATCAAAAAGATAAGCAACATCATCTTCTCCACCAGTTGCTAACCAACGATTACCAACAAGGGCAATAGCAAAACAATCTTGTGAATGAGCTTGTAATGAAATTATAGAATCATCAACTACTTCTGTTACAGCTCCAGCACTGAACATATTTGTACAAAATTGTTTTAAACAAATATTTTCCTACTTGGAAGTACTTTGTTGGTCTTCATCATCATCACTGGCATATTTTATTCCTTGATCTTCATCTACTTCAATTATCTCTCCAATTTCATCATCCTCAAGTCGATAACCTTGTTGATCTTCTTCTTCCATTTTATTGATTTTTTAAACTGGTTGAAATTACCTGAAACAATCCTTGAAAAAACAATATTGCAAAGAACACACAATTAAAACATCAAATTACAAAACGTCGGTTTTCCTAGTGAGAAATATAAAAAAATACTTTTTTATTTAAATGTTATACTTACTGGGGGAAAATATGAATGTTGTTTTTTTTTTGAGTTTAAAAAAGCTCATTTTGTGATATTTAAAGAAATGAAATTGATTGTCAACAAAACAAAAAGATGTATTCACTGAAACACGAGAAAACCGAAAAAATGTCTAGAAAAAGGACAAGGACAAACATTTTTCGAAAAAAAATTCACGAGGAACCACTTTGCGACCGCGTCGCACCCAACGGCATTCTATTTTCTCTTTTCTTTTCCCTCTAACTTTATTTTTCGTTTTCTTCTTCTTCTTATTTTTCCTTTCATTCACCACCATCTGTTGTGAGCGTTTTGTGAGTAAATTGTGTGTGTTATTTTAATCGACGTGGCACTGATGAGTGTAATTTTTTATATAGAATGAGCGTGTGTGTGAGTGTGAGTGTGAACGCACATAAATCGATGTGTAGCAGTGAGCGTTTCGGCGAAATAGTGTGATAATAAAGGAGAGTGCTTGACGAGACAAGTAAGTGTGTGGCGTGTGCGAGACGCGCTGCTAGTGTAGAAAATAGACGCGCCCACCAGTCGATAGTTGGCTGAGCGCCCTGTTGTATATTCACTGCTACACACATTTCCAACTATATAGTACTGCACAAGTGCTGTTTTCATTTATTCTATTTTTATTTATGGACGCCGTACTCGGCGGATGAATTCTATTTCACGTCCGTGGCATTTTAATTCTTGCGGCGTTTCCGCCGCTACTATTTTGTGTAGTTACAACGTGGGAGTACATCAGAATGGCCACTGCGTCAAAGGCATTTCGCGCCCGGGCCTTTGATGCCAACAAATCTATGCCTGTTTATTGGGGCCAAGAGCTTCCGGATCTGTCAGAATGCAATACTGGAAATCGGGCTGTTACCCAAATGCCGTCCGGAATGGAAAAAGAGGAAGAAATGGTTGGTTTTAATATATTTTTGCTGTTTTTCATCGATTTAGTCAATTTGTTGTTCTTCTAATTTTTCTTTTTAACCTTTTGAAATAACTTTTTCCAATATTTTATTCGAAAGTTGGAAAATTTAACGTTAAATTTCCGATTTGGAAGCTGATGACGTCATAATTCTAGACTTAGATTTTTTCTTTCCAATTTTAAAAACTACATCGAATTGTCCATTAAAAACAATTCTGAACTATTCTGGTCATGAAAAAGAAAGTTTTAGCAAATATAAATCACAATATAGATTGTTTTGTTTATTGAATTATAAATTGATAACACTTCAAAAATAAACAAATATTCGTTCACGAAATAGTTTTACTGTCCAAGAATAATGGTTCATCGAGTATTTTTTAAACCTAGGAAAACCTTGTAATTTTCTTTCTGCGCAGTTTTTACTAAAACCAAACCCTTTTTCCATTATTAAGCTAAAGTAATAATGTTCATATCTCCATCTATTATTAATTTTTGTTTTTAAGTTTTGCTTAAAATCGTAGAGTGTAACTGTTCATTATGATGCATTTTGAACAAAAAACCAAAAATCTTTGTTTCTTATAAACATAATAATTTTTTTCTTTGGAAAATACTTTCGGATCAACTTTATTCTGTCTAACGTCTTGTAAACTGAAAAAAAAAACAAACAACTACGATGTTCGCAATGAGGGGCATAAACATAAAATCGATTCGATAATGGGTTGTGACCTCCAATTATCTTTATTATGTATTTTACTACGATTATCTATTCCATTATTAGTTGAGTACTGAAAAAAATAACTTATCTATCTGCCTCATTTTAAAATGAGCTATATATTTTGCCTTCTATAGCCTTTAAAAGTACATTTTCAAATGTTTCATTAATCAGCTGTAAAAAAAATAATATTAAACGTTTTTGATAACTATCTTGTGACGCTGGTCATCTAGATAATAATTATTGATAACAGGAACAAGGTTTTTTAGTACTTATCTTTGTTTATTTTTTCCGACATGATATTGGAGATATTTAATTTAATAAGTTTTTGCAAACGTTGGTCTCGCTTTCACACTAGCTTCACCAAATTTAGTAATTCCTTGCGTTCCTGAAAAAGAATTACATTAATAATGTGAATATGTCAGTTTTAAAAATCATATTTTCATTCTAGGAATCTCATTTACAAGATGCTATTCTCGCTCAACAAGCCAGCACATCAGGCATCCAAGTCAATCATGTCATTCCAACTCCAAAAGTCAATGCGGTCGAATCAGAACGATACAATGCTGTTTATCTTTCCCGCAATAAATCTGGTCGAAACAAGTATATAAAAGTGCACGGTTAGTTTTTTTTCCTTCTCTCGTAATTTTTCTAACGGGTTTACTACTGTTGTTTCCTTTGTTTTATTTATTTTCTAATTTGTGTGCTTTTCTCTCGTTCCCTACATATCTTTCGTTCATCATGTCGTTTTTATTAAACATAAAGTGTATTTATTTTTTTATTAAGAGCATTTCACAAATGTTCTTCGCTTTACAAGAAGATTCGTCAAGAAATGTTTTTCTGATTAACTCCTTTCAAAATCTTTAATTATTTATTATGAAATGAGATTTCTGACTTGGTTTTTGTTTTTGTTTTCTGGTGAAGACAAACGTACCATGTTAAAAATATATTTAGTTGCTTAACGTGATTTAAAAGAAAAATACGTTTTTTCCAAAATTATAGTTTCTGGAATAGTTAATCCATAAATATAGGTTTAAGAAAATTTTGTTTTTAGCCTGGCATGCACTCGAAAAAGATGAACCAGAATATGACTACGACACTGAAGATGAAGAATGGTTAAGCGAACATCCTCATATTGAGGCAAAGGTTCTTGAACAAATATTTGACACAGTTGAAGCGAACTCTTCCGAAACGCAAATTGCCAGCGAAGATTCAGTATTAAACATTCATAAATGTAACTAATGCAAAAGAAAACGAAACTAATTTAAAAAAATTTAGTGTTAGATCCTTCTATTATTTATGAAGTTTATGAATATTGGTTGTCTAAAAGAACATCAGCCGCAACAACATCAGGCTGTATCGGTGTTGGAGGACTCATTCCTAGAGTGAGAACTGAATGCCGAAAGGTAAATGGGTTTTCTGCGTTTATGTATTAAACTACAATTTTTATAGGATACACAAGGTTCTGTTAATCCATATGTTGCTTTCCGAAGAAGAGCTGAAAAGATGCAGACGAGGAAAAATCGAAAGAATGATGAAGACAACTATGAAAAAATTCTCAAGCTTGTTCATGATATGTCAAAAGCTCGTCAATTGTTTGATATGACATCAAAACGAGAAAAAACAAAATTGGCTATTCTTGATATGGAAACGGAGATCCTAACAAGGCGTATGGAATTGTCTGATTTCGGTCCTTCCAATGCTTTCAATGAGTTTACGGAAAAACTCTGGAGTTCCAGTTGCATTACATCGACAAAACCTCTTGCTCAAAATACTGGTTCACAGGTAATATTTATTTATTTATTTTTGTTATTAGTTTATTTTTTTTCAGGAAGAAACGAAGAAAAAGAAAAAGATTCGCAAACCGAGACAAACCGATGTGTCGAATGCTTGTTTGAGATTGTGGATAAAAAAGAACGCGGAAACATGGAATCGAGCTCCTTTATCATTCGGTCAACATGGGTTACAAGCAGCAACTGAAACGACAAAGCCGATTCGAGATGCTTATGTGGATGGCAGATATACCTTCAAGCGTAGAAGAGGCTGTACTTATCGAGCTGCACTTCCCGTTATTCCTACTATTCACCAGACCAATGATTCTCTCATTCCTGAGCAGGTAACCCCCAAGACAATTAGGCTGACTCATGATAATAAAATTATTCAGGTTCCTGAGAAAATGCGTTTCTACAAAACGATTTTACCTACGACGGATGGAGTACAAAAATCATTTGGGTTTGTTCGTAGGCGTGTTGGACGAGGGGGTCGAGTTATGCTTGACAGACTACCAAAATCCGATCGTAAACAATTTAATCCATGGTCAGAATATTGTGTTGCTGATTCGTCAAAGTGAGAAATTAAAAAAAAATCATATTTTATTTCATTTTTTTTTCAGAGTATTTGAATCAAAGTTGCACCCATTTGGCGAAGAAGATGAATCTGATGAAATGACCACAACTGATCGATATTTTCAAAGAAGTGATCGTTATCATTTTGATGATGCTGAAATCGAGCAAGAATGGGTTTCAAAGTACCGTGGTTCGTGGAGAGAAAAATCCGCAGAGAAAGCGGTTGACATGACTGAAGTTTCAACTGAAACACGTGCTGTCAAGGATGATGATAGTGAAGTGGAAAGAATGGACGTTGATGGAAATGAAGATGAAGCTCAAATCACTGATTCTAAAGAGCAACAAGAAGAGAAGGTGAATGGAAATGTAAACGGAAACCTTATGAATCATGACAAGAACGAAGATATGGACGTTGATGAGGTTCTTGAAAAGGTTCGTCAGTCATCCGGTGGAAAGGCGGCTCCATTGTCACCGAAATCAGCGGTTTCGGGAAACGGATTAGCGGGCAGAGTGGAACCGACACCAGTACCTGCAAAGGTATATATAAATATAAATATTTATATATCTGAAAAATATGAAAATTTGAATACTTAAAATAATAATACGTTTAGATGTGCGGAACGGTATCGGACTCAGATGAATGGAGAGAACCGAGTGGTTCACCATCGGAATCAAACTCATCAACCGAATGGGGTGGTTTTGTACAAGAGCAAGTTGCTGTCGCGTTCAAGTCGAAAATTATATCAGAAGACGATGAAGAACCATCACCAGCAAGACCAACAGTCACTTCAATGTCACCATCCATCAAAGAGTTAGTTAGTTTTTAATAAAGGTTAAAAAGTTGTTACCATTATTTGTTTTAGCGGGATGTCAACGGTAACAATCCTGGAACGGAAGAACAAGTTTATACTTCCATCGACAGTCGGAACATAATTTGATTTGGAATAAAAAATGGCTTTCGAATATCAAAAATTCATCTAGTTTTTTTGTATATTTTCGAAGCCAGATCTTTGGATTTTATGTATCGTTGTGTTATCGTCATTAACAATTACCATTCTGTCCGCTTTTAAGCCAAAAAAAGCCAACTAGATCAGTCCCTATTTCGGTAAATTGGATTTTTATCTTCTATCTTCAATCATCTGTGGTAGATTTTGTATTTTTTATTTTCTAGTGGATTGAATTTTCTCTTTCTACTCAGAACTTAATACCAGTTGTCTGTTTTTCTTTCTTTTATATATATATTATTTTATCTTTTTCCACTCAGTCTCCTTTAAATGATCTGGATAATTTAATTTTTTTCCTCATTAACTGATACGAGGTCCTTTTTTGTTTCAAATATTTCCCCCTTCCCACCGTTTAACCCCCATTTTTTTAAATTTTGTATAATAAGAGAAAACTCGTTTTTACCTATATATATTCCTGATATGTATATGTTAATACATACACATATTTTCTCATTTTCTGTCTTTTCTTTAAGTTTACTGAACAGAATGTTTAAACGCGGTATTGATTTATATTATTTTGATTACTATTCTTTTTTCAAACCTGTGATTGGAAAAAAACTGAAAAAAAATATAAAAAAGAAAATAAAAATCAACAAATTTAATTGTTTAGTAAATTAAAAAAAAAGGGGGGGGGGGGAGGGAGCAGGTTTAAACATTTTTCACATGAAATACTCACAAAAATGATTACGTTTTTGAAAAGGCACTGAAATGACGCCTTTAGGCTGAATATTTACAAGAAATTTTCTGGAACCCATAAGAACAAAAAGTTTTAACAGAAAATCATCGAAGTAGTGAATCGAGGGCAGCAACATCAGACGAAGATGATGATGATGTTTGTGTATTGTTTTGTAGTGGTGGAAGAGACGATCCTCTGAAAAAAAATTACAGCATGAGAATGACATAATTGAATAGAATGTTGAAAATATGCCTATTATTATCCAATGAGATTTTCAATGGCTGATTAGCCTTTGATCTGATCGGCAAATTTGGTGCTGTTCGAGACGATTCCGATTCAACTTCCAAAAATCTGACAAAAAATACATTTTTTTTCCATTCGATACGGCCTTGAATATTTAGAGGATATCAGATATTCTTTTCTTCTTTCTTTTTTTTTTCTTTTTTCTTTCTGCCTTATCTCAATTTTACCATGTGAAAAAAGAATGAAGGTGGGGTGGGGTGGGTGGGGGTAAGAAGGGATGAAGTGGTGGAGAAAAGATGAGAAAACCAAAAAATATCGGATAAAATGGAAGAATTGGAAGGTCAATCAAATAAAATCGGAACAAAACAGCAAAATAAAAAAAAAAATAAAAACAAAAACAATTCGATGGTGAAAAAGAAATCATCGTTGAAGTTAATTCAAATCAAATGATCAGATTAACAGAAGGCGAAAAAAATAAAAAAAAAAAACCCCCCCCCCCCCCTCTCCTTCCCCAATATTACCTTATAAACTGTTCGGTTAAAGAGCTTGATTGTTGTTGTTGTTGTTGTTGCTGCTGATTTCTTCCTCCGATATTAAACATCGATGATGACTGTCCGAATGATTGCCGAATTGCATTGCGGAACTTTAAAAAATTTCTTCCATTTGTTTCCTCTCCCCCCCCCCCCCCCAAAAAAAAAACCTTTTCCATTTCCTCTGGCGGATATTCTAAAATGCTTGCTAATAACAACGCAATGTCGGCTCTTTTCGATGGCTCAGCCATAAAATAATTGAGAAACAATTGTCGAAGAGTTGCATCGTCAATTCGATATGAATCATTTAATTGATTGGTTTTCGTTGGTGATCGAAGCTCTTCAATTTGAATTTCCAAATCTTCTGCAAAAAAAAAAAATCCATTTTCAAAACTTTGTTCCGCTCGTCCTTTTTTGGTTCTGTTCTGTGCGTTTTTTGTGCTTTCGACAATAAATTCGAATTTTTTATTTCACTTTTTCATTTTTCTCACCCCCCCCCCCTTCTCTTTTGTCCCCCTCCCCCTTCCTCATCCTTCTTTTCCTCTTTCTTCTTCTATTTATGAAGGTGAAAACGAATTGTTGAGGGTGAAAAAGAAAACACTGGAGACACAGACAATTTCGCCATCCTCCCCAATTCAATGGTAAAACATTCAAAAAAAAAAGTTGGCGAAAAACGCAAAGAAAAGAAAAGAAAAGAAAGGACGACGACGACGACGACGACAAAGATCCCTCGACAGCAGCACCGGCGATTTTTGAAAACGAAAAGAACAATGCGAGCCGAAAGAGGCGTAGACAAAATCAGACACAATCCAAGGGCATAAAAAATGCGTTTTTTTTTTTTGGTCGGCGATGGCGATGGCGACAACGACGCCATTCAATTTTCACTGTCTTTTTTCACCCTCGAATCGACACGAATAAAAAAAATTGTTGTCTCTCTCTTTTTCTCTCTCTCTCTCTCACTATATGTGCTCTCTTCTTTAGTATACACTCTTTTGTATTCAAATCACAATATGAACCCACTGAAACTAGAGTGAGAGAGAGAGAGAGAGAGAGAGAGAGAGAGAGAGAGAGAGAGAGAGAGAGAGAAAGAGAGACAATTTGCACAGACACCAAACAACTACAATTTTGATGGTATTTTCCACTTTTTTTGGGGGGTTTTTAGTATGAAAAAAAGAGAATTTCATAAAAAAATATAATGACATTTTGAGGTCAAATGAACAAACTGAAATATTTTTCAATTTGAAAAGGAAAAAAAAACAATTTTTTTGCATTTTAAAAATAAAATTTAAGCTTTTTTCAACTTTTTTTTTCTTACCAATCACTTTTTGCTTCGATTCAATTTGCATTTTCATTCGTTCAATTTCATCTTCTGCTGCTTGTCGTTCAATCGATTGTTTTTCGAGCTCTTCTCGAATTGATAACATTTCGTTGCTCATTTCCTGAAAAAAAAACAAACAAATACAAAATTTCCTTCTCATCGGAAATTTTTACATTTATTTTCGTTTGCAATTCTAAATTTCGATGTGCCGCCGTTGCTGAATCGCGTTCATGATCAATCGATAATTCTCGAACAACGTTCTGAAGAGAAAAAAAAACAAAGAAATGCAAATTGATAATCAATTATTAGCTCTACCTGAAGACTTGTTAATGCATCTTGTGTTTCATTTCTAATTTTGATTTCTGATTCATATTTGACTTTCCATTCGTTTGCGGATCGTTCAACTGATTCCAATTTTGATGATAACGAAGCAATTTGAACCTGCGAGAGGAAAAAAAATGAGGTTTTTGCTTTAATCAATCAATAAAATCAATTCACTTGATATTGTTGAGTACTAGTACTTTCAGTTGCTCCTTCTTCAAACTCATGTCCACGAGCTTCAAGTTCCTGAAAATTCCCCAATAAAACCATTTTCGCAAAAAAAAAAAATGCCTGTCAATTTTACATACTCGAACTCTGGCTCTTAGCTCAGTTTCTCGATTCTCTGCTTCAACAGCTTCTTTTGTTGATGTCTCTTCAACAATCATTAAATGTTCCTTTAATCTTTCCAATTCCCTTTTTCTGTTTTTCATATATTTCAGCATCTCTGAAAAAAGACAAACAAAATTTTTCAATGTTGTTGTTTTTTTCCACGATGAGAGCAAGAGAGAGAGAGAGAGAGAGAGAGAGAGGAGAGAGAGAGAGAGAGAGAGAGAGAGAGAGAGAGAGAGAGAGAGAGAGAGAGAGAGAGAGGAGAGAGAGAGAGAGAGAGAGAGAGAGAGAAGAGAGAGAGAGAGAGAGAGAAGAGAGAGAGGAGAGAGAGAGAGGAGGAGAGAGAGAGAGAGAGAGAGAGAGAGAGAGAGAGAAAGAGAGCAAGAGAAAAAGAGAGAGGGAGAGAGAGAGAGAAAGAGAGAGAGAGAGAGAGAAAGAGAGAAAAAGAGAGCAAGAGAAAAAGAGAGAGGGAGAGAGAGAAAGATTCGACACTTACAGTCTGATTTGTTGACTTATTGATTCAAATCGATTTTTCGATTCTTCTTCTTTTAATTTAAAAACATTTAATTGTTCGATAACTTGTGTTAATTGCTCATAATATCCAACACATTCGTTATGTTTTGTCATTAAATGATTCTTCAGCTCTTCATTTTCATTTTTGATCGTTTCCAAATCTTTTTCCAA
Organism: Caenorhabditis drosophilae; assembly: GCA_963572285.1. Lineage (NCBI taxonomy): Eukaryota > Metazoa > Nematoda > Chromadorea > Rhabditida > Rhabditidae > Caenorhabditis > Caenorhabditis drosophilae. The sequence continues at coordinate 5,034,236 of OY751562.1, forward strand.
TTTCATTTTTTCTTCTTTTCCATTCTCATTTTCAGCCGATTCTTCTAATTTCACACATTTTTCTCTCAATTCTTCCAAACTTTTTTCCAATTTTTTCTCTCTTTCTAGACTCAATTTTAATTGTTCCGTTTTTTCAGATAATTCGTCTTCCATTACAATGACTCGTTTCTGAACACAATTTTTTTTTTAGGTTTTTCTTGTTTTTGTTGCATGAATACCTCAATTCCTTCTAATAATCCTCGATCGACTTCTTCGGCTTCTCGGAGTTCTCTTGTCAATTTCTCCTGAGCACTTTTCGATTCTTTTACAGAATCATCAAGCTGGAATTTTATTTTTCTTTCATTATTTGTTTTTAAATGAAAATACCGTTGATTTAAGCGCAATCAATTCCAAATTTTGCTCTTCAATCGTTTTTTTTAGATCATCGATATATCGTTTCATTACTTCATTCTGTAATAACATTTTTTTGATTCTTGATTTTTTTTTTCGCAAAATTGAATCTTACACTTTCTCGAATTGACACAATTTCCTTTTTTTCATCGTTTTCTTCCTGACTTTCTGAATTTACTTCCTTCTTCGTTTCTTTTTCTTGTAAATCACCTAAACACTTTTTTATATTGACCGAAACTTTGATATGTATTTGTTGGGACTTACCAAGAATAATGTCTTCTAAATTTCTTCTAACTTTTTCCAATTCTTCAGAATTTTCTTTTTCATGAACGTATTGTTGTTCCATTCGAAGATATTCTCTTTCAAGTGTCGTCACCTGAATTTTCAGCATAAAGAACTAACTTTAAAAAAAAAAGAAAAAAAAAAGGAAAAAGCGAAACCTGATTCTTTAATTCAGAATTTTCGACAGTCATTGCTTGTTGCTGAATCTGAAGACTGTTTGTCTGCGATATCAGTTCATCCAAACAGCTTTGTCGATTTTCAATTTCTCTTTCCAAATTTCGAACTTCACTTTTCATTTCTTCACATTCATTCGATTTTTCAGAATTCGCTTTCAAAGCTTCCGCCAATTGCAGCTTAAGTGACACATTTATTTATTAAAAAAAAAAAAAAAAACAATAAACTGCAAACTGACAAACCTGCAACATTTCGGCTTCAATTGTGAGCTTTTCAAATTCGGATTCTTCTTCGGCAAGTGTCTGAATTCCTCTTGACAATTCTTCAATTTTTTGCAATCGTAATTCATCCTTATTTGGTTTCGCATCTTTCAGTTTTTTATTTAATTCCTCGATTTCAGATTTATAAGTCATCACTTCTCCTTGAAGCTCTTCTCTTAGGTTTTCTAAAAGTCTGAAAAGTAATAATAATAATAATTTTTATTATTTAAAAAATATCAATGCTTCTTACTCAATTTTCTGCTCTAATAATCCTGCTCTTGTGTCTTCATTTCCACTTTTTGCTTTTAATTTTTCATTGACTTCTTTTAATAATCTCGATTCTTCCGCCATGTATTCATTTTGTTTTTTCAATGATTCAACTTCTTCTCGCAACGACACATTTTCTCCAATTACCGATTCTCTTTCAATTTTGTGCGTTTCTTGAATTGTTTTGAATTGTTCTCGGAATTCGCCGATATCTTTTTCACTTGATGATATGATATCTCTCATTGTTGCATCGTATCTGTAAAAATCCAATCATAAATTCAAATTATTTTTGTGCATTTCTCTACGTTTCCATATTTTTTGTCAACGCTTCGTTTTCAGCTAACAACTTTCGATTGTTTTCTCGTAATTTATCCAATTCTACATCAATTTCAGCAACGGCTACTTGAAACTTTTGCACATCTTCTCTTAGTCGTTCTCGTTCAGCTCTTGATTCATCCAAAGCATTTCTTAATTTATCCACTTCTTCCTTAATTTAAATTTTTCAATTTTATATTTAAAAAAAAATTTTATTTACATTAACCAATGAATCACAATTTTCACGTCTTTGACTGACATCAGCCACTCCACTTCTTAAACGCTCGAAATCATTTGATAATTTTTCAAGCTTTTCCACAGTTTCTTTGTTTTCTCTTTTACACAATTCATATCTTTCTTCATATTCAATTAGACTTGCTTTCAGACTTTCTAGAAAATAAATTTTTTTTTTAGAATAAAATTTAAATAAATAAAAATTACCAATTCGATTATTTAAATCAACATTTCTTGTTTCAACGACAGCATTTTCTCGTTTAAAATCTTCAAACTCTTGATTCAAATCGTTGTAAGCTTGCGCAAGTTCTTGATTTTGATCCCTGTAATAATTAAAATTAATTAAAGAATAATAAAAAAAATACTTTAAGCTTTCAATTGTTTTTGTTGTTTCTTCAATAATTTCATTTTTCTCTTCTTTCGCCATTTCTAATTCTCCTTCAATTTGATGTATTCTGAAGAATTTTAAAATATTGTATTTTTGTCAAAGAATTGAATTTTTGAGAAACCTTTCATCGGCTAGTTCATCTCGACTTTCTAAATCAACAACAACTGGTCTTTCTCCACCATTTTCACTTTCACTTGTACTGATTTTACTTCGAATCATTCCATCCTTTTTATGAACTGTTTCTAATAATTCCTCTCTTTCCAGCATTACAGCATCCAAACCATCTGTATTTGATGTTGATGATGAGGCAGTGTATTGCATTATTTGAATTGATTGAAGTTTCTCTTCGTACATTTCTCGTAGCTCAACAATAGTTTCAGCGTGGGATTCAATTAGTGCTTGAATTTCGTTTTCTTTTTTTTCGCGTAACTCATTCAGTTTTGCGTCGAATTCTGATTTTGAAACCACATTTTGCTGAAAATTGTCATTTTTAAAAAAAAACTCAAATTGAATATTTACGTTATTTTCTGAATTAGTTGAACATGAGCCAACTAATCCTTTCCAATGAGCAACTTCTTTTTTTAAATCTGAAACTTGCTGACTAATTAATTCTTCGTTTATTCCACTGGAATCATCCCATCCAGATTCTTTGATTTGTTCAATTTGAATCTTAAAAAATAAATTTCTAATTCAAGTTGATTTTTGAATTTTACTTTTAATTTTTTAATTTCATCATCTCTTTGTTTGATCATTTTTTCATATTTCGTTCCAACTGCATCAATTTCCACATGAACATCATAAATTTGTTGCTCAAGCGACTTCTTTTCTTCTTCCAATGATTTTACCTTTGCCCTTTCAATTGCGAGTTGTTTTTCAGCTTCAGCACAATTTTTCTTGGCAACCTATTCAAATTTAATTGAAAAACCTTGTTTTTCATGTTTTTAATAAATCGATAAACCTGTAGTTCCGTGTCAGGATCGGCAACTTCTTCTCTGGCTTCTGTTAAAACATCGTTTGCTTCATTCAATACTTCGTTCGCCAATTCTGATAATTGTCCTTGAATATTTCGAAGCCATCCGCTCATTTTATTTAAACTTGTTTCATTTATTTGAGCTGGAAAAAACAATGTTTTAATGATGAAAAAGATAAACAAAAATTATATAAAATTAATCAATAATTTTTGAACTTCAAAAACAAAACAAATAATTCAAAATTTGAAGATTTTGTGGTTTTTGTAAAGAAAGAGGAGAAGAAAAATGATCACGCTGGAATAAAACTGGACTATACACACATTCCAGACATCGTAGTACAGTGAACCTTTTTGAGTTGTGTTTGCACAGTCTGTTTCTGAACACACTTAAGTTGACGCGCAAAACATTTATTTTTTATTTTAATATTTCTCAAAATGATTCCTCAACGTATTCGACCACATATTTATGCTTCTGGCTTGTTGTTGGTTATAACGGGAGGTGCTTTTTGTGCCTATAAAAGCGCTATGACACTAAAAGTAAGAAGAACTATTAAAGTTTTTTTTAAAACTCAATTTTAAATTAATTTTGTTTTAGAAATGGATGAATTCATCACCTCGTTTACAACACGAAGAAATGGAGGATTTTTTGCGATTTAAAGAAAAACAACAATTAAGGAAACTTCAAAATTCATAAAAATTTCTTTTTAAATTTAAAAGCGGGTCATTTTTTAAATTAGAAAATAAATTTTTCAAACTAATTTCGTGACACAAAAGTAAATGAGATTTAATTAAAAATTTTAAATAAAAAAAACATTTCTCAATTTTTATAAAAGTAGTATCGTTTAAATCAGAAGATAATGACAGTAAGTAATCAATTAAATTGAAAACTTAAAAAACAGAATTAAACAAATCAGACGAATTCATCCAAAGAATTAATAGATCTACCAGATGATGTGCGAAATTGTGATTATTTTCATGGAAGCATTCCAAGAATTGAAGCTGAGAATAGTCTTCGAATTGATGGCGAATATTTATTACGAAAAGCTGAATCTTCTGAGGGAATTTATTTGGTGTTATCAGTTAAAAAAGATTCATTTTTTCATTTTCCTGTCAGCCAAGATGAGAAAAAACTGTTTTATTTTGAAACTGTTAAAGATTCCAAAATTACAGATTTAATTTTAAATCATTTGTACGATTTTTAAGCTTAAATTTTACGAAAATTCTTTAAAATCGATTATTTTCAGACAAAATAATATTCCAATTTCAAAATCTTCAAATGTTTTAATCTCGAAAAAAGTTGTTCGACCAGTTTGGCTGATTAAACACGAGAAATTGACGTTGATCAAAAAACTTGGCGCTGGTGCTTTTGGTGAAGTTTTTTTGGCGAGAATGGAGGATCCAACAAACGAAGTTCAATTACAATGCGCTGTTAAGACAATGCGACATGACGCTTCGATTGATGCTCGTCTTCGATTCATGAAAGAGTCTCGAATGATGAGAAAATCGTATCAGCATAAGCATATCGTTATGATATTTGGAATTGCTGTACATTGGAGCCCATTCTTAATTGTTATGGAAGTTTGTCCAAGTAAAAACTTTCAGAAAACCAATTTTCAGCTTTTAAGACAATTATTGATTTTTAGATGGTTCATTGGTGTCTTATCTTCGAAAAAATAAGGGAAACATAACAATTAAAGAAAAGATGAAGTTTGTCGTTGAAACAGCCAGTGGCCTGGCTTATTTGGAAAAAATCAATTGTATTCATCGTGATGTTGCAGCAAGAAATTGCCTTTTATCTGCGACAAATGTTTTTTTTTCACTTTTTTTCTCTTCAAATTTTTAATTTCAATTTTAGGAGATCAAAATTTCAGATTTTGGACTTGCTAATGATAAATTTTTAGTGATTGATTATACCCTTGATAAACTCCCAATCAAATGGTTATCACCGGAAACAATGCAAGAGAAAATTTATTCCTTAAAAACAGACATTTGGTCATTTGGTAAATAACCTTTTGCTAATCGAAAAAAAAACTTTAATTTTCAGGTGTGACTGTTTGGGAAATATTCGCAGATGGTGAAGAACCCTATCCGGGACTTACAAATGTTCAATCACGCGCTAAAATCGTTGTTCAAGATTATCGAATGAAAATGCCTGATGGAACCCCTCAAGAAGTGATCGATGTTGTTGAGACTTGTTGGAATAAAAATCCCGACAAACGTGGAACAATGAGTGCTCATCACGCAACTCTTTCAGCTATTACAATTAACTGAAACTAACTTCTGAATAATTATTCAAAAGAAAAAAAAATGTTTATTAAAATAAAACTTTTTTTTAAAAACTCAATTGACGCAAATAATTATTTGCTCGCAATTTCTTTTCCCTTCTTTTCATATAATTTGGCTAATTCTTTTGGACATGTATGCATATATCCTTTATTGGCTTCGCAGATTTCTTTCATTCGCTTGTAAGGATCATATTTTCTAAAAAAAAAAAAAAAAAAAATGGAAAACAATATCCGGTTTTTAACGTTTTAAAACTTACGCAAAGAATTCTTCATATTTATTGTGTCTTGGTTGAACATAAAGACCAACAAATGCCGCCCAGGACGCAATTGATATGGCTAACGATGACCAGACGGCTTTTCGGCCATATTGATGAAGCATATTGCGGGTTGCGGAAGCGGCGACCATTCTTCTCTTAATTTTTTAAATTATAGAAAAAATTAAATTATTGGAATAATTACAAAATTACGCAAATTATATTATCACCACGTAGAACACACGTTTAATTTCCTGAATAATAAACACCGCCCGAGATTACTGTATCTTTAAATGTGTGCCAACACCACATTCTATAATTTGCGTACTGTTTGATTTTTTTATGTTACTGTAATTATTTAATTAAATTAAGAAGGAATTTCCCACAAAATAATATTATTCATATCCAAAGCATTGAAACACCAATTTTTGAGATAAAAAATCCCGCTAAAATTTTAAAAAAAAACTTTGGTGGGAAAAATGAAACAAAAAAAAAGCAATGAAAAATAATTGGTACAATCCGCATTAAATTAAAAATAAGGAAAATAGTTGCCAAGTTACAAAAAAAAGAAAAAAACAAAAGAAAAATAAAACGAGTTTTGGCATTCCCGTTGCAGATAAAAATATATCCGTTTTCCGTTAATAAACAATCAAGAAGAAATAAGCATTGTCACAGAAAAATATTCAACTGGTTGTTGCTACAACAAAATATATAAAAAGATCGAGACAACTCCAAGATATTTACATCATATTCAGATTGAGTATTGTGAAAAAAAAAATAAAGAAAACAAAAAATTAAATCTACAATCAACGAATTTCAATTCTACACAAAAACATTTTTTTTTTTAATTTCATTTATCATCGACGAGACTGGGTTGGGGGAGGGGACGGGGAATTAACAATGGATATTATTTTTAAATTTATTTCACCTCTCATCCATTTCTCTTATCACCAAAAAACCAACAAAACACAATTATTTACCTAATTCTACACTTCCCAAGGCAAACATGTTTGGCGACAAACTTAAATTTCAAATCAAAAACACATTTTTAATTGAATTTTGAACCAAATGAAACAGTGGGGACACTTTTGCTGGAAAGAAGTGATCAAGAATAACAGAAAAGAAGATAGAGAGCAACTGAGGGAAAAAGAGGAAAGAGAGAGAGAGAGAGAGAGAGAGAGAGAGAGAGAGAGAGAGAGAGTGAGAGAGAGAGAGAATTTTACAGTGATTTAAAATCGAATTTTTAAAATGGTCAAATTCAATCTTTACAAAAGTTGAACATAAAAATGAAAAGAAGGAAATATTCGAATGAGTAACAACAATCAATAAATTGATCAAAAAAAATAATAATGAAAAAGCACCAAAATAGGAAAAAAAAAAAAAAACAAGAAAAAATGCAATTCATTCTACAATTCAATCTTTTGATGATTGTCCTCCACCCCCTCCTCCTCCTCCTCTATTACTACTTTTCTCTGATTCTTCATCTTCATCATCCTCATCAATTTCAACCGCTTCTGGAATACTATTTGGTGGACTGTCGGTTGATCCTCCAGTTGATGTTCCGCTTGCAGTTCGTGATGGAAGTCCAGATGTTGGTGGCTTTTGGCAAGGATCCAATATCAGATATTTCAAAATATCTGATAATGAAACAACTCCAACAACCTGCAATTTGCGTTCAATTATTGATTTTAACGTTTATTTTTTTAAAATTAAATCGAACCTTTTTATCATGATCCGTTACAATCAATCGATGAACTTCTGCTTTAACAATTGCTTCCAACACATGAAACAGTGAATCCGTTTCCAAGCACGTTTGAACTCCTTCAAACCATTCGGAACGATGTTGAAGCGCTTCTTGTACTGTACAATCTAATTTGTCATACGAATTCTCAGCAGCCAAGCTTATGACATCAAATTTCGCATAAATATCCACCACTTTTCCATTCTCATCAATTAATGGCAACGCTGATACTCGATTTTTCAAGAACAATTCAAGAGCATCATGAATTGGCGTGTTAACATTGCAGCATAAAATATCACCCCATGCACCAATTCCAAGCTCTTTTGGGGAGCAACTCATAAACGATGGTCTTGGTAAATCCCGCATCTGAAATAAAATAAACAAAAATGAATTTAACTCTCCAAAAAATTTTTAAAAAAAACTTACATAAAGTGACAAAAATTTGATAATTCTTTTGTGTGTTAAAATATATGTTATATTTCCAGTTTTTTTATCTAAAACCGGTAGTCGATGCACTTTTGCTTCACATAAGATTTCAACAGCTCGATGAAGACTTTCATTTGGATCAATCGATACAAACGGTCGAAGTGATCCATCTTGTTCAAATTGCTCTCTCCAATGACTGATTTGTTGATCTTCAAGAGCTCGAATTCGTTCAGGATTATCACCTTTCTCATAATGTCTGGAAAAGGAAAAGAAAAATGGAAAACTAAATCAATGAGCAATTTGGTTCTTACTTGCACAAAATCTTAATGAAATCAGTGATTGTGAGCATTCCAGTAAATTGTTGCTTGTCCGAATCCCACAATGGTGCGGCTCGAACACCATTGTAAACCAGCGCATAGAATGCTTTTCGAACTGGCAAATGAGCATCGAACACAACCAGTTTTGTTGATGTCGGAATCAAGTCGTAACATTTATGAGCTTTCATGAACAATGAATAAACAGCGTCGTGATTATCTGAATTCATGAAATTCGTTGATTGAAAAAATTCAATTTTTCTTTTTTTGATTTTAAATTTTTGAATGCAATTTTTCTTCTGAGGGTTTTTTTTTTGCTCTCCGCCTCTTTTTTTTTCCTACCAAAAAATATTGCATTTATATCGGGAACTGCTGTACCAATTGTCATTGAGTCAAATGAGGAAAATAATGAGGCCTGAAATATGAAAAGACGAATGAAACGTAAACCGTACCATCTGCTGACGTGTGCCACGTATAGAAGTCAAAGATCGGATCAGAAAGTGGAGCTTTTACGACGCCCATTGCTCCGGGCGAAATTCGAAGCGACGACATTGAGTTCGCGTGCTTTCGTGGCACTCGGAAAATGATCACCGGCAATTTTTGCGCCGGTTTCGACGATTGTCTTGCCGATGATTCTGCTTGTGACGCGGCCGATTCGCTTCGCTCGCGAATCTCGTTCGCCAATTCGGCTAATTTACTGTGCGACGTGTTGCCCACTCGCGATTTTCCATAATGCCCCGTCGCTGGCAATGATTTGACTGTATCATAATTGTCTTGCGTATAATCATCTTCCTCAACTTCATTTATTGCATCCTCAGCATCTTTTGCCCTTCGCTTTGTGCTTCTGCCGAATAATGTTCGTCTCAGCGTTCCAGTTGCTCGCGTTTTGGCCGCTTTCAAAAAACCCTTCTTCGTCAATTTCGGCGCTGATACAATCGGCTCATCATCAACTGATATTACCAAATCTCCAATTGGTGGCGGCGGAATTGACGGTGGCGTATTTCGATTGCCTTTTGCCACCATTTTTTTTTCGTCGATTTAATCAAATTTTCAGCGACAATAGAAAAAGCTGAGAAACGAAGCGATTTTCGTTTATTTGAAAATAAAAAGTGAATATGAAAATTTTGTTTTTTTCGCTTGTTGTGTTTCAAACGTTATCGAGTTATGTCGTTGCCTGTGCTTCTACGAAAATGTGATGCGACATGGAGCAGACCAAAAACCTTTGGTTGTCGATTCGAAATTAATTTTTTTTTTTGATTTTTGAAACAAATTGATTTCTTCCCTTTCTTCTTTTTCAACAAAAACAATTTCTGAAAAAAAAACAAAACTAAAATAAGGTGAAAAAATATAAAAGGAAAATGAGAAAACGAGACGATTGAAAATTAAAGGAGGAGGAAAACAAAAAAAACGAAGAAGAAAGAAAGAAAAGATGAAAATGATACAAAATTAGTTGACCAATAATGGAAAAAAAAAATTTGTCAAAAAAAAAAAAAGAAAGAAAAAAGACAACAAAATCAATACATATTTTTGATATGAATGATTGAAAAGGGCGTCACAACATTGAGAAAAGATATCAAAACATTTTCATCTCTTTTCTATCTTTTTTTCTTTTTCCTTCTTTAAACAATTTTTATTTGAATTAAAAAAAAACGTATTTTTTCCAAAAATTATTTCATCATTTTCATTTAATTCTGAATTTTATTATTCCTTTTTAAACTTTTTAATCTTGAAAAATAACAAAAAAAGAAAGAAAGAAGCTTAAAAGAATTCACAATTGGATTAATCAAATTAATCTGTTTTTAATTCGCAAAAATAACTAAAGGGGGGGGGGGAGGGGGAGAACGAAGATCCAATAATTCACTTTACAAATGTTGAAATTTTTGACAACAAAAATTTTTGTGAGGAAAAATAGCAACAAAAAAAACGAGCAAAAATCATCATACGGGGGAAAAAAGAGAGAAAAAATCCACCGTTTTCCCCCTTTTTTTCCTTTTGATAAGCTTTTTCTCAAGTCACATGCACTTATCAACTTTCCCTTTTTGAAAATATTAGAATTATTCATTATTTCAACGTCACAAATATTTTTCTTATTTTTCAATTTTTTGGTGAAACTTTTTTCTACAAAAACGTAACTTGAAAGATCAATCGAATCTAATAATTTTATTTCAAAGATCTCTCAATTTCTTCACTTTTCATTGATTGAAAACAGGAAATTGTTGACTTTTTTGTGTTCGAACATGAAAAAAAGGGTGGAAGAAAAAAAAAAGGAAAAAAAGAATTTCAATTTTTTAATGGTGGAAATATTCTCAAACAAAAAAGCGTTTATTCTTTTTTGTTCCACATTTAAAATTCTTTACAAATATGAAATTTGGAAAAAAAACAAGAAATTACGTAGTGTCGTCAAACAATTCTCTGAAGAAAAAAAAAGAATAAAAAAAAGAGGACAAAACTAAAAATTGAATATCAAAAATCTACATAATCGCCTTTTCTCTCTCTCTCTCTCTCTCTCTCTCTCTCTCTCTCTCTCAAAGCGTGCCAATTGGGAAAAAAAAATCAAATTCGAAACAGAAAAAAATGAAGAGGAAAAACATTTATGACATAATTCAATCAAATTTCTTTTCCGTTTTTTTTTCGTCTAAAAAATCAATTTTATCATTTTTTTTGTTGTTTTTTTGATAAAAATTTCCAAAAAAAAAAATTGCCAGAAAGAAACAAACAGACGAAAAAAGGTGAAACAAATTGGAAATATGGTGGTGTTCGAGCAAATAAAATCGCACAATCAAAAACTGTGGAAAGACGGAGGAGCGGAGCATAAAATGGAGAAGCAAACAAAATTGCTTTAATCGATTCGAAAAATCAAAAAAAAATGCTCAAAAACTTGGAAAATGTCTTTATTTGACATTCATTCACACTTTTAAAAGTGAATGGTCGAAATTTGGTAGAAAAACTCACGTTTCTATCTTTTTTTTTCTTTATTAAAGTTTAAAATTGTATTTTGTAGTGTCAAAAAAGACAAAAAAAAAGTGCAACAAAAAACCTTTTTTAAAGATTAATATGATTCAATTTTGTCTGGAATTCATTGAAACTAATCGGAAATGTTCAAACCTTTTTTACGAAAAAAAAAGCTTTTTTTTTAATTTGAAATTTCCATTCATTTTTTTTCTGATCTCGATTAGAAATTTCAGCTTTTACTGTCAGACAAAAATAGGGGGAAAAAATTTAGACATTAAAAATTATCCTGAATGAAAAAAAAAAGGAAACGTAAAGTTCAGTCATGGAATTCAAATAAAATGCACTTTTTTTCTGAATAAACAGAATAAATATTAGAAATCGAGGAGAAGATGAAGGAATTATTAATTTAAAACAATTTTAAAAAAAACGATAATATTTCTCATTTTAAAGCTTAAAATTATTGATTTTTTATCGTCGTTTTCAAGTTTACCAAAATCGAAAATTTTTGAAACAAACATCTGCCGCGTGAGCAATCAAAAATTTACAATTTACCAAGTCAAAGATTGCCTTCTCAATAATCCTTTTTTTTTCTTCTTCAACAAAATACAGAACAAAAATATCGAAACGAGGGCAAGAAAAAATGAGACATCACAAACGATGAGAAGAAGCAACACAGAAAAAAAAAGAAAGAGAGAAGAAGCTCACTGAGCCCTATAACCAAACACAACAATCGATTTGAGAGCTCAGTTTTTTCTCGGTTCTGGTCGTCGGCCGTTAGAATGTGAACGAAATGAGATGAGAAGCAGAAGACAAAAAACAAAACAAAAAAAATAAAGGACACATGGAAGGGGCGGATATGGGGCGGAGTAGGAGGAAAAAGAACGAGAAGAATTAACCAATAAAATTTGATGATGGAATTCATCACGTTTCAATAACAGCACATCAGGCTCGGCTCATTTCATCAAACTTTCTTTCCCTCCCCCCCCCCCCTTTCGTCAAACTTAAGGGCAAAAGCAGGAGGAAGTGGAAATGGTTTTTTGACGGCGATGGATACTTGGCAGTAAAAAAAAAACTTTTTCAAAGGAGATTGACAACATTTTATTGTGTTTTCAAGTGAAAAAAATGGCTTTTCATTCTATTTTTGGAAATTCTGAGCTTACAAAATGCAAAATCGTCATTTTTTTCTTTCTTTTCGTAAAATCAATTGCTCAAACATTTTCAAAAACCAAAAATATCAAATTTCATATTATTCAATCCCCTTTTTCATTTTTCCTTTCACATGAGAAAAATTTTTTTTCCTTTCTGGTCTTCACTGAAAATCATCAAAGGTTCAAAAACTATTTCAACACAAAAAAAAAATGAAATGAAATCTAGCCAAGATCAAACCATCTTCTTTCTTCAACACAATAAAGTTCAAATAACCAACGATATATTTTTTTACCAAAAATATCTGTCTCCGCCGGGAATTAATAAATAAATAAATTCAAAAGAAAAAAAATGTAAAAAACGTTTCCAAAACCTATTCGAATTCATTTTTTTTACATCTGTTTTTGCACAGCTGTTTTTCAACTAAAACTTTGACTGAAAATCAAATAAATTCGAATCTGAATTGACATGGTGGAAAACAAAGTTAAGAAGGGATGGGGGGGAGGGGGCTGCACGTTTTTTCATTTCCAACATTTTTTAATTCAATCAGAAGAAGAAAACTTTAAAAAAAAAACGAAATTTTATTACAAAAAATGTTCATTCTTTGATCATTATCATTTTATATTTTCAATGAATTTCAATGATAACAAACAATCCTTATGATATCATTGATCGAACTTATCTTGATCATATATCAAAATATTGACATTTATATTGATCAAATTGCACGTGTCACCCAATTTTGATTCAATCAACAACAACTTTTATGGTGCAAAATATGTCGGGAAATTAGTTTTTCTCTTCTATTTTTACAAATTACGCTGGAAAAAATGCATGCAAAATAAAGAAAGGGGCGTGGGAGACTAGGAGGGGGGGGGGGGAGGGTGGGGCGGTAAAAAAGCTAAAATCAATCACGACCACTTTTATGCACTGGTCATTCGATCGACTACAGACATGAAAAAAAAACTACTAGAGAGAGAGAGAGAGAGAGAGAGAGGGGGAAAACACAGAAAAGCTTCGCTATTTACGATGGTTTGGAGAGGATTAAAGAAAGAGAGAAGAAAGAAGAGAGAAAGAGAGAGAGAGAGAGAAGGAGAACGATGGATTTTATGTATAAATTGAAAACGAGTCATGTTTTCTCGAAAAACAAAAAATATAACGAAAAAAAGATAGACAGAGAGAGAGAAAGAGAGAGAGAGAGAGAACGTGGAAAGCCCTCACAGAAAAAGCCCACCCAACCTTAATATTCATCCAAAGAATATTAGTCAACAAAACCGTGAGGAGGGTCAAAAGATGATAGTAGATGAACAATGTGACTACACTACAACACGGAGGCAAAATAAATGTGAGAGAGAAAGAGAGAGAGAGAGAGAAAGAGAGGAAGAGAGGGAGAAAGAGAAAACGGAGAGGGAAAGAGAAAGAGAACAGCTTATAACATTCGTCATGTTAGAGACGCAGACGGAATAAACCTTTCCTTCCTGTTACCTTTTCTCTCTCTCTCTCTCTCTCTCTCTTTCCTTTCTGCTTCTCCCTTTTTCGTACCAAAAAAAATATGAAAAAAAAACAAATTGAAACAGAAAAAAATCTTTGTTCACTCCAGTTTCAGCTTCTGCTTTTTTCAATTATTATTTTCCATATTTTTTATGACGTCATATGATCAAATAAAGAAAAAAAAAATAATAAAAAATCGAATTAACACCACATTTTTATTTGCAGCTTTTCGTTTGCACGAACAATTTCTCTCGAATTTCAGTCAACAAAGAACAAATGTAAAGTTAGGAAGGAGGGGGGGGGGGGGGTTGGTGGTGAAGAAGAGGATGAAGGAGAGGATTATTTTTTCAAACGTCAATTTTATTTTTAAATATTTGAAAACTTCAAAAACTGAAAAAAGAGAAAAACCTTTTTTTTATAAACAAAAAATATTTTCTTGATGAAATCCAACACCATTTTATTTGTTTTGTTGTTTTTTTTTTAAATTTTTTATTATACATCGCACGATATGAATCGTGAAGACGATAGATCAATCAAAAAAGATGCGTTTGCCAATGGAAGGAACACAAACGTCGGTGTCGGTCGTCATCCTCCCCTCTCCGCTTCAATTTTCCACACTTTTCCATCTGTTTTTCTTCTAACACACACAGACACTCACACATGTGATGACACTCATGAAAAACGGCTGAAAAATATTCAAAAACCAATGAAAATAAAAAAGAGGGTGAGGAAGGGGTAAAGGGGGGGGGGGGGGAAACCCATCGAAAAATTTAATGATGATTTTCAGACATTTTCTGAAGAGAAAAGCCACACAAAAAAAGAAAGAATGAATGAAAACAAAGTAGAGAAAATTGTGGAGAATAAAAATAATTAAATGTGACCTTTTTTTCAGTGCGTCCCTTTACCAAAGCTTTTCAATTGTCGATTTTTTCTCTTCTTTTTCCAATTTCGATTTTAAACATCAAAAAACCCCCCGAGGAAAAGAAATGACATGAAAAAAAAATTTGAAAACAGTTTTGGCGCTCTTCTTATCAAATTTCGAACTAAACTTGACATTGGGGGGAAAAAACGAACAAATTAATTCGATACAATTTTTCCTTGGGATTGTTTACAAGAAAAAAACAAAAAATCAAACCTCCTTTTCTGATCCGCTCTTTTTTTCTTCTAAAATTCTTTGGAAAAAAATAAAACCAACTTCTTTAATAAGCAATGCTGTATGATTAATTGTTGGCGAACCTAAATCAAGGCCCGAATCAAAACTTCTGAGTCCAACACATCCAGCTGATGTAAACGATGCTCGTTGAACACGTCCACTGATGGTTTGTCGACGATTCGGCGAATTTGCTGAATTTGCTTCGTTTTTTTTCCTTTTTTTGTTTTAAAATGAGATTTTGAAAAGGACTGACAAGAATTGAATGTGAAAATTACAAAAAAAAAAAAAAAAAACACTTTGTGCAACATTTTTTTTTCCTCACCCAAATGCGTATCACAAGACGCACTTGCTCTTGCTGCGACACTTTGCGGTGATGAATTCATTGGACTTCCAGATAATTGAAGCTGAAATTCACATTTATCTTCTTCACATTTCTTTTTTTTTCTTTTCTCGTTTTCTGTGTTTCAATCATCTACCGAATATGTTCGATGTCTTCCTCTTACAAAATCGACAACTTGTGTTACCGGACTTCGCCGCTTCGATGATTCCACATTTGCCATTTGTGTATCGACAAAAAGTGGTCGAGCTCGCGGTGAAAATGTGTTGTTCGCTGAAAACCTTTTCCTCCTCAACCATTTTTGTTTTTGCTCTCTCTCTCTCTCTCTCTCTCTCTCTCTCTTTTTTTTCCGTCGCGCTCCCGTTCATTTTCCGTGATTTTTTCCATTTTTTCTCTTTCTACTTGTTTGTGCACTTTCGTTTCGTTTCGTTTCGTGTTTTTTTCTGACTGAATAATCCATGAAAATCAACAGAAACATCAAACAAAGACAAAACTCAACGAACAATCAACAGAGAACAAAGTGAACATTTTGGGAGAAAAAAGAAGAAGAAGATGGAAATCAAAATTGAACAAACCTTGCCCTGTCACACCGCAGCTTGATGATATTGAACCACCAAATTGGCCTGAAACTTTCTTTTTTTTTTTGGGGCTTTTTAACGTCTCAAGTTTTAAATTTTTTTTTTGTGATGAGGACAAGAAAAGAAGAAAATGTGTTGTTATTGTTGTTGTTAAACTACCTGATCCATTCCCTTTCTCAATGCTCAAAATTCGTTTTCGAAATTTCGTGATTAATCCTTTTGATGGTAGCGGTGCTGGTTGATCTTCGGATGCTGAACAGCATTCATTTTCTTTCACAGTTTCTATCGATTTTTTCGTTGTTGTGTAGCTACAAATTGCTACTTCTCCATCCAAACTTATTGATTTATCGATCAATTTTCGAACTGAATTGATTGCGCTTCGATTTGGCTTCTGTTTCTCTTCGCTCAACTTTCGTCTTATTCCGAACTCAACTTGATCATTTGTTGATGGTTGAGCTGCTAGTAAAATGATCAACGATGTTGGTTGCCGATTACCGAAATCGTTTGCTTCAATTTCGGTGGTCGCAAATGTTGAGTTGTCGGTACAAATTGCAGCCATTGAAAATTAATCAAAAATCGATCGATTTTCTCTATAACTCGAACAACAATTGGTTTTTTTTTTCTCATTCGAGATAGGAAAAATAAGACAAAAGAAAAAAGGAAGAGAAAAGCTCAATTGAAAACCGTTGAAGACACTTCTTCTTCTTCTTCTTCCTCCACACATTTCAGAAAAAAAAAACATGGAAAAGATTGAAAAAAAAGATAAGAAAAAAGTCTCAAAAAATCAAGTGAAGAAATGAAGAAAAAAACAACAACAACAACAACAACAACAGAATTCTGTTAGGCTCACTGAGCAATCTTGAATGAGTGCTCTTTTTCCTTCTTTTTTTTACTGGTAATGTTTGACAATTTATCTTAATCTTCAGAATCTCGTTTAGAAACATGAAAAATTGCTTAAAAGAGAGCGAAAAATAGTCAAAAAATTTTAATTTAATTCTTTCTTTTTTCTTCCTCGCGTTTCCCCATTTGACATATCACCTTCATTTTTCATCAATCTTGAGAATAAAAGCTTCTTCATTTTTTTTTGCGAAATAAATACCGGAAATTGTTCCCATTTTTGGGCTAGAAATTTATTTTTCAAATATCAAGAAAAAAAGGAAACAAAAGGAAACAAAAAAAAAACAATCGATATATTATTGAAAAATGGAAGCAAAATCAAAAATTGCTTCAAAAAAAAAACATTCAATAAAATCGACAATTTTTTTTTTGAAAAATATTTTTCATGACTTTTTTTTTGATTTTGTTATTTTGTTGTTTTCTGTTATTCTGGGAATACAAAAAATTATATTTTTTTTTGCTGGCGGTGGTTAGGTTAAAAGTTTGAAAATCATCAACTTTTTGTTGAATTTTTTTTCAACAAAAAAAATCGCAGAACAAAAATGAAAAAAATTAAAGAAAAAGTAAAGGGGGGAGGAGGCGGGGACAATTTAATTTGAATTTTTTTCAAATAAATTTTTTTCTCAAATTATTCGTTCCAGACAAGAGAACAATAAAAGGTGACTAAAATTATAAAATGATCAATTCATCTTCTTTTTCTCACCTAATACAGTATTTTTTTTTAATTTGAAAACTTTTTTTTTTCGTTGAAAAAAATTCAAACCAATTTTATTTTTCTTTTTCTATATTTTTATTTTTTTTTTACGAAAAACAAGCTTGAATTTTAATTGGAAAATTGAAATCAGTCAAAAATCAATTCGGAAACAAATAAAAGACGAAGAAAAAAACGAAAAAACCAATTTTTTAATGAACAAAAATTGGATGGGTGGGAAGGAACTTCACGTGATCAGATAAAATCAAATCATTTTGACAATGATACGTGCTGCCATTTCTCTTCCGTGAGAAATTATTTTATGAACAAAAAAAAAAGGAGAAAAAAAAAGAAGATCAAACTTTTTTCCTTCTTCTTCTTCTTCTCTATCAAAATACAACTGATTAGTTCAACTTTATTTTTGATATTTGTTGAAAAAGAAAAAAAGAAAAAAAAGAAAAGAATAATAAACTTATAGAATCATTATTTTAAATAAAGGAATACATTAAAAAAATATTAATTTATTTTATTTTTTAAATAAAAAACAAAAAATAAATATGAGCTTAACTATTTTTAAATTTTTTTATTTTTTTTCGATTCATTATTTAAAAAAAATGAAAAATAGAAAGAAAAACAGTATCTTTTTGTTTTTCTCAAATAAAAGAATTCGTCGATTTTAAAACTTAAATGCCCTTTTGTTTTGAGTTTTAGAAAAGAATTGCCAAACAGCTCATCTATCAATTCTCAAGTCTTTTTTATTTTAAATTATTCACCGGAAATTTCGGTACATTTTTATTGACTTTTTTCTTCTTTGAATAATTTTTTAAAATTAATCAAAACTAATCGCTTCAATTTAAAATTAAATTTCCTTCTCAATAAAAAAATAAAAATTATGCTGATCAAAAATTATCATTTTAAAATTGATAACAAACATTTTGATGTGTTTTTGTTTTCAAAATTTCTGATTTAATTTCCAATTAATATGGATCAAAAATCAATAATATTATTATTAATAATAATAATAATAATTTTCTGCATTTTCTGAAATAATTTTCATTTTCAATTGCACATCAACATTTTGTCTAACTTTAAATTCTTAGAATTCGCGTTTATTATTACAACAATCTCAATTGCAATTAACACGTGATCGAGTTGTTCTTGAGGTCAACAAAAATTTTGATGAAGAAAAAAAAATGATTTGAATAACTCAAAAAAAAAAACCGCGTGTGGATTTTGTTATTGAATCGACGAACAAATTTCTAATGCAAAAAACATTTCAAAAAACAATTATTTTACCAAATTGTCTTTGTTTCTCTTGGGAAAATAATTTTGATTGAATTTTTCGTGATATTTCAACGAACAAAAGGATAAATAAAATCAGAAATTGAATAACAGAATGAAAAAAAAAAACAATGAGAAAAACTTTTGAACTTTTCTAGTTCAAAAATTTTTCTTCATTCTTTTTTATTTTTGATTAATTTTATCCATTTTTTCCTTCCTGCCATCATTTTTCGTCAAAAGTGGAATACAATATCATATTTCACACATAAATTGAAAAAAATCATGTTCTTTGCTCATAAAAAACGTTGTGAAAGAAGAAAAAGAAGAATACAAAGCTAAAAATAGAACAGAAAGAGCAGGTTTTGAAAATTAAAAAAAACCACTGAGCAATTTATTCAACAACTGCTTGGGGAAAAACAAATCTTTAAAACATCTAAAAAATTAAGGCTTTCACCACATAAAAATGGAATTCAAGTTTTGAAAGAAGGGAATAATATTTTTTTCGCGTTTTTTTTTTCAATTGACTGCCTAAATCGACTTTTTTTTTGTTGAAACTTTTTCGCTCGATAAAATCCAAGAAGCAAAAAAAGAAAGAAGATGAACAGAGAAAAAATGAGTTCGGTTTTTTTCCTCAAAAAAAAAAAAAGAAGGAAGAAGAGGAAAAAGAAAAAATGACGTTGATTTACAAAAACATTTTTTAGCATTGAAAATAGTTTCAAATTTTCCGGCTCAAAAACTTGAAAATACTTTCATTCTTTCTTTTTTTTGTTTTTTTTTTAGAATTAAGAATAAACTTTTTTAAAACAAGTTGTATTGTTTTGTTCGAGTGGTCAGTTTAAAAATACGAAAAAAAAAAACGAGGAAAAGAAGATTTTTGGCCAAGAAAAAATAAAAGCGTGGAAGGAAAAACAAGTCGTTAGTTAGTTGTGCGAGCAGACTACATACACAACACCATCATTTCTTGTTTTTGTTTATGCCATTTTTACAAACTTTTTTCAGACTTTCCGAAACTTCTTTGAATTAACCTAATAACAAATCTTTCAATCATTTTGTTGTTTTCATTTCAAATTTTTGAAATCTTCAATGAGTTTTCCAATAGAAAATTGACGTTTACTCTTCTTGTCTCATCACAAAAAAAAAACACACACATTTTAAAAAACTAATTCGCTTACCTCCTGAATCTGGTGGTCGTTTCAAATTCTTATTAGTTATTTTCGAGACATCAGCGTCTTTCATGCTGAAAATGGGAGACACTATTCGTTTTTTTTTTTTGAAAACAAATCAAATATTGCCATTGGCATGCAAAACACAACGATTTGTCTTGTTTTCGACCAACAATTCTTGTTTTTCATTGAAAATCATGTGAAAATATTCAAATTTGACGTTTAAGGAAATTTGTTTTTGATATTTCTTTCAATTTCGAATGCGTTCAATGAACGGAAAAGAATGATAAATTGTTACCTGACATCATCTGATTGATTATCTTGTTCAATTAAAGTATCATCTTGATTATTTCCCGTTGACCATTCAATTGCAACTTCAGCTGTTTCATCTGTATGCGTTTCTTGTCTTCCTGATCCTGAAGTTCGAAGATTCAACAGTAAAAAAACCAACAAAAAAAGTTGACTTTTACCATGAGCAACATTATTTGAAGATGATGGTGAGGTTGGAAAAAAAACCAATAATCCACCACCTCCACCTCCAATGTGTCCACTAATTGTACTTCCAGATGATAAACGTCTGCAAAATTGATTTGAAATTAATAAATGATATGCTGATCAATTACCTTGCTCCTAACATTCCAGAATGAGCATCAGATTGTGATCGATTTCTCATTCGATTATCCCCAACTGATCCACAAAATACTTCAGGTGGTGGTGAGCAAATTGGCGGATAGCCAAGATCTAAAATATTTAAAAAAAAACGAAGATTTTAAAGTAATTTTATTTATTTTCAGACCTTCATCTAAAAGTGTTTCGGATGGTAGATTAAGACTAGCTTGTCTATTTCTTCGTCGATATCCTTCCATAAATCTAAGAAATTAATTAAAAATTAATAATTTGAAAAAAATCAATAAAAAACCTTGAACCCCCATGAGGTGAATGTTGAGTTGGTGATGGTAATTGTTGATTTCTGTGTTGAGCTTGTGAAAGAAGAATTTCTCTTGGGCTTGCTCCTGGCGTATAAGGTCGTTTATGAGTTGACGAATTTGAATGATGGTGATAACTATTATGATGAAGTTCACCACTTTCAACATCAATTGACGTTCTTGAATAAACATTTCGAGCAATTGGTGCTGTTGGTGATGTTGGTTGTCTTAATGACGACATTGTTTTCCACCTTAAAAACAATTATTTTTATAAAATAACGAAGCAAACTTTTAGGAAAGAAAAACATGTTTTACTCCAGTGTGAAAATAAATAAAAATGTTGTTTTAATACACAAAAAATAGCGAGAAAAAAAAAGAAGAAAAGTTAAGTCGGTTTATATTACAAGTTTTTGAATTTTTACCCGATGAAAACACTTTTTTTGGACTATGTAGAAGGTCGGCAAACTTTATTTCTTTGCCTTTCTACAAACATTTTCTTGTGATCAATGATTTTCTATTTTTTTTATTTAAATTTAGGCTTTTGGAGGTCATAGAAAAATGAAGAAATTAAAAAAAAGATAAATTACAATTTCCTCTCCAAAATTTTTTAGAAAAAAAACTATATTCCTCTCGAGACAACGTGCAAAAAAATAAGTGCAACCCTTTAAGTTACAGTAGACTTTGAATGGATTTTTAATTATTTTGAATTTTTTTCTGCTAAAAATAATATAAAAATAAAAAATAACTTAATTGACGATAAAAATAAATATTTGATAATTTTTTTTGTATGCTTTTTGGGTTAAAAAAATTCGCATGAAAAGAAATGATTTTGATTAAAAATTTGTTGAAAGAAATTATTTTTTCAAAAATTATTTTTTATTAAAAAAAAATTGTGCATTTTCTGCTGTGACATCAAAAAGTGCACATAATGAGCATAATTTTCGAACAAAAGAATGAAAAAAATAGAAAAAATAGGGAAAATAGCAACGAAAAAAAAATCTTTGATCGAAACGGCATAAAAATAGGCAAAAAATGAAACGAAAATAAATGAAAAGATGAGAAAAAACAGGGGAGGATCGAGATGGATGCAAAAACGTCAAAACAGTCTGTTTTCTCATCCAAGGACGACGGCGACAGCGACGGCGACGGTTTTTTGTATTGTTTTTGTGTTTTCCTTTACGCATAGCAAAAGAATAAAAATGGGATGACAATCGTTTTAAATTTACACAAATCGAAATTTGGAAAAAAAAACAAAAAAAAAAACAGAAATTTTTTGTTCAAATTTTGATTTTATCTTCATCATCTTCACGTTCGTTCAATGTGGCTTTTAAATTACGGTAGCACAAGTTTGAAATGTGTCTTCGTTTTTTATTTTCTCATCTCAATTAATTATCCAAACTTTTTTATTTTCAAAAATGAAAAATTCTTTTAATTTAGCTCAAAAATGGGGGGTGGGATTGAGACAACCAAAAAAAGGCGCGGACGAATGGCTCAATGACGCCAGCTCTTTCTCTCTCTCTCTCTCTCACACACATTTCTATCTCCCTCTTCCTTTCTCTTTCTCTCTCTCTCTCTTACACACACTTCTATCTCTCTTTTTCTCTCTCTCTCTCTCTCTCTCTCTCTCTCTCTCTCTCTCTCTCTCTCTCTCTCTCTCTCTCTCTCTCTCTTCCCATTTTTATTCGATGCGGGTGGTCAAAATAGATAGAAATAGTGTAGAGAATAAAAGAGAGTTTAGAGATGTGGAAAGTATTCATTTGCGAGAGAGAAAAAAAAAATGTTTTTGTTGTATTCAACAAAAATGCATCATACGACAAAAAAAATAGAATAGACAAATTGGAGATGAAAAAGAGAAAGAGAGAAAAATATTCGAAAACACATTTTTTCATATTCGAACTTCATTTTGCAACATAAAAAAAGGCGGAAATTCAAATAAAATTCAAAATTAATTTCTCTTTGATTTTCTCATTAAAAATCCCAAAATACAAATTTTATTTTTTTCATTTTCCAAAATTTTTTCTCCCCAAATTTAGAGACGCCTGAAAATGAGAGAATTTGAGAAAAATCTGAATTTTTCGACAAAAAAAAATTCATTTTTCTAGTTTTCTCTCCGTCTCAATCTCTCATCAATTTAATGATAGGAAACATCGGGAAGAACGAAGAAACTTAGAGAAAAAGTCGAAAAAAATTTGTATTTTTTTTTCTCTCTCTCTCTCTCTCTCTCTGTCTTCTCCATTAATTGTGCGAGTGAGAAAAAAAAGGAGAGGAAAGAGGTAGAAAAGAAATTTGTATATGTTCTCTGCGTCTGCTCCTCAATTAACTTAAAAATGAGAAATATGAAGAGAGAGAGAGAAGGAGAGTTTGAGAAGAGAGAGAGAGAGAGAGAGAGAGAGAGAGAGAGAGAGAGAGAGAGAGAGAGAGAGAGAGGGAGAGAGAGAGAGAGAGAAGGAGAGTTTGAGAAGAGAAAAAGAAAAAGAAGGGGGGAGGGGGAGAAAGGGCACGTGGGGAGGGGGAGGAGGAGAGGGAAAAAAGCGCCAACTCCAGCCGCCAGATGTTTACCATATTTTCCGCCATTCGCGCCGCCATCGCCATCTATTTCTCGAAAACTCCTCACATCATACACTCTCTTCAACACTTTTTTGAGTTGTTTTTCGCGTTTTCTCATTTCTTCTTTTTCTTCTTCTTTTTTTGTTCAAATGAATGGCAAGATCAGAACAACCAAGCATAGAAAACGAAACGCAAAGAATAATTAAGAGACGAAAAAGAAAGAGAGAAGAAAAGTTTTTACGAGACGACGTTTTACAATTCGAATCAGATAACAAAAAAAAAAAGAAAGAAAAGAAAGAAAAAAACCGAAAGGGATTTTGGATAAAAGTGCAAAACAGTTGCGTCGTCAAAGTCACACGAACGCAGAAATAAAAAATCATTGGGTCTTACAACGAATATTTTTGGTTGGCATTTCAAAAAAAAAAAAAAACAAAAATTTTTCTTCTTTTTTTATCTCGAAAAAATTGTTGACAAAAGATGCTCCAACAATTTTTCAAGCCAACGCCAATCATATTTTAAAATATTTTTACGAGACGCTACAAAAATTGTTGGTTTCTTTCCTGATCGTCGCCGGCCGAATTTAAAAAAAAAATAAATAAAATCAATTATCTGGGTTACGGTAGTTTTTGTGGTCGAGGCAACAAATCAAATTGAAAAAGAAAAGTTTTTACAATAAAATAAAATAAAAAAATTAAATTTTTATTTATAAAAATCACTTTTTTTTTTTTGAATATTCATTTATGTAGAATGTTTTATTAATTAATTATTCATATTAATGAGAATGTAAAATAAAATATTAAAAATTGATTTTTTTTAATTAATAAAATCAAAATAATTTGATGAATTTTAAATTTTTCTCTGATCAAACTATACACACATTTTTGGGTTTTCAAATAATATTCATCGAATATTTAAAATCCTAAGCTTAATCTGGTAAATGTGTAAATATATCGTCACGCGAATAAAAAAAACCCGCTTTTTTTCTTTCTATTTTTATCAAATGCCAAAAATAAATTGTTTTTCAGTTTAACAACGATATTCGTGTTGAATCCATTTCTTTGACGCGCGCGCATGTCCCTTTAAACTAACGTTACTCCTACAGTAGACTTGAAAAAACTTACTGTCGATTTGTCCATGCAAATTGTGTGGCGAAAATTGGCATCAACGGATTTGGTGAAAATTTCAGCCAACTGGAATTCGAATCTGAAATATTTCAGCTTTTCGTTTCTCTTTCTCTCTCTCTCTCGTTCTTTGCTCTTTGAGCATATTTCACATTCTCCTTCTTTCTTTCTTATTTTTTTCTTTAAATTTCGAATTGATAAACAACGAAAAATGTATTGACTTCTTGTTATTTTTCGAACTTTGTTTACTTACACCCAATTTTTCTTTTTATTTACCAACTCTCAATTTTTTTCCTCATTCCGATTCCATTCAAATTCATTTTCTTTTTTTACCTTCTTCCAATTCGGAAACAATAATTTCCGGAACATTTCGTTTCATCAAAAAACCACCTTTTTTTTGAACTTCTGAAACCACAAAAAATGAGAAATTTCAGCCAAAAAAAAAAAGCGAAGAAAAACGAAAAAAAATTTGTTAAACGTAATTTCAGACTAAAACTGAAAACGTTGGGGGAGCCATGGGGAGAGAAAAAAGTGAAGAAAAAGCTCATGTCATTCATATGTTCTCTATTTTTCTGACACGACCGACCTATTTATAACTTCAATCGTGGTTAGAAACAATAATTATGCTGTTATTCAAAATATTCTATGCTTCTTCTTCTTCTTCCTCTTTTTTTAAATAAAAAAACATGGTGGCGTCGATTGAGAAATTTATAATTCAAAGTACAGTATATTTCAGGGAAAACCGAGATATAAGGCGAAACAAAAAATCCTTTTAAATAATCTCGAGATAAATTGAAAAATTGATCAAAATTCATAAATAAATTGTCTTTAAAAATTTCTATAAGTACAGTACAATGGAAAATAAAAACGTTTTGAGGTATTACACAATTCACACAAATAAAAATGTTTTTTTTTTTTTTTTTTTTAATTTTTTTTTAAATGGGCAAACAAGAAGGGAAAATAGAATATTACAACGAAAAAGAAAATTATTAGGAAAATTCATCAAATCAATATGCGGAAAAAGCTTCTAAAACAACGAATTATTGTATAATTTATGAGATCACAGATTTAATTGTCGACTATTTCAGTTTCGCGACGTTTCAAACCAAGTCGTTTCCGTTTTTTTTTTCTCAAAAAAAAAACAAAAACCAACAAAATTTCTCGTCATCTAAATGAAAACTGAACGACGAATCATACGACTGTTTTTGATAACAACATTTTGTACCAATCAACTTACATTAAAAGCACATAAAAATAAAACAATTTTCGAATTTTTTCGCAGAAAAAAAAAACAAAACAAAGAAGAATAAGGCTCCGACCAAAACAAAATTTTGGAAAAATCAAACAATGAAAAAAACATTTTCAAATGTCTATGTACATGAAAGAAACAAAATGCAAGGTTTTACCAGAATTTTGAAAGTTTCGTTTTTCTTCTCTTCTTTTTTATTATAAAAATCACATCTGTAATTTATCGACAAGACGAACGGGTCGCTCGACGACTACCAACATCTTTCGAAAATTTTGAGGTTGACGGAAGATGTTGAACCGTTTCAGCTTCATCATTGTCATCTTCACCTTCCTCATCTTCATCTTCATCATCTTCGTCTTCATCTTCGTCTTCATTATCATCATCATCATCATCATCATCACAAACCGTTCGTCGACGTCGTTTTGGTACCGGAGCATCATCATCCTAAAAATTTAATCATTTATCAATTAAAATGAAAATAATTGTGGCTAAATTTACCTCAAAATCAAATGGATTAACATCGTGTTTATTTCCACGAGATGTTGATGGCACATTTTCGAATCTTTTTCCATTCATTATTCCCACATCGTTCATTGGTAATGGCTCAAGATCAGTTAATTTTGGAACAACCAACGTCTTCCTTTTGCTCATCATCACTCGATGCTCATTATGAATCGATACTCGATTCATTTCAGCGCTTAATGCGTTTGCTGTTGCATCGTCTTGTCCATTTTCAATTGCTCGTTCTCGTCGATTCAACTCTTTCATTTTTGATTTCAATGCTGCTCCGATATTATTGCACTCTTTTTTTGATTCAAATGGTGATACAACAACATGATGAGTGCAATCATTTGTCTGAAATGTTTTGTTTTACAACTATTTTTTAAATTTGTTTTTTAATTGAATACTTTGTAAATTCCAATTAATCGATTTCCAACTTCAAACATTTGATTTCTTAGCGAAATTATGATGAATTGAGCGTTTCTTGTTCTTTCAGAACCTTTGATATAATTTGCAATCAATCGAACATTTTGTGAATCTAATGCTGCATCAATTTCATCCATTATATAAAGTGGTGTTGATCGATAATGATGCATTGCAAATACAAAACATAACGAAGCCAATGTTTTTTCGCCTCCCGACAAATTTTCAATTAATTTCCAACTTTTTTTTGCTGGTCGAACACTGAAAAAAAATTGACAGTTTTTTTTTGTTTCGATTTTCTACTTTTTCTACAAAATAATTCAAATACCTAAATTTGACACCGGCATCAAACGGATCTGCACTTTTTCCTTCTTCAACAAATTTCAAACTTGCATTTCCTCCATTTGTGATCATTTGATATAGAGCTTGTGTTGTTGCTCCAAGGAATGTGAGGGCTTCCGAAAATTCATTTAATCGACTTTCTTTCAATTCAACCAATTTTTTTCGATGAACACTTTCTTGTTCAGAAACTTTTTCCAGCTTTCGTAATTCTTTAATGTACAGTTCGGCCTAAATTTTTTTTTTGAATTTGGTGTTGAGAAAAAAATTTTGATTTAGCCAAAAACCTTAAACACGTATTCTTTGAATATTCGCTCGTCTGTATTTCTTCGATTATTTTCCATAAAATTATCCAATGTTTTCAGATTCAATTTCATTTGATCTTTTTCAGCTCGAGACAACCCTTCGATCTGAATTTAGAAACTTTATTTTAGAAAAATTCGACGAAAATAAGATTACTTCTTCATCAGTTAAAACCGGTATTTCATCAGATTCAGAATCAGTATCTGAATCATACAAATCCATCGATTTTCGAATTGATTTGTTTCGATTTTCTTCTTCTTCATCTTCTTCGCCTTCATTTGCATTTTCTTCTTCTTCTTCTTCTTCTTCATAATCATCATTTTCTTCGTCGTTTTCACCTTCTACATCTTCTTCACCTTCTTCATTTTCTTCATTATGAAGCCAGCCAATTTTTTCTTTTGTTCGAATTTGTTGATATTTTCGAAAATTTGGAACTTTTCTCAACTTGAGGGAAGTCATTTGTCTTTCAATATTTTCAAGATGAAGCTCAATATCGTCTAATGTTTGATTTAAAGTACTCAAAACGTCTTTCATATCCTTTAAATGTAAAATGTTTCTTTTCTTTTTTTATATCTTAAGCCTACCGTCACTTTTTTCGTTTGCTCTCTTTCTTCCTCGTCTAATTCTTGACGTTTTCTTCGTAATTCCGATGCCGTTTCACGCAACAAACTCAGCTTTTTCTGTAAATTCAACATTTTTATATTTTAAATCGATTCGTTTGTTTTTACTCTTCGATTTCGAACCAAATCATGCAAATTGAAAACTTCTTTTCCATCAGCTTCTGCTGATGATAAAGCATCACATTCGATTCTTTTCTTCATGATCATAGTATCTTGATTTTCAATTTCTTTTTGAATCTTAATATAGAGACGTTTCATTTTTTTTTAAAATTTTCAATTTAACTAAACAACATACAGTAATCAAGTTATGCTTTGAATTCACTATTGATGCTCGTTCTTTTGCTAATTCTTGTTCAACATTATTATATCTTTCACGTGACGTCGCTGCTCGATCTTTGAACTTCTAAAAAAAAAAAAATCTGTCAGCTTCTTGAACACAATTTTTAATCGTTTTATACCTGCACCAATTCATTAAACATCAAATCTATTTTTTCAGTACTTCGATCAACCTTTAATTTTGTAGCATTTGCTGCTTCTTCTGCATCCGATCTTTCTAAAAACAAACAATTTAAATATTTAAATTAATTAAGAAAAAAAAGAATAAAACCTTTTCTCAATTTTACCAATTTTGCTTCCTTGTTTTCAATTTCTTTTGGATTCACTTTAATTTTAGCCGCTTCTTTTTCTTGCTCTTGTATCGCTCGTTTTAATGCTGCTATAACTTGTGCTTGTGCAGGTAGCGATACTTCGAACTTTTTTCTCGCTTCTGTCATTCCATGCACTTTTTTTGTTAAATGAGTTAGTTGAACTTCTAATCGTTGCATTTGCGTATAAATTTCCTGATGTTCAATCACTGTTTGATCATATTCAGCTCTTGTTCTTCGAAATTCTTCTTGCATTTGTTCTGATGGCGGGGCTCTAATATCTCGTCCGATGCGTCCTCTGAAAATTCAAATTTTTCAATTAAAAAAAAACGTGTTTTGCGCTTCATTTTACGTTATTGGTCTTCCGCCACCTGATACAGCTCCAGTTCGTTCAATCGTGTTTCCTTCATAAGTGACAATTCGATACTTTCCTTTAAACTCTCGATCAATTTTTTGAGCTTCTAATAACGTCGGTGCAACCAGCATATCACCAACACACTGGTAGAAAATCTTTCGAATCCTTTTTTCGCTAATACGCAACAAATCAAATAAACGCGGCGCCGGGCTGAAATTTTAGGTTTTTATGTGAGGCTTGTGATCAATTCTTACAATTGTTTTCGATCTTTGTTCATTCCAGCATCAGCGTTAATCGATTGATCTATGCACATGAATGAACATCGAGGTAAAGAGCACTAAATAATAAATTTTTTTGAAAGATTTTCTTTCAAAAGTTATATTACTTCAATCAAATAATCAATTGCTTGTTGACCATCATTTGCTGTCTCAACCACATACCAATCCAATTGTGGGCAAGTCGTAGAAATTGCTGCATCATATAATTCATCAATTGCTCCAAGATCACCCTTTAATTAATAAAAATCATTTAAATTATTTTCTTTTTGTTCAATTCTTACCAATCTTCCTAACAATCCTGGTAATCTTCCAGTTGCTTTTGCTTTAAGTAACGCGTTATGAACTTTTGATCCTTTCAAAAGGGTTTGATATCCTGATGTTTCGTCTTCATATTTGTCTTTTAATTCGCATGCTTTTGTTCGTAATTCAACTTCGGATTTTTTAAGATGTGGAAGCATTACTTGGGCATCTCTTAATTGTCTTTCTTCTGGTGGAAGATCTCTTTTTAGTTGAGCAAATTCTCTAGAAAATGTTTTTTCAATTTCGATTTAACTGTTTTTTTCAAAGAAAAACTTACTTTTTTTCCGAATCGTATTTCAACTGTGCTTCATAAATTGTACTTCTTAATTCATCTAATTTTTTCTGATCTCTGATTGAAATTTGTTTCAAATCTTCTAATTCGTCTTCTCCCACGGTTACTTTTGTTCGAGCTTCATTTAAAATTGCATTTTTTCTCGAATATTCTTCTTCAAATGCTTCTTTTCTCATTCTTTCCTCTTTGGCTTTTCTTTCAAATTTCAACAAATTATCAGTTGCTGTTTTCAGCTCGTGCTCTTCTTGTTCAAGTAATTCTTTTGATTCTTCACTTAAGATCTCTATTCGTTTTCTTGCGTTGTCCGGTATCGCTTCGATTTCACATCTTTGCTTCTTTTTTGTGTCAAGCTCTTTGTGCAATCGAACGAGCTCGTTGTTACATTTTTTCAAATTTGCTTTTCGTCTCACTTCTGCTGCTTCAGCGTCACGAATTTCTTGTAAATATGCTTCAATTTCATCGTGAATTTTATCTTGATCGCTGAAAAAATTATTTTGTATTTTTGATTTAAACAAAAAACAACAAACCTGCTATTCTCTTTTTCAGTTGCTTCAATTTCTCTAATTTCTGTCATTAGCTGCTTTTTTCTTTTTTCTAAATCTCTTAATTCATTTTCTTTTTCTTTTATTTCAGCTTCGAGTGGCTTTTTTTCATTATTTAATCGCCATCTGAAATTTGTGCTCAAATTTAATTTGTCTGATTTTCATTGCTTTTTGATTACCTATCACATTGAAAAAGTTTACTTTTCAGAATTGCTGATTCATTTTGAGCATTTAAAAATCTTTGAGCATTTTTTACATCTGGTTCAAGTTCCTTCTTGTTTCTTTCTGCTTCTCTCGATTTCATACTTTGTTGTGATGTTTCAACTTCGAGTTTTGCTACGCGATAATCTAACTTTCGAATAAATGGCTAATAAAAGAAATATTGAATTTAAAAAAAAACTAGAATTATATTACCACAAAACGATTAGATCCTACAATATCTTCAATATATTCTAGCATTCCTTCTTCTCCTGGATTCGTTGCTCGAGGTTTCATCATTGCAATAGCTTCTACTTCACCCTGCAAAATGTTTTATATCGAACAAAATCCCTTTTTTTTTAAATATAAACCTGCAATATTAGAAACCGGTTATGAACAAGATCGATTCCAGATGTTCTCAGAAGGTTTTCAACATCTTTATAATTTGCATTTCTTCCATCAATTGTGTATTTGGAAGAATTATCAAGAAAAGCAGTTCGACCAATAGAAAATCTTGAACCAGGTTTAACTACGTATTTGTCATCACACTGAAACGAATTTAAACATTAATTTGAGAAGTTTGAAAAATGCATTTACCACATCTTTGATTACATGAAAATAAATCTCAACTGTACAAGATTTACATTTTTCACTTCCTGCAGCTGTATGAATCAATGATGACAACTTTTTCGATCGAATTTTGTTACTCTAAAAGTATTGAAATTGAATGAAAAAAATTTTAAACTAATTTTAAAACAAACTCTAAATCCAAAAACAAAAAGAAGTGAATCAATAACATTTGATTTACCACTTCCATTAGGGCCAAGTATCATTGTCAAATTCTTTAAAAATTAATATTTTTAATTTTAAAACATTAAAAATGTGAAAAACCTTGTGAAATGGACCAATTGTATGAGTTCCTTTATAACTTTTAAAGTCTTCAACAATAATTTTTTGAATCATAAGGCGATATTCTTGTTTATCAGTTTCGAAATCAATTGGCTTTGGTGGAATTACCTAAAATGAGAAAACAATTAAACTAATAAAAAATCAAAATAACTTACAATGTTGAGAAGATCTTCATTTTCATCATATTCTAAGTCATGATGTTCCCATCTAACAGGCTCAATTTCGATGTTATTTCGTGAAAATGAGATATTTTTTTGCTTTCCTCTGGTAGTTGGGTTTTTTCCTTTTTTAGCTGATCGACGAGGTTTTGGAGTGGTATTTACTTCTGCATCAGATTCTGAAAATTTTTATTTAAAATATAAAATTTCATTTAATATTATTTCTACCAGATGCGTTATCGTCTTCTTCACTACTTTGAACAGGATTATTTCGTAATATCCTCTTTTTTGGAGGCATTTTGCCTGAAATTTTTAAAAATCAATCCAAAATATTGATTTTTATATGATTTTTAATGTGAAATAATATAAATTTGAATAATTTGATTATTAATGCACCTAAAAAAGAAAAAAATCGATTAAAATTTGAAAAAAAAGAAAATAATTAAAAAAACGCTTAAATTTTAGACAAAATTATTGTTGTTAAACAGCCGGGCGTCGACAACCCCTTATCGAATATGGCCGAAGAAAAATAAAAACTAGTCCACTTCCATTATTGAGAGGCACTGCAATAATCATGATTAATTTGAAAAAAGTTTTTTTTTATAAATTGGGATGTAAAAAATTATGATTCATTTTTCCAATTCTCAGGATCTCATTGGCTAATTCGTCTTTTCACTTTAAATTTTTATAAATAATAGAATTATTGAAAGTTTATGAAACGTAGTTTTTTAAATTTAAAATTTATATTTTCTATAGAAAAAATTTCAATTTATGTTTTTTGTTGAATGAAAAAAAAATTTGATTAAAAATAATTAGTTAGCAAAAATAAATATTTCCGAATAATTAAAGTAACAGTATTCCAAGCGAGGCCAAATCAACACTCTTTTCAAACTCCCTTTAAACAATGTTACGATATATGTTTATTAATTCCAACTTTTTGCCGCCTGAAAAATACAAAACAAATGTCAAAATTTAATTTTTTAACAGTATATTCATGTCTTATATTAATAGTTTACGTTATAACTTTATTTATACTGTTTTTCACTCGTATCAAATCGGTAAAAGTCTCAAATTTAGGAATTCAATTGTAAGTTAAAAAATTTAGGAAGATATCGACAAACCCATTTTCAATAAAAATAAAGATATTCATGAAGAGATTTTTATAGAATCAAAAAATAAAACCAAATTGGAATTTGTTTCAAAAAAATATACAATTCCTATATTAGTCATTGCTTGTAATAGGCCAGAAGCTCTTCAAAATCATTTAAGTCAATTATTAAAGTTATTTAATTAAAAATCAATTAAAAAATCAATAAATTCATATTTTAGGTTTCAACCGAACCCATTTCAATTTCCAATTCATGTTTCTATTGATTGTTTTTCAACAGAAACATTAAATGTTGCCAAACAATTTTCAAATTCCATAAATTATATTTATCATCCTTTTAAAAACCAAGAGAATTCCAATTATTCACCATATGAAAATATTGCACGACATTATAAAAAAGCTTTTAATTATATTTTTAATGTATCAGCTACTTTTGATAGTGTAATTATTACGGAAGGTTTTAAATTTTTTTTAAACTTTAATATTATTTTTTTTTATAATTTTCAGATGATCTTAATATTTCTCCAGATTTTTATAATTATTTTAATGCAACTCGGCCACTTTTAGACAAAGATTCGTCGATTTGGTGTGTTTCAGCATGGAACGATAATGGAATTGTAATTTCATTTTCGGCTTTTTCTAATGAAATCATAATTTTCAGAGAAATCTTATCGATTTAACAGCTGATAAACTTTTGTATCGAACAGATTCAATGTTGGGTCTTGGCTGGATGATTAAAAGAGATTTATGGGTTGATGAATTAAATTCAAAGTGGCCAACAATTTATTGGGATGATTGGATGCGAGAAGCTGAAAAT
The DNA here is from genome assembly GCA_963572285.1 of Caenorhabditis drosophilae. Lineage (NCBI taxonomy): Eukaryota > Metazoa > Nematoda > Chromadorea > Rhabditida > Rhabditidae > Caenorhabditis > Caenorhabditis drosophilae. The sequence continues at coordinate 5,067,855 of OY751562.1, forward strand.
CGTAAAGGAAGACAATGTGTTCGACCGGAAATACCGAGAACGTCAATGAGCGAATTTGGACAAATTGGTGCAAGCAAGTAAAACAAATTAAAAATAAAACGAATCAATTTTTAAAAACTCATAGCGGACAATTTTTTAATTCATTTTTATCGAAAATTCAAATGCTTGAAAAATCTACAAATTATTCAGACATTGATTTTTCTTATCTTCTGAAGGTTTGAATTAGTTAAATCCTCTCATAATTTTTAAAAAATAGGAAAATTATGAAAAAATGTTCAAAAAAAAAGTTTATCAAGATTCAGTTTTAATAAATGATTGGAATGTTGCCAATTCAAAAAATGCCAGGAAACAATTTTGCTCAAATGGAATCAGGTTCTTTTTGTAATTCAAAGAAAAAATTCAAACAATAAATTCAGGGTTCCATATGAGAACTACGAACAATTTGTAAATTCAAATCGATTAGAAATAATGAGTGACACAAGAGTCAGATTTTCTAATTCAAAATGAAATTGATTATTTCAATATTATTCAGGCTGGTATTCCACGAACTTCTTATGATAACATTGTGACATTTTTTAAATCGAAATGCCGATTTTACCTTGTTCCAAAAAATCATCCTCCTGTCCCTTCAAGCTCCTTGTGATAAAAGAAAAGTAAACCCTTTTTTAAATAGAATAACTGTATAATTCTAAAAAACAATTTTGATTTTTTCTATATCTGCTGTTTCGATTTTTTAACGCGTAATTATTATAATAAATATAATTTCTCTTCTAAAAATAAAATAATTTCTGCCATAAAATGTTTCAAATTTTTCGTCGCTTTTTAAATTTCCCTAATAATTTATTTTTTTTAGTGAGAAAGAAAGTAAAGGAGGGTTTAATCATATCACAACAATTTATTTCATATAACTTGGTAAAAAGGAATGTAAAATAAACTAATACCAAAAAATATTTGATTTTAAGAAAATCAATTATACATTCAGTCTATTTTCTTGGAATTAATCCAAATTGGTCTGGGCGAAGAAGTGTTGCTACAACATCTTTTTCCAATTGATCCAATTCAGCAATAACACTTGACAAGTCGCTGAACATTTTTTTTCCTTTCAATTATCCGGATTAAAGGAAAATTGTTACCTTTGTGTCTTTCCTGGTGCTGTAATTAATTCGATATAATATTTAATTTTTGGTTCAGTTCCAGATGCTCGAAGTGTTGTGATACTTCCATTTTTCAAGAAAAATGTCACCATTTCTGATGATGTTGATAAAGGTAGAACCTGAAAATGAAAAACAACAACTTTTTGCCAACAAATTTTGAAAATTTACCGGTTTATTGTCAGGTTTTGAATTATCGTAACCAATTGTCAAGTCTCGCACACTTTCCACTGGTTCATTTCCAATTTTTTCCGGAAATTTGAGATTTTCCCGAAGAGTTGCAAACAATTTTTTTGTCACATCAGGTCCCGGCACGAACCAATATGTGGAACGTACTAAATGAAATCCATATTTATTGTAAAGAGCATACAATTGGTCTTCAAGCGATTTTCCTTCGCTTTTTAAGAATGTTGCCAGTTCGGCGAAAATTGCCGCAGCGCTGACACCATCTTTATCCATTGTGTGTCCTGGCATGTAGCCAATTGATTCTTCCCATGCTAAGATCACTTCATTTCCCGCTTTTCGCAACTCCTCAGCTTTGTTTCCCATCCATTTGAAGCCGGTTAGAGTTGTCTCGTTTTTGAAACCTTCAAAATGCAAATTAAAAAAAAAACTATCAGAAACACGAGTTTAAATTGTCTCCCGTAAAGAGCAAATGTAAAAAAATCAAAAAAAAAAAAAGTCAAAAACCATTGCCTGTTTATTGGTTTCGAATAAGGAGGCCAGAATAATGTGCCCCATTGGCGCAGTTGGTTAGCGCGTGGTACTTATAGTCTATAGGGAATGCCAAGGTCGCCAGTTCGAGCCTGGCATGGGGCAGATTGTTTTTTCTTTTTTTTTTCAATTTCGAAGATTACGTTTACTGTGATGGCCCGGAATTTATTCAATTCTTTTTTTGATTAAAACTTGTTTGGTTTAAATTTTGAAATTTTTTGAAACTCAGCACAATTGACCACATTATAGCTGAATTATGAGCAAAAATCAAGTTTTAAGATAATAAATAGCTGGCTCCGATATTATAAAAAAAAAAGAAGAAAGAAAGACAGACCTTCAGCATTTGCAATTGTATTTACAAATTGTGATGACACCGCACTATTCAAAACATAAACCTTCGAAGGATCCGCATTAGGATTTGCTCTTCTCCAATTTGTCCATATCCACCAAGTAATTAAAGCTCCCATTTCATTTCCAGTGAAAACTCTCCATTCACCACTGAAAATTGAAAAAAAATTGAAATTTGTTTTCTGTGTTTTAAATTAGTTACTTTGGCTGTTTTTCGGCAAGTTGAATTCGATCCGCATCCGGATCATTCGCCAAAATAACCGTTGATCCATTTCGATCAGCTGTTTCAATCGATAATGTCAATACTTTTTTGCCTTCTTCTGGATTTGGGAACGGTATGGTTGGAAAATCTGGATTTGGCTCTTGTTGTTCAATCACTGATATGAAGTTTTCTTCGGGAAATCCAAATTCCTTGAACATTCTTTTTGTGTAATGATATCCGATTCCATGAAATGCCGAGTAGGTAAATTTGATTGGTGAGTTCTTATTTAATTCTCTGAAATGCTTTTTTTTCTTTAAAATAAAGCAAAACATTCAAAACTAAGCTACTTGTAAAAATTGAGAGATTTCTCAACATCAAAATATGGCTCAATGACAACATCGGCCGATTTGAATAATGGCGATGATTTCAATCCACTCAAATCCCAATATTCATCTCTTGGCTGTGGCTCGGCTTCTTTAATTCGAACAATTTCATCGTCGTGTGGTCCAATAATTTGTGCTCCATTGCTCCAATACGCTTTATAACCATTGTCTTCTTTTGGATTGTGTGACGCGGTGATGATTAATCCAGCGTCGCATCCAAGTTTGATTGTCGCCCATGATACAACTGGTGTTGGTGAAACTTCAGAGAATAAATAAACTGGAATATTGTTTCGAATAAAAACGTTTGCAGCAAGTTCAGCAAATCTGAAATTGATTTAATTCGTCTTTTTTCTCCGCTCCGCCTCAAATTTCAAATACCTTCGACTATTATATCGGCCGTCAAACCCAATTGCAACTCCATTTTTTGGTTGTCCATAAACGTTTAACATGTGTTTAGCAAATCCGTGAGTAATTTGAATGATTGTCAAATCATTCAATCGCCCAAATCCTGCTTGCATTGGCGATCGAACACCTGAAAAATCAATCAATCAATAATTTTCACCGTTTTTTTTCTTCTTTTGATGTTACCAGCAGTTCCAAAAACAAGTCTTCCATTCATTCGAGATTTCAAACCATCAACATCTTTTTTTTCAGCCAAATCTCGAATTTCAGCCAATGTTTTTTCATTTTTGTCCCATGCTAACCAATCCGAAACTTTTTTGTCAAGAATTTCACATCCAAACGTCATTATTCTAAAATCTCAAGTTTTGGGTTGAACATGAAAAAACGTGGGGAAAAAACAAATTTTTAGAACAGAATAAACTTGAACAAAAATCGACCTTGATTATACTTTCACACCTGTTTTCTCTTCATTATTTCTACTCTCTCGCTTCACCCCAAAAACTATTGATAAAAATCAATAAATGATGAAAACATCCAAATATTAAAAAGAAAATATTAAAAGAAGGGCAGAACACCTTTTGACTTTTTATCAATTATAAAAATTTTAAAAAAAAAGGATCATTTTATTGGAAATAAATGATAAAAAAGAAATGATAATAATCATTTAAATAAATTGCAATCAAGCAAAATATTCAACAAGAAAATAATAAATAATTCATTAATAATAAACTAATGTTTTTTCATTTGATTTTTCTTTTGAACTATTATCAACCGTTTTATTCATATAATCTTCTGCTGCCATTTCAGCCATTTTCACCCATTGATTGACGAAAAGTGCTAAAAATTGAAATTTTTCGTCACATTTTAAATCGAATTTATCAATTTTCATTTTTTGAAATTTTAAAATTAAATCATTTTTTTTTTGAAGCAAACAACCAAAAATGTTTTTTTTTTAGAAACGTTTCATTGAAAAGAGAAGGAAAAGATTTTTGACACTTTTATTTAAAAAAAATTTTTTTTTGTTCAACAATGACTTACATTTCCATGATCTAACAGTTCCATCAAAACTTGTTGCAGTTATAACTGTTCCCATGACATTATACTTTACTCTCCAGGCTTTTCGAAGATCTCCCAAATGCGCAATTTTGTGCACTGAATATTCTGTGTTTGTTACTGGTGGTTCTCCAATCGCTTCTCCAGTTTCATCTTCAATAATTGAAGCTTTTGAAACCTGAACATATTTTGTGGTTTTTAATTAATCTTGAAATGTTTACCTTGATCGAATACAAATGAACATCTCCTGCTGCAATCGCCAATTGATGCCAATCAATCATTGAAATTGGTGAAAAGCATAAATCTGTTACTGGGGCTGGTAAATCGAGTTTAACTGCAACAATTCTTTGCCATTTTCTATAAAAAATGTTTAGAATTAGAACAAAATTTGAAAACATTGACAAATACCTTAAACCATCGATATTTTCATAAACAACAATTCTTTCGGTTGATTCACTTCGTTTTTCATCTGATCCAACTGCAATCAATGGTCGATGCATTCTTGATTGTGACCATGCAATACATCCGCACCTTGTATGAAATGCTTGTAATTCATGAACTAATGACCATTTTCCAACATCCATTAAATCAGCAACTTCATATATTCGAATTGTTCCTTGTGCTGTACATGAAGCGATTAAAAGACCTAAATGTCTTGGAGCGAACGCAACATCTGTGACATCAGAGCGACTATCAGTAATGATTTGTCGTCGAATCCAATGCGTTTTTTGGTTTTGATATTTTCCTCTTAATGGATCAGTTTCATCAAGTCCACTTTTTCGGAATTGTTCTTCCCAGACAGTGATGTGACGATCATAAGAGCACGTTCTAAACAAATCCATAATTATTCAATTAAACTTCGAAAATCAAACAAACACTAGAATTTGACCGAATTCTGGATGAGCCCAAACTGCTCTCCAAACAGCTCCACCATGAACTTTCCAGATCGCTGATTTTTTCCAACTTCCATCTGCTGCTCGATCCCAAACTGAAACAGTTTTATCACTCGAACACGTGGCAAGTCGTCGACCATGATGATCAAATGCAACCTTCAATTAATTTTTATTATCATTGAAAATTTCCACAAACAATTATTACGCTATGAATCAAATCTCGGTGTGCACCAAGTGCTCTGAAAGGTGTAGCATCTGATGTGGAGCTCATGATTTTTTGATCTAAAAAAAATTGGAAAATTTATTTTGATTATTTTGATCATCCTCAAAAAAATCATCAGTAAAAGCATTTTGACATTGTTTTCAAAAATTAATGAATTGGAAGAACTTTGGCTAATCTGATAAACAGAAACTTTATCAGGGTCTTTAAAACCCGCGATCCAATTCAAAGTAATTCTTACTTCTGAAAATTTCTTCAAAAAAATTTTTTAAATAAAAATCTAATTGAAATTGTCATTTTCCTTCCAATTAAAATTACAAATAAATAGTTCAAAAAAATAAAATTCAAAAAAAATGAAATAATTGGCATAACAACATTACGGTTAAACAGTCGCGTGCTGTTTAGCACTGGCGTTATACGCAGCGGCAATTTTAAAAAATAATAATAAAAAAGAGCGTTTTTTTTTACAGATCAAATTTTTACAAATGTCACTTTGTTTAAAAGATGTGACAAATCGTGAAAGTTTCAATAAATCGAAATCAAGGAGTCCTCCTTTTAAAATTCAAAATGAACGGAAGACCCCTCAGTCAACACCAAAAAGATCAGATAGGAGTCAAATTTTTAAATCGGTTGATAATTTGAAAGTTGAAAAAAAGGAAAAAGGTTAGTTTAAATTTTTTTTCCTATGAACTTTTCAAAATAATATTTTTAGTCAAAATATTTTTAGTATTCTTGAAATTTATTGAAGCTGAAAATGTTTTTTTTTTCAATTACTTCGCCAAAAAAAAACAAAAAACGTTTCAGAAACGCTCTCCGAAGGAAAAACGCAAAAAAGACGAAGTAAAATTCAGTGCCGTTTTCAAAATCGAATTCCAGCGGTTTCTTTTTTATCTTTCAAACCAAAATTTCTCAAAAATTATTTCAGACATGCGATGAAGCAATTCGAGCCCATAGGTTCGGGTCGGTAAAACTAGCTATCACTGACGCGCCTGGGTTACCAACAAAAAAGTTCAGTTATCGTGATTTGAAAAAGTTTGGAGAGTCGAAAGTTGAGTGGCCAGTGCAAGCAATTTATGATGTTGGAATAAAAAAAAGGAAAAAACGTTGAAAATCCGAAATCTCATTGTTTTCAGATCAAAAAACCAAATCATTGCTTAGTTGTTTATGAAGGTTGGACGACTGAAACATCAGCTGTCATGAAATACGAAGATTTGATCTACACAGCTCATGATAGAGTTTAAAAACTTCTTAAAATTTCCGAAAAATAAAAAAGAAAAGAATATTTTCAGATAAAAGTTTGTAAATTACGTAAGAGAATTGTTGAAGAAATTTTTAAACAAACTGGTCGTAAACATAATTGGGAAAAATTAAAAGCTTTTCCAAATAATTTACAGTGGTGTTTTGAAGATCTCAGCTATTATCATTCATTAATGTAAAATAAAATATTTTTTTCAATAAAATTTTTAAAAAAAAATCGATAATTAAATTTCAGAAATGAACAAGTTGAAATGGCCCCAGTATTTTATCTGTGCTCCAACTACAAATCAATCGTCAGTTTTCCTAAATATAATTTTATAACAGAAAATATTGTAACAAGAGATGTGAAGGAATCACTTGAAGATAATGAAAAAACAAAATATGTTTCAAGAATCATTGAATCGATTGAAGAAATTGAAAATGGTGGTTTGAATTTTTGTTATTTTAAGATTTTAACAAAATAAAACCTTGTTTTTTTAGGTCACAAAAGTTCACCAGCTAGGAAGAAGAAAGTTTGCTCATCAACAGATTGCAAATGTGATTTAACAGTAAATTCCTTGCATTCTAAAATTGTTGACTAATTTTTATAGCTTGAAGTATCCTATAAGAGCATCAAATCATTGTTTATATCAATGAATTCCAATGGATTACTCGAATTTCAAAAATGGCAAATAAGTAATGGAGGTTTTACGATTGAATGCAGCGATACGTGTGGTTGTGATAGAAATTGTAAAACTCGAAACATTCAAGTATTTGATTTCATCTGAATTCATTTCTTTTCTTGTTAAAAACAATCAATTTCAGAAGGGACAAAAAATTCCACTGGCTGTAACGTACGAAGGAGAAAAAGGATTTGGTGTTCGCGCTGGAGCTGAAATAAGTAAAGGAGAATTTATCACAGAATATTGTGGATTGGTTCATGTCGAAAAAGATGTGCAAAAGTCGGAAGCTTATATGATTGAATGCTCAATGACATGTCAAAATTCCTGTATTGATGCGTCTGAATTTGGGTTTTTAAATTTTTTTTTTTTTTTGAATTAGAAAAAACTAAAAATTTTTTAGGAATATTTCTCGTTATTTTAATCATAGCTGTGATGCGAATTCAATGTTCATTGAAGTTCATTCAAGAAAAAATGAAAAAGATGTGCTAATTCCAAGAGTTGGAATTTATGCAATAAAAAAAATCAAAATTGGAGAAGAAATAACAGTGTCGTATTGGCCAGAAGACCATTTAAAACGTTTGAAAAATGTATCAAAATCACAAAAAACGTCATGCAAGTATGAAATTATTAATCAATAATAATGATAAATATCAAAAAAAAATTTCAGATGTGGAAAAGAGAAATGTTTAGGATGGTTACCACTATGCTGAAAAAAATGTGTCAAAAAAATCTCATCAAAAAAGCGTGTGTTTGTTTGTACAAAATCTGTCTATCATTTGTTATTTATTCTTACATTTTATCTTCCCATCAAAATCATTAAATTTATTACTTAAAAAATAAAATTAGTTATTTTTTTAATCGAAATTAATTCAATAATTTATAGTAATTTTGCATAAAATAAAATAAAAATAATTAGACCAGTTATTAAAATGACTCCAGTGATAAGTATGCAAATCTTCTTCTGAAAAAAAACTATTTTTTGAAAATTCCAAAGTTATTAAATTCTCTTTTAATAATTAATTTTTGAAGAAACAGATAGAGTAAATCCAAACAACCCAACAAAACAAAAATTGGAGAAGTAAGCATAGTTATACATTTATTATTAATAATATTAATTTTATAAATAATTCTATTAATATTTTTTTAAAGAAAAAAATACTAGAAAAGCTGTGACAAAAAAAAGAAACAAAACTTTAGAAAAAATACATTAATTTGAAAAAAAAAATGATTGGGCACTATTTCTTATGACTATGACTAGAAAGAGGAGAGAAATAAATAGAAAAAAATCGAATAAATAAATAAATAAATAAAATAATCTTGGTCAATTTTAGGCGATGAAAAGTTTCTGGGTAATTTTATTTTTGATTAAAAACATGTTGAAAAAGCAAAAAAACAAAAAAAGAAGGCAGTGAGATCTTTAAAAGAATTCTAGAATTTCGAGAGACAAAAACGAACGCTTCTAATTATAATAAAAACGAAAAATTCTAGAAATTTTCAGTTAAAACTAAATTATTATTATATTGCATTTGTGACAGGCCACGTATTAAACAAAAAAAAAGGAAGGAGAAGGGAAAATGAGAAACAAATTACACAAATGTTTTGGTTGATTCCCAAGTCAGCGGAGAGTGAGAATTCACACAAAAATTTAAAAAAACATGATGAAACAATTGGGTTAAAACAAAAAAAAAGCAGGAATTATTTGAGATTTTTTTTGGGATTTCGAAAATCATATTCCAGGAATGTATTGAACAAGCCATAACGTCAAAATGACGATGATTATTGTGACGACGATTAAAATTATGATCTTCTTCTGCAAAATTTTTTGCGCTCAACTTTTGGAAAAAAAAATTTATTTTATTATTATGAATCAAGTTTGAACAAATCACAACGTAAACGGACAAAAATCACAAGACAACACACATTTTTTCTTCAAAAAAAAAAAAGAAAAGAAAAAAATCGATATTTAATCAGATTAAAGCTGTGAAACACGACAAGTAGGTGAAAGAAATCAACATTTTCGAAATTTTTGATTGCCAAAAGAATCAAACGCGCCCTACTGCACCACTTCTGTGGTCGGCGCGATATTTCAAATTTTTTATTGAGAAACACTGTTTTGGCGTTTACTACTACTTGTCGTGTCTCGAGAATCACGTGACACAACCGATGACGTAGTTTTATTGGTTACAACCACCCAAATAACAATAGCAATGACGATGACAAGGACAACAAGCACAATAATTAAGCATATGACAATTTTTTTCTGTAAAAATTTCCCCCAAATTTTTTTGAATTCTTTTTTTTCTTTTCTCTCTCTCTCTCTCTCTCTCCGTTTTTCGCCTAAAAAATAAATGAATTTTTTCTTTTCTTTTCTCCTTTTTTTCGACAATTTGGGGAGAAGAAATGAAAAATGTTGATACATCATTTTAATCCCTCATTTTTCTTTCTTTTCTTTTTCTTCCAAATTTCAAATTCAAAAAAAAAATCGACATTTTTTCGTCCGAGAAACGAAACGAAGCTCCGCGGCGACGAGTGACGGCACATCGCTCATACTTTTCCTCGTCTTTTCTATTCCTCTCAATGAATTTTTTTCTTCGTTGACGATCCTAATTTATTTAGGATCATCATTGTTTTTTTTCACCAATCATCATCACAACAATAAATATTGAGTTCTCTGCCCCCCCCCCGTCTTGAAAAAAATATTCAAATTTACCCTTCTCGCTTTTGATTGATATTGAACGGCTTTTTTTGTGTCGGCAACTGCTCGATCAACAAACTCTTTGGCGTGCTCAACGTTGTATTCAATACGATCAACCATTTCTCCCTTTAAACAATTGATTTATTGATTTTTGTCGAAGAAAAAAAAATTGAAACCTGGCTTTCAACCAACATTGCCATATCCATGAACATATCGTGTAACTCACGAATACTCGATTCTAATTTCATAATATCATTATGGCGAGCTTCAATATCAGCCAATGTCTGCTTAGCTTGTTGGGTATCAGTTATAATTCCCTGTGTAAAAACGCCCGGATTTCCACTTTCGATCATTTCTTCAAGATCTTCATCGCCGACTTGTTTTCCAGCTTCAAACAAAAAAAGAAAAAGAAGTTCAATTTCATCCTTTCTCCACTCTCTCCCACAAGAAAAAAAAATCAATAAAACCCACCAATATCAAGTTGTCTTTGAATTCTTCCCTTACACCTTTCCCGATAATCCGTTTGAGTTTTGTTATAATCGGTCATAACCTGTAGATCAAAAATTGATTTTTTTTTCCCCGCCCGCCAAAAAAGAAAATTCGAAAAAAAACCTCAACAAATCTCCTTGATAATGTGCTGTGCTGGGTTTTTCGAATTCGTAAATCAGCATTCGCTGCACCTTGACCTTCATCATGCTCAATCGCGTTTTCAATAAGCTTCAGCTTTCCTCGAACCTTCAAATCAATCAATAATCGATTGAAGAAGAAGAAGAAGAAGAAGAAAAAAAAGGGCTAAAATCTCACTTTATTTGCAGTTCGTTTTATGCTTGCCATTAACTCATCGAGCTCTTCTTTCGTTTCTGAAAAAAAAAAACAATAAAAATAAAATTCCGAATCGATTTTTTGTCTTAAAATTACTCTGATCATTAACTGGATTTGATAAAATTGCTGAATGCTTCTTTTTAACTTCTTCCACATTATTTGCTATCAAATCTACACTTCCTCGAATTTCTTCTACCTGTCAAAAGCCAAATTAAAAAAATCCAATTTTTTCCTTTCAAAAAAAAACAACGGAAAAAATCCTATCTGAAAACCTTTTTTTTTGTTGAATTCTCGGCCAAAAAACCGAATTTCATCAAATATTCATTGATTCTTTACAAATTCATCGAAAAATTCCAATTTTTCTCTGATTCTCTCTCTCTCTCTCTCTCTCTCTCTCTTCTTTTCTTAGGACTCCCTCGAGAGTGAAACAACAACAGAAAGAAGAAGAAGAAGAAGAAGAAAACGGCCGCGCGCCGCCGTTTTCTTCCTCCACCCTCCCTCTCCCTCTCCCCCTTTATTTTTTTTTAGTTCTGAAACGGAAACGAGCCACAATTATCCGTGAGCTGAGCTCTAGAAGAATTTGAAAATTGCTCTTTTTTTTTTCTTTCTTTCTCGCTCCCCTCCCCTCTCATTTGCCACGTGTGTCGACCGATGATGGCTCCACACAACCGATATTTCACACGGATTTATTCAATTTTATTTGTTTAATCCTCATTTGTTTTTTTGGCGCGCGCGCGCCACTGACAAAAAAAAAAAAAAAGGAAAAAGGACCGAAAACATGCGTCACCTGCTCGAAAAACTCTTCCATGTATTGCGCATTTCCAGTGTCCATGTGCATGTCATCATCTTGCTCATCTTCCGATTGAGCTGCTTTTAAAGCTCCCAGCCTGAAGAAGAAAAAGTTGCTCTTTTCCTCCAAAAAAAAAAAAAAAAAACAATTCGGAAAAAATCCTGTGCTCACCTATCTTTTGTCATTATCGATTCGAAAATGGGGAATTGTTGCAAGAAACCAACCAACAGCGCAAAAAAAAATTGTCTTCACGATGATTTTTGTTTTCTCCTGACACCGCCGAGAGTTAATAATATATCTTCTCCTATCTCCTCCTCCTATTACCGCATATCGTCGAAAAACTGGAAATTATAACCGACTGGCTGACTATCTCATATTCAATTCGAATGAATTTCAGCCCAACGGCATCATAATTAGCGGAGCAAGGCGGGGGAGGGAGGGTGAGAACAAAATCAGAACAGATAAAAATAGAACAAAACCAAAGTTTTCGCAGTTTAAAATAGAGAAAAAAACATTTAAAATTGCAGAAACAAAAAAAAAAGAACAAAAAAGTATATCATTAAGAAATGCAAAAAAAAGAAGAAGAAGAAGCAGAAGCAGAAGCAGAAGAAGACGTGATGATTCGTTGGTTAGTATGTAAGGGGGAGAGAGACACGAGAGAAGAAGAAAAAGAAGGGGAAAAAAAAGAGTGAGAGTGAGTGAGTGAGTGAGTGAGTATTTTGGCCGAAAACGCGACTGTGAGCTGCGAGTGAGCTCAGTGTGAGCGCGCGCATCTCGCCATTTCTATTCGCTTCCATATTTTGACACACTCACTCCACTTTTCAGTCTTTCAATGATGAACGAAAAACGACGAAGAGAAAGAAGCGAAAAAAGCTTGCGCATGTATGTCCTTTTTCTCTGTCTCTCTCTGTCTCTCTCTCTCTCTCTCTGTGTGTGTGTGGGTTTTTTTCCTTCTATATACATACACAGAGATGTATATTCAAGCTTCTATGAAGCCATTCGAGCAAAAGAGCAAAATGAATGAAGAAGAAAAGAAAACGAGTCGTCGAGGAGGAGAAATGTAAATTCTGGAAAAAAAAAATGGAAATTATTTTCAGATGAGCGTGTCAAGAGCCGTCTCAAAACGAGCAAAAAAACAAACAGAAAACCCCTCCTCCTCCTCCTCCTCCTCCTCCTCCACCGCCTATTTTTTATTAATTTTTTAATCCTTAAAATTTCACTTTTTGTGCCGATCCAGCACGAGACGCTTAGCAACCAAACCAACCGAATTGAAGATGGAAGCGAAAAAGTATGGCACCGATAAAAAAGTGAAAGCTGAATTGGCCACACACACTCACTCACACCCATCCAAGAATTTGGATTTGGATTAAACGTCAATCAAATTTCATAACAGGGCGTCGTGTGGGGAACATTAAAAAACAATTTTTTTTCTTCATAACTCTAAACTCCGCCCCCTCTTTTTCCCGTGTTTTTTTCGCGATTTTTCAAAAAAAAAATCGAGAAGCTCATAAAATCGTCATGTAACATTGCAAAAGAAAAAAAATGACTGAAACTGGATATTCAACAGCAAAAAAAAATCGGGGGGATGGTGACGTGCAAAAAAAAAAGAAGAAGAAGAAGCAGAAGAAGAAAAATCGTGAAACCCCAACAGAGAAAAAAAATTGGTTGGCGGCAATTTCGAATTGAATCGAGCCAAGCCAAGCCAAGCCGAGCCGAGCCGAGTTCGTCTTGGCTTCTCGAAATAAAAAACTAAAAAAAAAGCTATAAAGTTGGGCGAGAAAAGAGAATTGTGGGCGCGCGAGCACGTAAGATCAATATACATAATCCTCTTCCTCTCTCTCTCTCTCTCTCTCTCTCTCTCTCAATTCAAATCTCCTTCTTTTATTATTTTATTTCGTGCCAGAATTGGGGTTTTTTCATGATGGTGGTGTTGTTGGCTCGATGCCAGAAAAAACTAGCCGAAACTTGGCAAAAAATGGAGGAGGAGGAGACAAAGACTAAAATAATGTGGGAGGGAGGGCAACAAAAAAAAAGAGGCGAAAAAAGCAGAAGAGAGAGGGGGGGGGGGGGTGGGGAGAAAAAAGAGAAATTGACTTGAACAGACAGAAAAATACGAAATATTTATATGGAACATTTTTCCATATTTGTGGGGCTTTTTATTGTGTTTCGTTTCTTTTCTATTCGTTTTCATCATTTTTTTCTCTCTCTCTCTCTTCAACATAACCCAATTTTTCTTTTCTTTTCTTTTTTTATAAATAAAAAACTGTGATTTTCAGAAAAAAAAAGAAAAAGAGAAAAATTAATTGAAGTTTTTGAAAAAAAAAAGGAAAATTGGGGGGGGGGGGGGGGGGAATAGAGAGATAGACACACAGTGAAAGAGACAGAGAGAAAGATGAAGAGAGAAACAGAGAAAAAACTGATTTTCAGAAAAAAAAAGGAGTCCTTCAATTTTTGAAAAACTGGAAAGAGAGAGAAAAATAGAGAAATAAAGAGAGAGAGAGAGAGAGAGAGAGAGAGAGAGACGAGAGACGAGAGACGAGAGAGAGAGAGAGAGAGAGAGAGAGAGAGAGAAAGAGAGAGAATAAGGAACAAATTCTTCAATGAAACAATTCGAGCGAATTTTTAAATTCCGGAAAAGAATCCAATAAAAATTGAATGAAAAATGAGAGAAAAACGTGGGAAAATGGAAAAAAAAAGAAATTTGATATTTTATGAGGAGGAGAAAATGATTTCAAAAATTGGTTTATTTTATGATAAACTTTGAATTTAAAAAAAAATAATAATTTGTTCACTAAAAAAAGGCGGGAAAGAAATGGGGGGGGGGGGGGGGGGGAAAGAAGGGAAATTTAAATATTTAAATCGATGATGAAATGAGTCATTGATAAACAAAACAAAAATCGAAAAAAACCGCTTTTTTGTGACTTTTTGATAAGAGAAACACATTTTTCATTATTTTATGAAATTTTTGAAAGAAAAAAAATGTTTCTTAAAGGGAAACACACAATTTATTGGCGCGGAATGAAATAATTCAAAGAAAGGAGACGAATCGACGGGATCCACCCGGAATGGATGGAATTCGAAGAGAAGAAGACACATTAATTTTGAATTTTTATGACAGAGAGAGAGAGAGAGAGAGAGAGAGAGAGAGAGAGAAGAGAGAGAGAGAGAGAGAGAGAGAGAGAGAGAGCCGAGCTGAAGCTCATTATTATAAATTCTTTAGAAAGTTCTCCCAAAAAAAAAGAAAAAAAAAAGAAGAAAAACTTCAATAATAATTATTTTCCTTTTTTGGATTCTCCAGTCGGTCGGTGACTGAGAAAGGTCATCAAACAATTCTTCGGTTTTTCCATTTTCTTCTTTTTGGTCTTCCATTTTTTAACGGGGAAAAACGTTTAAAAATGGGGGAAGGGGGGGGACAGAAAAAAGAAGTTTGTCTCACTTACTGACATAAAACGAAGAAATAGAACCGGAGGGGGAGGGAAGAAGAAGAAGAAGGAGAAGAAGATGTAATCAAGTCAGTTGTATGAGATGGCAGGAAGAAGCAGAAGAAGAAGAAAATGCTCTCATCTCATCGTTAAAAATGGCAATCGAACGACGACGAAGACGTTGAAAAGAAGAAGAAGAAGAAGAAAAGTTGAGCTGCAAAAAAAAGGCGAAGAAGATGGATAAAAATATTTGGAGCAAGGAACAAACATCGAAATAGATAGATATTCATGTTCTCAGAAGGGAATTGCTCTTTTCCTCTATTTTTCTCCCCTTCACTGCTTCTTCTTCTTCTTCTTCTTCTTCTTCTTTCTTTCACTTCTTCATCGATTTTTCGTCGTGCTTTTTCCCTTTTCGAATTTTTTTTTTGAAACATTTCGACGGAGCGATTCGAAGAGAGAAATGTTTCTTGGACAATAAAGAAAGAAGAGAGATGATGAAGGAAGAAGAAAAGAAAAAAAGATGTTTCGTTTTGATAACAAAAAGTTGAAGAAGGAAAATATCAAAAATGCAAAAGTATACGACAATTTCAATTGAATAATTTAAAAAATCGCATTTTTTTGTTGTTTAAAAAATAAAATTCGATTTTTAATATTCAACAAAACCTCACACAATCGACGAGAGAAAAAAACTCATCAATTTTTGAATTTTCAATGACAATTTTTTTTGATTTTCATCGTTTATTGAAAGTGGAGGGGAACGGGAACGATGAATTGAAGAATTTTGAATATTTTAAAGTAAAAAAGTTTGAAAAAAAAAGGAAGAAAAATAAGAAGAAAACGAAGAAGAAGAAGAAGCTGGAAAATATGATTAAAGATTAACACAATTACGTTTAAAGGGACATGACAGAGAGAGAGAGATAGAGAGCGGAAGAGAGAGGGAAAAGAAATTCTTAAAATTCTGTAAACAATTCGCTTTTTTTCCCAGACAAAAAAGTTGAAAATACAAAATTTCTAATAAAAAAATTTTTATGGAATAAAACAGTTTCACAAAAATAAAAATTTTAAAAAATGGTGCTGAAATATACCGTAACGCAATAAAAAAATGTTTAAAATAAAAATAGAGGAAATTATAATAATTAGAAATCAATACTTCTTTTAATATTTTATCCGATATCTGATTTCTATGCCCAGAAGGTCATTTTGTCGACATTTGTCGACCACTCATGACGTCACAGGGAAATTAAAGGCGGAGAGTTTTTGCAAGTAAGGCAGGCTGCATTGTATTTTTGAGGCAGGTTATTCATTTTCGTTGTTTCGTTTTCTACTTTTTTTTAATTTTTTGTTTTAGAAAATTAATTTTAGAAAATTACTTCTTTTTAATTTTTTTTTGGTTTTGTAAAAGGCATAAATTTTTAAAATAATTCAGAATTCAAAATGATGAACCCAAGTTATAAGCAACAATTAGCAAATAATGACAGATCACAAAGATCAGTGTTTGGTAAGAATGTTTTTAGGAAATTTCGAAAATTAAACGAATTTTTAGTCGGAAATATTTCTTACGAAATCACTGAAGAAACAATTCGTTCAATTTTTTCAAAAGTTGGTAATTGCGTTTCAATCAAAATGGTTCACGATCGGGAGACCGGAAAGCCAAAGGGATATGGATTTATTGAATATCAAGATATTCCAACTGCTGAATTAGCTATTCGAAATCTTAACGGGTTTGATTTTTAAAAGAAAAACAACAAAAAAATAGAAATCAAGAAATTTTTAGGTTTGAATTAAGCGGTCGACCATTACGTGTTGATAGTGCAGCCGGCGGCATCAATACCATAGAAGAATTCAATAGTTTACAAGCAGCTTTAGGTGCACAACCAGAAGAAAATCAATATGGGCCAGAATGTGATGCTTCAAAAGCTCCAGAAGCTATTTCAAAATGTATCGCTTCATTAGCACCAGAAAAAATGTTTGAATTGATGAAACAAATGAAAGATGTATTAAATTCAAATTGATTTCCTTGATTTTCTTGCCAATCTTTCAGGTTGTTCTTACCAATCAAAATGAAGTTCGTTCAATGCTTACATCAAATCCTCAATTAGCATATGCTCTTCTTCAAGCACAAGTCGTCATGAGAATTGTGGATCCTCAAGTTGCGGTTGCAATGCTTCATCGTGAAGCACCAGCGACATTGAAACCATTTCATCAGCAAGTTCCATCGCAAACAAATCCAACTGGTCAACCATCTCAATTTCAAATTCCACGTAATTTCTACTCGCGTTTTTCTGCAATTTCAAAAATTTCAATTTCAGCTTCAACCTCAATTCAACCAAAAACAGCACCAGTTGGATATGGTGGATATCAAGCACAACCTGTTCCACCTTCACAACCAACAAGACAACAACCACTAATGCATATGCAACCGCAAGTTCAGCAGCAACAACGCTTCCCACCGCAACAAGCAATACCACAACAACAACAACAACAACAGGTTTATTTTTTGAAATATCAAATTAATAATTTAAGAATAATTAATTTCAGCCTGATATTACATTAGAAGAGCAACAAAATGCTGAATTATTAATGCAAGTGATGCAATTAAGCGAGAAAGATTTAGAACAACTTCCACCTGGTGATCGTGAAAAAATCATTGAATTGCGTCAACAATTAAAAAGAAATGTCAAATAATTCGTTTCGTTTTTCTATTTTAACCATTTTCTTTTCCATTTTTTTTTGTTTCCAATAATTTATTTTCAAAAATCCGCTCCATTTTTATTACAAAACAATGAGTTAAAGTTTATCTAATCAAAAAGGGGCCAGAAAATATTTCAAATCAGAAAATAAATTTCAAATAAAAACGAAAACCAGTAAGACGGAGTGAATTGAAACAAACAAAAAATAACAATTCTCAAGCGGTCACTGAATTAAGTGACCAAATGTGGCAAATAAATTATCGAAATTAAAATGGGTGGGGATTCTAAAAGATTTCGAAAAAAAAAACAAAAAATTGGTTGGGGAAAAACTTTTCAACAAGTAGAACCGGTAATGCGGCGGTAAATCGCTAGTTTCAAGTTTAATTTAAAGTTTTGAGTGCAGCCTGGAATCCTCCTTCTAACCATTTGTTAAAGAATGTCGAAGCACGTTGGAAAAGATATTCAATAGCGGCTGCAAAATATTTAAATTGTTTTTAAAGAAATTTTAAATCTTTTAAGAAAATACCAAAAATGCTAAGGGCTACATCTTTCACTACTTCAAAGACCATATTCAATCCAACTTTGAATCCTTCAATCGCTTGTCCAAATTGCTTGTGTCCATCCTTTTTGTACCAAGCAACAAATTCGTTATGCTTAAATGAAATTATTGATTTTCTCTCTTTTCTTCATTATTTGTTTTTTTTTTACCTTTTTCTGCACAAATCTTTGAGCAAGAACAAACTTTTCAACAACCCACGTATGCACAGTGTAGACATATCTAAACCAATTTTCAATTTTTTTCAAAAATTTCAAATTACTTTTCAAATTGTTTGCCAGTTGACGTTTTCGAAAATTGTTTCCATGAAGTTCTAACCTGTTTCGTTACATGAGAAGTGTATGGTTGAATTTGTTTGCTAAAAATTATTTGCTAATTCTGAAAAATCCATAAAATCATCAACAAAAATCAACCAACTTGTATTCGTTGAAGACTGTTCGATATGTATTTCTGATGTTCGTCAAAAACAAGGCCGACGGCTTTTCAAACTTTGACAGTTTCGTCAAATCCGAACACAGCGGTCGTGATCCGGGAATATTTTTTCCACCTTCGTAACAATTGTGAAGTATCGCAACTGTTGCGGCACCAAATGTCGCCAATGTAATGTAGTAAAACAAATAAAAGAAGAAACGGAAAGCTGCAACATTTTCGATATTTTTTTTTGTTTTAAATAAAAATAAAAATTTCACCTTTCATTTCATTTATTTGAAAAAAAAAAAACAAAAAATTAAAAAAAAAGATAATTTTATGCAACGTCAAAAAATTAAAATTGAATCAGTAAATTTTTTGTTAAAAAAAAAATAAAAAACCAAATCGCTCACCTCTTGAAACAAATCCTCGTTTTGGTTGAACCTTTTCGACACTTTTCTTCGCTTGCTCACTTCTTTTCGATCGTCCTTCGTTTTCAGCCGCCGATCTTCGTTGCTGCTGAGCTTGTTGTTGTACTGCAGCTTTTCCTCCTTCTCTGGCACCACCACTAGTTTTTGCGTTTCCTGAATATTTAAGACCATTTTTTGAGACATCAATGTTTACTAGGCGTTGTTCTTTTTTTTTTCATTAGTTTTCTCGACTTACTAGCCATTTTTTTAAAAATCTATTCTTGATTTCTTAAATCGTAAATGACAAACAGTCGCCTGAACAATAATTCGATTTTTTAAGAGATCTGAATACGAAAAAAAGCAACAACAAAAAAAGAAGCGACGTAAGAAGAAACCAGATTTAAATCCAAAATGAAATAAAAACAAACTACAAACCTCTACAAGAATTACCAAACAGCATGTCTAAAAACTACACGTGGAGTTATATAGGAAGAATACGTTGCAAGGAAAATATTTAAGATCACGTCAACAAAAACCACGTTTTTTTTTAAATTTTTGCTTTAAAAAAATCAATTTTTCCCATTTTTTTTTACAAACACACAACTTCCCGGGTTGATCAAAAGAAAAGCGTGGCAAACGTGGATCAAAAACGGTGTAAATTTTCAATTTAAAAAAATGTTCAGAAATTTATGTTGACTTGCAACCTTGAAAAACCGAAAAAAAGCGAGTTAAACGGGAACAGAACAAAAAAAAATGAAAATTAGGCCGAATGGGGAGGAGAAAAGAATTTGAAGAACGATGATATATGTCAATATGAATTAAAGATTTTTTTTTTGGGTTTTTATGAGGCTGACTTTTCAATTTCTCTTGTCTTTACTATATAATTAGTGACAAAATACACCGATTTTGATAACGATTAGGATTTTTTTAAAACACACAAAAATTAAATTTTTTAACAATTTTAGTTAAAGTGAAAACGTGTTGGAATCTGTTAAACAAAAGAATTCAAAAAAAAAATAAAAACTGAAGGTTTGTTCTGTTGTCAAAACAAGGACTTTCACCTATGGAATTTCAATAGAGCACACTTTTATCTATTTGCAGTTTGATCTTACACTTTTCACATTCATCTCTCAAGATAAAAAAAAATTATAAAAAAAATTAAATACTTTTAATAGTTTTTTTTTCTGAAACAAAATTCATGATTTCAATAGTTAAGAATTATTTAAACACACATCTTTTTTAATTAGCCTATTGAAAATAATTTGAATTTGATTTTTATTAAAAAAATATTTTAAAATGAAAACAAAAATGTATAGTTAGTAAGGTTGTAGTGTCGACAACTCGACTGGTCATTTTGACGTTAAAATAAATTGTGAATATTGCCTAGTCATCGAACAAATCATCGAATGAATAGAATCGCATCTGATGAGGTGGAAAAGAAAGAGAAAAGCGCGACCAAATCGACAACTTTCTATACAAAAACTTGAGGTTATCTGTCAAAAAAAAAGCCAATTTTTGTTTCAAAAAGTTTAAAAAAAACGAGGAAAAATAAAAACAAAATATTATTGATATATGAAAATGAAAGAGAGAAAGAAAGAGAGAGAAAAAGCTTACTAAAATATAGATTTGGTGCGTAGCTTTTTTTCTATAATTCTCTTCTTCTCATTTCTTTTATAACTTAGTTTTTTTTTTTTTTGACGAAGACGCAGAAAAGAAAAAGAGCACTAGATTTTCCGCTTTTAGATGAATGCCATGAAGAAAATAAAGGAGATGTGTTGACAAAAATCAATATATGGCATGATGCCAGCTGTTGTTAAGGATAAAAATAAACGGCATCTGGCTCATTTTCTTTTCGTGAATATATTAAAAAGAGTTAAATGTAAAGGATACAAATTAGGAATTTTATTGAAATAAAAAAAATGAAATTTTTGAATTTTAAACATTTTAAAGTTACAAAAATACCTTTTACATTTTTTCTTTTAGGTTTTTAGTTTTATTGAAAGGTAAATTTATTGATTTTATGTTAGTAAAAAATGTGGCTATTTTTATAATTTTATGGAAATTTATTTCACTATTTTTTGAATAATCACCTTTATGCTGCTCTTTCCATTTTTTAATTTTTTGCTCTTCGTTTGTTTTTTGAATCTTCTCCAAAACTTTTTTTTTCCTTTTCTTTTTGTAATTGAAGGAATTTTTGTTCTTCAGCCATATGCTTGACAACATTCTGAGCAGCCAATTTGCATTCTTTTTCATTGCCACAATTTCCAGTTGCCTTGAATATTTTAAATTTAAATAATTTTCTAAATTTATTCAAACCTTTTGTAATTTCTCATTAAGTGGATTTTTTTTCAAATCCAACCATTTTAATGATTTTAAGTTTGCAAATGACAACGGCAACGCTTCAATATCGTTGTTGTACAAATTTAAAAATTGAAGTTTTGTTAAATTTCCAAATTCATGTGGCAAATGGTGAATTTTATTGTTGGCAAGATCAAGTCTAAAACGATTTTTTCTTAAAATCAATTCAGAAAAAAAAATGAAACTTGATCAATTTTGTTGCTAAACAAATTGCGTTTGGAAGAAGCATAATTTTATTTGAACTCAAATCAACATGCGTCAATCGTGGAACCTGTGAAAAAATAATTAGGAACAATAATACTTTAATAAAAAAGCATTTACTAAATGCAATACACTCGGCGCTTCTGTTAATTGTCTTGCAGACAAGTCAACTTCATTATCATCTTGTTGATTTCGGATTTCTTCGACCGTAAGTTTCGACATTTTTTCTTAAATTTAACAATCTAAAACTGCTAGAAAAGTGATTTCAAAAAATATTAAAAAATGGTGGAAGACCACAAATCAAATGAAGAAATATTAAAAAAAAATCACAGTTTATTGTTTTTACATTTAAGGCAGATAATTATGACAACTTTGATATCAAATTATGAATTTAAATTTTCTAAGTGAAAAAATTTGGAAATGGAGAGATTTACAGAAACAAATCGCCGTTTTTATAATTCTCCTTTTGGCTGCTTCTTGCTTGGTTTCTTCGTTTTGTCCTTTTCAGACTAAAAAACAACTTAAAAATTATAATTTTTTCCAAACTACAAAACCTTTTTTTTGGTGGCTTTTTCTTTTGATTTTCTTTCAATTTCTTCTTTTGTTCTTTCTCGATCATATGGATTTATAAATCCTTCGGGTTTTCTTACAATTTCATGTTGTTGAGCCATCAGTTCAACACGTTTTTCAGTTTCTTCATTTAAAAGTCCTGAAAAAAATTGATTTTAATAAAGCGAAAGATCATGAAACTTATTGCTCACCACTACTTTTCGAATAATTGTAAGCCCATACAATAAGAGTTTTCAGTTTTCTGTCTTTTTCCATCTTTTTTTCGAAGAATTTTGAAAAATTAAGTGATAAATCTGAGAAGAAGGCGGTGTTTTCAAGAATTTTTGATAAAGCTTCTTTCAGAGTTTCACTATTATTTGGAAAAGAATCTGTCGATTTATAACCGATTCTTTCAACAACTTCGCGATATTCAGCCAGAATTTTACGAATATTTTTAAGAACATCGTCTAGAAATCCTCGTTGTTTATCCGTTGGTATATTTTTAATTGAAATAAGAGCATTTTCGTGCTCAGTTCTTCGAATTTTGAAATTTTCAGTGACTAAAAATAACTGAAAAATTGAAAAAAAAAACTTAAACGACACTTACAAGCTTTTTTGTGATCGAAATATTCTGGAGCTTCTTTATTCTTTAATTTCGTCGCATCCACGTGTGTTTCAGCAGCTTTTTCTTTTAAATTATCAATTTTTGCAAAAACTGACGAAAAAAATGAGAAAAGAAGAACTTTAATTACTAGCATAAATGTTGACTATCTAAAAAATACTTGTCCTTGGCCTAAAAAAATGACCACGAATCGAGAAATGTTTTTTTTAATAATTCTCAGTTGTTCGTGTAAATTTAATATTTATTTGAACTTGAGATTATTTTTTTTTATTGATAAACAAATTTCTTCTGGAAATATCTTAATTTGATCAAAAAAACTTTAAATCTAAAAAGGAACGGAATTTGATGAAACGTTCGTTCTCAGTGGTATATTTACGGTAAACAACAGTCTCCTATGTCAATAAGTTGTGTCGTAGTATAAAAAGAAGGGAAGTTTAAAACTTTTTTGGCTTAAAAATTACATTTCGATCGTAAATTTGATGCAAAATTAAAAATTTCAGGGATTTTTCTGAAAAATGAGTTTTTTCCTGACAAAGTTTCAAAAAAAAAAACTGAAAATTAACATAATTTAACAACTTTATCAGTATTGCTCCTTTAAAAAAATTTTCTCTGAAAATGTGCTCCAACAAATTTTTTGTTTTTATCGTTTTCAAAAATTTGCAACAAAGAAAAAGAAAAAAAAACTCAGCATGAAGGCTTTTTTCTTTGACATTCTTCATTTTTCGACATTCCAATATTACTTGGCTCCCTCTCTCTCTCCCTCTCTCTCTATCCCTGTGCAACTTCTGAATTTGGTGAGCGATTCTGACGATCCCAAGGGATGAGCGATTGATGGTTGTGTCTGACGCGATGCCGGCGACGACGACTATCATTATTCACAGAAGCCAAATCGACCACGCGACTTTTTTTCCACCAACACAAATTTCTCCATTTTTTTCATTTATTTTTTCGTTTTAAAAAAAATCCTTTAAAAGAGTTAAAAAATGGTTTTTGTGACCAAGTTAAGTCAAATTGTTAATCGCTTCGGGACCATAAATGAACTGAAATGAATGCTCCTTGTCTCCAAAAACGTTTTCTTCAGATGAAATATTAACCACATTTCAGACCATTTTGTTTTTCCTTCAACATTTTCAATGAATTTCACATAACATTTTGACCATTCAACATTATTTTTTAAAATTTAAATTCAGTCGACTATGAGATTCAATCAATATTTAATTGTAATTTTTGTAAGTTTGAAAAAAAATTTTTTTTTTAACTTAATTTTAAACAAAATTAGATTTGTATATTTCTGTTATCAAAATGTGAATATAGCGAGTTAATGAATCAAAAAATTGGAGTTCGAGTTGAAGCTCTTCAAATTATTTATGACAACATTTCGACAATTACACCGACTGGTCATCCAAGATGCCGTCTTACTTTGCACAAGTCAGGCTGGGATCGGTATTTTTTCAGTTCATTTCCTCATTTTTTTTGTGTCTCGTGTTACGGTGGTTTGTAGTTTCATTTTTTCTTTTTGGTTTTCAATTAATTAAAAATAAAAATAAAATGGTTTCGCTTTTCAGAGACACGTGTTCCAGCCCTCAATTTCGTCTCAATGATACGTTGTCATGGTCAACGAGAGTTTGTTACAAATGGGTTTGTGATACAAGTAATTTACTTTCTTTCTTTTCTTTTTTTTAAATCCCTTTCTCACTACTTCGCAATGGAGCGCATTTACAGCACACTCCTCAAATATTCAAAAATAATCAGGCCATGTATTTTTTCAGCAAAGTACGCGATGCGCGTCGAAAATTGCTGGATTGGAACACCAAAGAATCCAGTTTTTATTGTTCGAAATGATGGTTGCACAATTGAAAAGGCAATTCTCACCTCGCCAGTTTACAGCTCATTTAATCGAGCTGCTGCAATTGGATGGATGGCAGTTCGTCAAAAAAGTTTTTTCTTTTCTTCTCTCAATTATTTAAAGTGGAAAATGCTTCATGGAAAAGCTTAAAAATCAACATTTTTTCAAGAAATAATTTAAAAATATGGATGATTTTAAGATATGAAATATATGCATGTTGGTTGCACAATTCGTCTTTGTCATCTTTGTGATTCAGAATGTCAAAATTTAACGGTAAAAATTCCAGATTTTTTTTGAAATATCAAAAACTTTTCAAGAATTTCAGCCTCCACGAACCTGCAACGATAGTCGCTCGAATGATTATGACGCAATGTGGAATAGATCTTCAAGAGTTCAAAATTTATGTTATCCAACTCTATCAACAATTCTGCCACTTTCTAATGATTTATTAAATTTTACCAATCGTCCTTATCATTTTCTGTCAATTTTTCTAATTTTTTTAACAATTTTAATTTAATTTTTTGCTCAAAAAACAACTTTTTAATGGTAAAAATCAACAAAAAAACAAGATTTAACAACAGAAAAAAAAGAAAAACGAGTGAACAAACTAGTATTTTGAATAATGTTGAATATTGAAAACTTCCAATCTTCCATCATCATTTCCAACCGCCAAATATCCGCCATTTGGTGAAATATCTAAACAATTTGCTTTTGTGACTTGCGCATGTCTTGTTGGAAAATTTTTAAATGTTGTTCCACTTTGAACATGAACAAGACGTATTTGATTTTTCTGTAAAGAAATTTTTTTCATTTTCAAATATTTTAGCATTGAAAGCGATTTTACCTTGACATTACTACACATTGCTAATAATTGAGCATCAAAATTAAAGCAAACTGCTGAAACTGACGTAACTAAATTGTTAATGTTGTATAATGGAAGCGGTGAGCTTGTTTGGCGGCACGTTTCAGCATTATAAACATTGACAACTCCAGTATTTCCTCTGAATAATGAAAATTTCTCTTTTTTTTTCCTGTTTAATTTGAAGCATTACCCAGTGGCAAGAAAATTCCCGTGATTACTGATCGCAATGCTGGTTCCGTGAATTGCTCCTTCATCAACAAAAGAATGCTGCTTGGTATTTTTAAAATCAGAAATTACAATTTGTCCATTATCACAAATAATCCAACACTCTTGATTATTAAGCGGGAAAAACTTAATTTGTTGAGCATTTGACGGCAGAGCAATTGTTTTGATATGCTCCATACTCTACAAATTATCGATTTTTTGGAAACTAAATCAGAAAAAAAACTTACAGCTGCATGGAGAATATAAACATTACAGTTAAAACCAGCAACTGCCAAAAATTGTGAATCATGAGATATAGCAAAAACAGAAATTCCTTGTTTAGGAATAGCTGAAAATAAGAAATCAAAAAAGAAAAAATCTCATTTTCTAATTTTTACTTTTTGGTGTATTTAATTGTGTGACATTTCCATTTTCCATATTATATTGCATTAAATATTCTTGACTGCTTGATGAACAAATAACTGCATGTCCTTGTTGAGCGATTTCCAATGAATTGATTGGAAACTTTTTGAATTGTGCTTTTTGCAAAAAATTATTTTGTCGCACTTCTGAGCTTACCTGAAAGGTATTTAATTATTCAAAGGATCTTTTTATTTTATTTCAAAACCTTAAAAAGAGTAACATTTCCTTTCATATCGCCAGTGATTAATACAGGTCGATGACGATGAAATTTGACGACACTAATACTTGCCTATAATTAAAGATATTATTGGTTAGAAAAAAAATGAAGGAAAAATACCGTAGATCGATAACCAATATTAAAATCCTTTAATAGTGTTGTGCTAATGCTTGTTTTTGGTAATTTTGAATTTTTTTCAATATAACCTGCTGCACTTTTTAATAACGAATCTTCACTTTCTTCATCATTTTTTGTTTTCTGCGCCCAAGTTGGAGTTCCACCATGTCGACGTTTAAAGGCAGCTTGCAATCGATTAATATATTGCTACAATCAATCGAATTTTACATTTATTTAAAAATTTTGTATTAACTTTTGTGTTCAATTCTTCATCGTCTTCTTCGTCTGCTCGTTTCAATTCAACTTTGAATGTTTTTTTCACTTTTTTCGGTATTTGCACTGCTAACTGATCATCATCTTCATCTTTCCATACACTTTCAGGTTCGCCAGTTTCTACTATTGGTCTTTTTGTTGCCATTTCTGTAAAAATTTAAATTATTATCTAAAAAAAATTATTAAATAATCCAAATAACTTGAAAAGAATGGAGGAAGAAAAAAAAAGGGAAATTTATTTGGAAAAAAAGAAACTAAATTCAACAAAAGCTGTGCATACACTATCACGTTTAGTTGCACACTTTTTTTCCTAAAAATAATATTATTTTTTCACATGAAAACAAAACATTTTCAATGCCGATTAAATTTTTTTTTGTTGATAAAAATCGTAAATGATAAGATTTTTCTTGAATTCAGTTTAAAAATTTTTCATTTCTTTCTCAATAGCTTTCAATTTATTTCTTTCAGAATTAAAGAAAATATTATTTCAGCAAAAATTATTCAAATCAAACGGTATTTAAACATATCACAGCTTCGATCAATGGTTACCAGCGTTCCAGAGCCAGAACTTGCTCCAATTGAACAAGCTAAAAAGCGGGTATTTTTATAGTTTTATTTTTCAAAAAATAAAAAATAATTTCAGGCCGCCTATGCGTGCGCTGAAAAATATATTCAAAGTGGATATCGATTAGGTGTTGGCTCCGGAAGCACCGTCAAGTATCTGGTCGATTATCTTAAATTTAATTATGCAACAGGAAAACTTAAAAATATAGTTTGTGTTCCAACAAGTTTCTCAACAAAGCAATGGCTCTTGGACGCTGGTTTACCAGTATCAGATTTGTATGCTCATCCCGAGTTAGACATTTGCATTGATGGAGCTGACGAGGTTTTATATAAAATTAATTCATTAAAAAAAAAAAAATTTGATCTAGGTTGATTCTCATTTTACATGCATCAAAGGCGGTGGCGGATGTTTAGCACAAGAAAAAATTGTTCAAAATGCTTCCAAACATTTCTACGTGATTGCAGATTATTTGAAAGATTCAAAAAATCTTGGTGATCGCTATGCACACATTCCAATTGAAATTCTACCATTTGCTACTCAACCTCTGCTTGCATCAATTCCAAAAACAGAAGGAGGAACAGCACAGCTTAGACAAGCTGTGAAAAAGTGTGGCCCGGTTGTCACTGATAACAACAATTTTATAATTGATTGGAATTTTGAAAAAAATGTTCCAAACAGAAATTGGAGTGAAGTTCAGAGTCGACTTGCTAACACTCCTGGTTTGATTTTTCATTAATAAAAATTTTAAAGAAGACACAAAATTTCAGGAATTGTCGAAACCGGTTTATTTATCGGTGTTGTTGATGCCGTTTTCTTTGCATATGCTGATGGATCTGTCAAAGAATTGATTAATCCAGCTCGGCGATAACAGTTTTTTCTTTTTTCATTTCAGATTTGAAATATGTGCAATCAATCTCATAGTTTTTCACTTTTTCTTTTAAAAAAATTCAAAAAGTTGTGAATCCTAATCATTTCATTCCAATTTTCTATAATAAAACATTTTTTTTTGTTATTTAAGTTTTGATTTCTAATCAGTCCAATCAGAATCAGAATCCGAATCCGAATCAGAATCTAAAATTTGAAAAATTTGAAATGATTAAAGTAAAAGATTAATTCTACCATCTGAATCGCTTGGATTAATATTATTTCGACGAGAATCAAGAAAATGCTGAATCTCATCGATAATACTTCCACCAATTATCGGACTTGTTAAGGATGTCTTTGATATTGATTCGTTATCCTCAACTTTTCGTAAAATTTTTGATTTGTCCACATTCTGAATTTCATCTAAAAAGCTCCTTCGATGATCAGAAATTTCATCTTTTCGTATATTTTCTGATGGTGAAGATGACATCAGTCGCGTTGGTTCTGTTGATAGTGAGGGTGGTGGTGGCGGTGGCGGCGGCGGCGGTGGCGGAGGTGGTGGTGAAGTCACTTTTGCCGCTTCTTCATCATTCGAACTCTCAACAGATTCAGTTTTCTTTGTCATCGTTTGAGGCGGCGAAAACATTGAATCAGCCTCGTCTCTTGTTGCGAATCGATATGATTGACGATGTTTTGGAAGCCGAGGTGGTAGAAGCTCAGCATTTCGATCGCGATTTCTTGATGTTGATCGAGTTGGAAGCTCAGGTAATTCTAAAGTTTCTTTTTCCTGCAAAAAAAAAAAAATGAAATGTGTTTTGTAATTTTTTTATTTGGTAAACTTGATTAAATCGATATAAATTCTGCGGCTCTTTTTCCATATTTGAATTATAATTATCTTTTCTTCGAGTAACTTTCAAATATTCATTATCCATTTGTTTAATTGAATTTCCATCATTTGATGCCGTAATTATTGTCGTTGCAGATGAAGAAGCCAAAGAATGCGATAGTTTTATTGGTGCTGAAACTGTGACCGTTTCAAGTCGACGTTCATCATTACTTCCCCAGTCGGGATTTAATGGATCAATCGGCCTGAAACTTGATGTTTGATTTAATACAGGCGGCATATCAGCTTCTCGATTTTTCGATTTTGTCTGGAATCAATAAAATTCAATGAAAATCAATTGATTTTTCCAACATTTTTAACACTTCTTGGTGTTGATCCATTTTTTTTAACCAAAATACTTTGCCTTAATTTGTCATAATTGTTTATAACATATTGTTGAACAATTCTTTGATCCTCAGGGCCTTTTATCTGAAATAAAATGGGTATTTTTAAAAAAAACAGTTTCCAAACCTTTAATTCACTAGAAATTGTATTATAAAGATCTTCTTGATCATTTGTCATTTCTAATCCAAAGTGTGAAAGATGTTTGAAATCTGTTGGACGTCCAATTTCCATTTTGTTTTGTTTCCTCGTTTTTTTGAAAAAATTCAAAAAACTCGATTTTCGTTCTTTCTTCTTCCTTTTCGTCTTTTTTATTTCTTCCTCTCCAGTCTCGTTTAAAACTTCTTTTTTATTCTCAAAAATGTCCGCAAACTTTTGGCATTCATTTAAATCATAAAAGTTGATGCCGTAAAGGACCTTCAATTTTTGAAAAACTACTAAATATAAATGTATTTTTTCCACAAAAATGTCTTTTAACCTTAAAAAAAAATGTTTTTTTTTTTTGGTTTTTAATATTGAAAAAAAACTTGAATATTTGCTCAAATTGAATGAATGGTTCGCTGTTGGCTTTTGTCGATGGTTCAACAATCAATAATTTAAAGTTTCCACTATCACTGCTTTTTAGGACAATCAATACAGCTGGCGGATTCTCATTTTTCCATTCTTTACCATTGGAATTTAATAATCGAACAATTCCAGATGTTAAAAACTGAAACTTTTGCGAAAAAATTGGTAAAAATTCAAAAAAAAAAAAAAAAAAAAAATTAACCTCGTCATATTTTGCATTTGATTCAATCACCTTTGTCACACTTTTCTTTTCTTCTTCCTCCAGAAAATTTGTCAACTCCATTTCTTGAATACTAAATTTTGAATCTTTTTGAATAAATAAAAACAAATTCAAATAATAAAATGATTAAAAATGTTATAAAAATCGATAATATCGAGAATGTGCATATTTATCAAATAAAGCATTGTCGCTTCCAATATTTACATCTTATCAAACAAAATAATCGAACCAAATGTGGTGTCATTCAATATTTGCAAAGTGTTTCAGCAAAAAATCAATAAAAGTTAGATGGTTAACAATAAAATAATGAAAATTAGACACTTTTTAACTTGAATAATGGATTGGTCACATATAATTCAATGGAATTATACGTTTTTATTTTGCTCATTAGAAAACCTTGTGATGTACAAATTAAATGTGACGAAAAGAATTGATTGAGCTTTTTTAGAGCTTCAGCTGTCCACAATTTGTAAGCCTCATCTGATAAATTCCATAATTGATCGATTGAAATTGAATTTAGAAATGTAATTTTTGAAATTTTATTCTGAAATTTATGAGAAATTTTGAAGAATTTACAATTTAAATCTTACTATTTCAGAAAGTGGAATAATAAAAAAAATGTTAAACTTGTGATTATTGATAATTCCAATTCTTATTGAAATTTCGATTGATTTTTTTTGAATTAATTGCTTGCAAATTAAACAAATCACATTTTCAGCTCCTCTCGCAATAAACCGAATTTGTTTTGCATCGTTTTCACATTTTTCACATTTTTTAATGAAAAGAAAGAAATTTTCACTAACGAGTGAATCGAAGAATCGTAAATCAACTTGGAAAAAACTGAAAAAACCGAACAAATTTGGAATTTAAATTGAATTAAAAAAATCTGACGATGCCATTTTAACTTCGCTTCCAACAGATTTGTTGAAAATATTCTCGATGTCTTCTTTTTCCGTTATTGGTGGATTTTGAGCTTTAAAATTTTCGAAAATTAAGTTTATCTCTTTTTCAGGAAATAGTGTTTCAGCAATTATTTTATTCTGAAAAGGGAGAAAAAGTTTCTTTAAAAAAAAGAAGAAAGAAAAATCAATTACAATCAAACTTTCATATGGTTTTTTCTCTTCTGAGACTATGTCGTTTTCAATTATCGAATCCTCAGCAATATTTTTAGATGAACAAGCATTATTTCTTATCTTTTTCAGACTTTTAAGCTGAAATTTTAAATTGAAACAAGCTTAAACTCCCTCCATCCCTTCTCCTTCTCTTTTTACCATTTTCGCATCCGACTTTTGACGAGTCCATGTTTTGGATGAAACAAAACACGGATTTTCTGGATCCGTTTCATTTGGTGGCCAGCCAACAATATGACAACCGGAAAATGTTTATTTTGGAATGAGAAAGGTGGAAAACGGAGGAAAACCTTTTCTATTGATTTCAACTCTGAGCACAGGAATTTGATTCCATTTTCCAGACTGAAAACTGTTCAAAAAAATTAATTATAATAATTTAAAAATTACAATTCCTCGATGAATCCGAATAATTTGTCCTTCCTCGAAATTGAAACTATTTTTTGACGGTACGTCTACAAACACTTTGACACTTCCGCTTCTGTCCTAAAATCAATTTTTAATTTGAAATAAAAATAAAAACAAACTTTTAACAATAAAATCCAATGCTCATCTTTAACTTTTTTTGCTTCAACACATTTTCCATAAAGATAAACTGATTCATTTTCGTGATTTTTAATATAGTCAATATTACAATACGTGTACATCTTAAATTTAAATATTCTTAATGAAAATTGCCACTAAAATCCAAATATTTAAACTTATGCCTAGAAGTTATCAGTCTCATGTTGAAACTTCGCTCTATTGAACCCTCTCAGTGGCCTAGAAAAACCGAAAAATTCTGTGCCACGACCATTTTTCATTGAATTTATATTTCGACATAATTCAAAAAGAAGAATCTCGTAAATAATGGTAAGAATATTTAATAAAAAAAATGTTTTGAAATAAAATAAAAATTCAGTCTTTTGCTGGCTTGCTTGATTTTGCTCGAAAAGACATCGATATTCCAGTAAATTCACCCACTGAGTTGTTGAAAGATCTGCACGTTTCTTTCATTAATAAATATGAAGCAGATAAAAATAGCTACGTATGTTCGAGTTTTAAGTTTAATAAAAATAAATTTCAAAACTTTTTTCAGGCTTACATAATGTCTGAACATTTGAGAGTTAGCGGAATATATTGGTGCCTCAATGCAATGGATTTGTCCAAAAAATTGGATTTAATGTCAAAAGATGATATCATTAAATACGTGATTGAGTGCCAGAATTCAGACGGAGGTTTTGGTCCAGCTCCTGACCACGACAGCCATATTTTACACACGCTTTGTGCTGTACAGGTTGAATTAATAACGAGAGAACAAATAACTAAAAACTTTTTTTAGATTTTAATAATTTATAATTCATTAAATGTTGTTGAAATTGACAAAATTGTAAATTACGCTAAATCATTGCAACAAGAAAATGGAAGTTTTGCTGGTGACTTTGCTGGTGAAATTGATACTCGTTTCACTTTGTGCTCTTTGGCAACATGCCATCTTCTTGGTTGTCTCAATCAACTCAACGTTGACTCTGCAATTAAATTCATTCTTCAATGCTACAACACCGATGGTGGTTTTGGCACAAGGCCAGGATCTGAAAGTCATGCAGGTCAAGTTTACTGTTGTGTGGCAAGTCTAGCAATAGCCGGACGATTAGAAGATATCAATCCACTTCGAACAGCTGAGTGGCTTGCATTTCGTCAATGTGATAGTGGCGGTTTAAATGGTGCGAAGTTAAGCTTTTCCTTCGTTTCATTAGTAATTTTTTTAGGAAGACCAGAAAAACTGCCAGATGTTTGTTATTCATGGTGGGTTCTCGCTTCACTGTCAATTTTGGGACATTTAGACTTTATTAATGAAGAAAAAATGAAAAAATTTATATTTGCATGCCAAGATGATGAAACTGGCGGATTTGCTGATCGACCTGGAGATTGTGTAAGTTTCCAAAAAAAAAAAAAATAAAAACACGATGTTTTATTCTCGAAGTGTTCCTTCAATTACAGCTAATTGAACTAGCTGATTCTTTTTTAAAGCATCGTTAGGATTATTCAACAAACTTTCAATTCTTGCTTTAGCTTTTTCCAATTTTTGATTACATCTAAAGAAATTTGAAAAATAGAAGGCAAAATCTATTTTCAATTAACTCACACTTCATCATTTTCCCCTTTTGATACAATCAAAACATGAATTTTATCATCCAAATGATGCCAACCATCTCTTCCACGTAATCGACTTTCTTTCTCATCATCTCTCATACAACCTTAAAAATGTCAGGTGAAAAAACTACGGTTTTTTCTTAAAATAATTAACCTTTTCCACGAACAAATAAATTACAGTCAAAATCTTTTTCAAGTTGTCGAATTGTCATTCCACGAGGGCCAATTATTCGGCCAACTAAATTACTATTCCTTGAAAAAAAAATCGATAATTTTATTAATGTTTTAGTAAATTACGTTTCGGTTTCTTGAGGAAAGAATACTTTCAATTTTTTCTCTACCAATTTAGTTGGAGTTTTTATGTCACCAGAATTTTTGAGCTTCATCTCATTTGATGATGGAATTAAGTTCAAATTGTTGAGTCCAAGTTCAGTGTTTTGCGTGGGAGAGAATATTTTAGGCGTGGCAAAATTAGTGGAAGTGTCACCATTTATGTTTGAATCATTTGAAAAAACAATTGACCATACGCGTTGAATTTCACGTAGAAGAAGATTCTAAATTGAAAAAAAAAATCGATTTTTTTCTTGAATTTGTTATAATTGAAGAGAAACATGAGAATTTCGAAATTTAGCACTATTGTTATCTTCATAGATTTTCGTCATCATTTGTAATTCTTGCATTAATTCTTGAAGATATCTTGAATTTTTAGCCAATTCTTGATTAATAGTAGTAGTTGGTGACGTGGTGTCATTTGTTCGAGTAGATGTTGAACTACTCATTGTATTGGGCAGTTAATTGGTTCAATTCAAATGATTTAGCAAAAATAAATTGGAATGATTTGAAAATTGAAACAAAAATTGTTGAAGAACGAGAAAAAAAAAACGAAAAAGAAAAATTTATTTTATGTTAAAACACGTAAAAAGTCGATTTATTTCTACAGGCAGATCCATTCCATACTGTTTTTGGTATTGCGGCTTTATCGTTGTTCGGAAATGATTTATTAGAACCGGTCGATCCAATATTTTGTATGACGAAAAGAAGTCTCAAAAGTTTACAATTTGATAATTGAACGAAAAAATGTAAAATTTTGATTTAAAAAATTGTGATAAATTTATGATACTCGTGATATGCGAAAGAAGCATGAAAACGTTTAGAAAAGTGTCGATCTTGGAGGAGCAACTTCAGATTTTGAACGACGTTTTATCGAGGGGGCAGCTGGCTGAGGTGTTAAGACTTTTGGTCGTGAACGATTCGAACGATGACGAGTCTAAAATTGAAGTTTGACATGAATGAGAAATTCAATTGAAAAACCTTGTCTTTTTCGCGTTTTTCCTTGTTTTTTCGAACAAGAAACTCGATCAAAGCGGTGAACATGGACAAGACCATTCCGGCTAATAAAATATAGAAAATTCCAGCCACTTTTGATAAATTCAAGCTTGAACTATTTCCACCGTCGGAAATTCCATTATCGCATTGTCCTCGATCATACCACCATTTGTTTTCAAGCTTTTTTAGTTCACCTTTTTCTTGAAGATAAAGAATTGCAAGATTCAAAGAGACTCTGAAAAAATTCAACAAAAATCATAGATTTTTTTTGAAGCTACTTTTGCAGTGGAGCGTGGTTTCCTTCATGGGGAAACCAACATCAAAGAAAATTTTTTTTTGCAATTTGAAACTTTTTGAAAAACAATTGTTTCGGTTTTTTGTAGTACGCAGCCAAATTTTGTGGCGCGAAAAATATTTAAATTTGGTGTTCAACATAATTCACCTATGTACTTTTTGGGAATAATAAATAGCGAGACTTTTCTGTTTTTTTCTGGACATGCTTTATAATTGTCATTAGAGCACATTTGCAAAAACTATTTAATTTTTTTAAAATTCAAGTAGGAAACAGCGCTCTATTGCAATATCGATAATGTTAAATTTGTTTGATGTGAAAATTGAGAAAAAAAGCACCTCAAAGGATTTCCAATTTTCGTTGCAATTCCATAACCAAGCGTATTCATGTTTTGTCCAACTTTCATTGTGTCACAAGGTCGCCGCCCACTTTCATAATTATTCGTTGTTTCTTCCAACAAAAACGCATATTTTCCTTTGCTCGTCCGAACCTTCTCGATTCCATCGGCGTACGAGTTGACGAAAACGCGCGATGGTGTCGTGTTCGTCGTCGACGCCGTTTCGAGTTGTCGAAGATTCGTGTGAACCATGAAATTCCACATTTTCTTGTAAAGTGGAACAATTGAGTCTTCGAAGAAGGCGGCGGTCGATCCTCCTTCGACGACGCCATACAAAATTTTATTCTGATTTGCCAAATCGTCGGCACTCTCAATCGGTGGAGTCATTCGTTCTAGAATTGTTCTTTCTTTTTTTTTCGTGTAAATCGCTTTTCAGAGTACGGTATGCAATAAGTTCTATCTAACTAGTCTGCAGGCGCAACACTTGACGCAAAAGTGCATACTGTGTTTAAAAGTTTCGTCGAGTTGTCAGTAAACATTTTTTTTAAAGTTGTCTTTTAATGTTTTTCATCATTCAATTTTTTTCCAAATGCCGCACAGTAAAATAGGCGGAGAGAAAATGAAAGCAAACAACGCGCGAAAGTTTTGCGGGGGAAAAAAAAGAAATTAAAGTTTCAAAAAGGCTGAAATCCGCCTATTTGATTTAAATTAAAATTTTGGCGCCTCGTTTTTTTTTCTTGCAAACCGTTTTGATGATAAAAATTGGTTACCCAACGTCAAAAATGCTGCCAGGTTTGCAGTATACGAAGAAACAATGATAAGAGTGAAGAACCACCAACAAGACGACGCAATTCTTCCCGACACTGCTCTGGAAAAAAAACGGACAATTTTTTGAGTCAAAAAATCTGGAAAAAATCCGTTCTCCTCCGTCGCCGGCTCGATTACCTCGGTAGAATATCGGTTCCCTGCTGCATAAAAGCAGCCAACGTGAACCAGAACGAGTTGTACAAGGTGAAGTCATTGGAAACGGCGAACTCGCCGCGTTTAAACTCGATTCGCTTCTCGTAGGGCGAAAACCAGGAGACAAGAAAAATTGTCAACGAAACGCCGAAATAGGAGGACAAGGTGAAGATCCAAATCGTCATTCCTAATGGTTCCATGAAGGAGAAAATGTTGAACTCTTGCTTCTCGGGTTTTTTGATCATAATCGAGATTCCAGTTGTCATGAAGGGTTTTGAGAAGTCGACAGCTCGTTCCCGTTCCTGAGTGATGGTCAATGGAGCAACAGCAACATCAGCCGTCTCATTCAACAGATAACCAATCATTCCATCCCAGCTACCATCGGCTTGACGAGCTCCATATTTGTTGCCTTCGGATATGAACACGTCGTACTCAAATCCGCTTATATTTTTCGATAGAAGATTCAACAGATCGATACAGTATCCTTCGAATCTGAAATTTATTGATTTTTTGTTTGGGGAAAGTCACAGTGAATCCGATGTTTCAAACCGATCGTTTCCCTTTAGTTCCGGCTCGCCTGGATTGCGTCGTTTTAACATCACAAAAGGCTTCACCTGAATTTTGTTTTTTGTGGGTTTTGTCACGAAAAATGTACAATCAATTCGGCGTACTGTGGCCGCATTGGGGAAAGAACCTACCAGTACGGTAACAACGTTGAAGCGTAACTTCCAGGGTTTTTTCGGTAGAATTCCTTTTCGAACTTGTTGCACATTTTTCTTCTTCTCGATTTGAACATGCTTCTCGCCACCCAGCAAAAATCCATCATCGTGAACCCATTGAAAACGCTTAAATATAATAGACACATGTTTCCCCTGTCGTTTCAGGACCCATTTTTATTACATCGCGCCGGTGAGAGGGTTTAGTTTGAAATTTTTGTACTTAAAATAACTTTGTAAAAAGTTCTCCTCTCTTGATGTCAATAATATTTGCGCCAACCAAAAGTTGACTGGCGCAATTTGTAAATGAATTTTTTAAGGCTTCACAAGTGGTGAAGATTTCAGGCCTCCTTGAAGCCCAATTTCCGAGTCTACAAAAAAAATTTGGTTTGACAACTCGTGTCGAATTCAATCGTCTTAAAACTGTCACCCGCTGATGAAGCGACAGTTTCGATAGGCGCGAAGGAATAGGATAAGGGCGGAACCAGACGTCACGCCTCCCTTTAAGCTCTCTTTCTCTACGCCTCGCGCCTCCTTGTGGTTGATTGATTTTACCTCCCAAATGCTGTTCAATGAGTTGACGCCTGGCTTGATCTCAATAACCGACGCCGAAAAATTGGTTCGTCTTCCAGTTTTCGGATCGAACTGAATTCGTCCCGTCAATGTTCCGTCATTTTCCGTCAAAATCACTTTCTTGATCGAATCGGCGATTCGATGTCCGTGCTCGAAAGTTTCGAATGATCGAACTTGCGTCAGATCTTCGTGTGGCCGACAAAAAAGCCCCTTCTTACCCCGATTGAACAGCTGATGACGATTGAAGCTTCTGAATTATTCAAGAATTTCACGCTGAACTCGTTCGCCATTTTTCTGTGCGCTGAACTTGTCAAAAATGTGCTTTCCATGATCCTCGATGGCAATTTCCAATGCTTTTCCAGCAACCAAAATTGCGTCGTGAGCAAAAGCTGCCGACGTCGGAATATTTTCAGTGGTCATGAAGCCGCCGCGATAAATATCGTGAAATTCAGCGCGGGTTTTTCTACAAAATTTGTCATGTTTTCTTTTTCTTTTTTCATGAAAAAAATGTTCGCTGCGCAGCGACTCAACACATAATTGCTCTGCGATACTCAGTTTGAACCGATTTTTGTGTTTTGCCAAAAAAGGAAACGTGTTCGACTCGCTGCGCAGCGACTCAACACATAATTGTTCTGCGATACGCAGTTTGAATGGACGTTTCGCGCCCCAATTTTTGTATGGAACTGAAAAATTTCGCTGTGTTCTTCAATCTGTCAACTGAGTATCAAATTGAAGGCGGAAATCGAAAAGAAGATTGCGCGCTCTATTGCACAAAATGGAGGAAGACTCACCGAAATTGCTTATTCAGTTTGTCGAAAATTGTGAAGACTGTAATATTGATGAGCGAAAAATGGAAGCCGCTCAAATCCGATTCTTCAACATCCTGGAATTTCAACAGATTTCCGAACAAATCTTGAGATGGGGGGGGGGGGGGAGGTGGCGGGGGTGGCGATGAGAAGCTCGTACAAAGTTTGAAAACACATAGTGATACTCCCTTCTGACCAAGACGCTTTCTTCGAGAGCCCGTAAAAATGCGCGGGTACGGTAACTCCCCTCCAAATCAACAACAACATTGACACGTCTGGAAGAAGAACCCGTTTGGTTTTTCATTTTCAGATCGTCAAAATTACTCGGTGTGCTCGATTTCGTCGGAGCTGTCGTTTCTTCGGATCGATTGCTGAGTGGTGAGGCGTCGATGAAAATTGTTCAAAAACTCACGAAAAAGCTCCTCATCTGACGGAGCCTAAAATTTATTCGGTTTCGCCTTTGAAAAGCGACCGCGTTGCAAGCCGCGACGCGCGCCTCTTATTTTGGCAAAAGCGTTCGAAAAAAAACCATGTAATTATCGACGAAAAGCTGATAGGATGGAGATTTGTGATGAAGATAGGTGAACATTGAGCTTAACCTTTGATGAGCTGGAAGAAAGATCATTTTTTTGATGGTTGGCCGAAGGGCTTGGGAAAGGGGAGGAGGACCATTGTTTCCATCGTGGATATAAATGAAATCTCTCCATCCTTTGTATTGGATGTAATCAATCAGAAGCTGATGTGAGGGTGGAGAAATCGAGAAAATCATTTGATGATCGGTTGACGTTTCGATTTTGTTCGATTCCCAATCAATCAATGGCATCTATAAATTTCAATTGTGATGTTTACCCTTTTTTGTGTGTGTAGTTTGATCTTAAGCTGTGGGGTTCGGCAACCGTCGTCAGGCATCTTAGAATTAAGTCGACCTTGACTAGGGAAAGGTTTTGGGCAAAAGAGGGTTTTCCTTAACAATTGGAAACTCGGCCAGGGGACTAAGTTTCTATTTTTCTTCCGTTTATGCAGAACCCCATCTCTAATAAGTAGGGAATCTAGTGAAGGATTCTGTAGAAGCGACAGCTGCAAGCTGTAGAAATTTCATCCAACTCTTCGCTGAAGAAAATTTGAAGAAGAGAGATTTCGTGCTCCAGTGCACACTTGAATTTGGCCGAGAATCAGCCATCACCTAACGCGCTGCGGATACGCAGTTTGAAATTGTTGGGTTTCGAGATTTTTTTCGAACATTTCTCGATGAACCAGTTTTGCCGGCTTCTTAGTTGTGCCCTGGAGCGAGATTACATCGCTGGTAGCCAAAGAAGGCATTGCTTGTCATTATTGCGGCGGCGGATAAAGCACGGAAATGAAGGAAAAAAGGTGCACCTTCATATGATTTGAAATGTCCTCATAGATTCCGATGTTTTTGAAACTCGATCCAACCAACATCAGCATGAATCCTAATTTCATCTCATCACAAACTGGAAAAAAAATTATTTTTCCCGCTTTTTTTTCGCTTCTCTGATGTCTCTGAAGTGAGAGAGAGAGAGAGAGAGAGAAAGAACCGATTCGATTCAAATTCCACATCATTGTGGCTCTTTCCATTGGTGGAAGATCGCGAGTGCCAAGTAGAACATCGAAATCAACGTCGGATTTGGCATTGAACGTCATCTCCGCTAGTCGAAGCATCTGAATTTGCATAATTTTGCGGCGATTTTTCCTTCTTTTTTTTTTTTTCTGGGGTCCCCCTTCATCAAACTTCAAGAATTGCGTGAGCTGTTGCATTGTCGGTGTCAGAAGAATCAACAAAAGCTCCTGGAAAAACAAAAACTCTTTACAACACCAGTAGGGAGCGGGAGGGGAAAAGCTGATGACTGACTTAGTGGCAACTTTTTTGACGCTTCGACGAGAATTCCAATTAAAATCCATTTTACTATTAATTTTTGAATCATTTTTCAGAAGAGTTCGGAATATTTCAGAAAAAATTCATTTTTGTGAAGGCGGCAGGGGCCTGGAAGAAAAACGAAGAAGACGAAGAAGAAGAAGAAGAAAATAAGAATATCCAAAAATCCAATTGAGACCTTCTTCCCGTTTTTGCCCCTCCTTCCAAAATTGAAAATGACAATCTTCTTCTTCTTCTTCTCTCTCTCTCTCTCTCTCTCAATAAGAAGAAGAGGACGGCAAAGGATCGAAACGAAACAAGCTTCAAATTGCTTTTGACTTGTCCTCTCTCTCTCTCCCTCTCTCTCTCTCTCTCTCTCTTCATCTCATCATCTCCATC
This sequence comes from Caenorhabditis drosophilae, assembly GCA_963572285.1. Classification (NCBI taxonomy): domain Eukaryota; kingdom Metazoa; phylum Nematoda; class Chromadorea; order Rhabditida; family Rhabditidae; genus Caenorhabditis; species Caenorhabditis drosophilae. The sequence continues at coordinate 5,108,588 of OY751562.1, forward strand.
AACACTTCCATTAAACCGAGAGACGCAGACAGAGAGAAAGAGAGAGAGAGAGAGAGAGAGGAGAGAAAAAAACAAAAAAACAAAATGAGAAATTGGCGGCTCTGCCGAAAAAATTTTGCAATTTCATTTCAAACCGAAATTGAGAGCAGCAGCAGCGGCCAGCTTTTTTTGGAGGGAAGAGCAACCAGCAAAAATAAAAGTTGATTAAAATTCCTGGGCTCGGTTTGGAATCAGAAAAAAACCTCCAAAGAGGTGAAATCCTTTATTATTAATTCAGAGCAAAAAAAAATTGGGCAAAAATTCAAAAAAAAAAAACAAAAAAATTTCGACTAGAAAAACTGAATGAAAAAGGTTCGAAAAAGCTTTTTTAAATTTCCCCCGTAAAAAAATCAAGAAAAACAAAAACAAAACAAAAAAACAAAAAGAAAAGTCACTTCAAAGTGTCATGGAATGTTTTTGAAAAAATTTCCCAAAAAAAAACCCCCCGTCTTCCTCCCCCCCGACCCCCCTTTTTTTGGGCTTGCAAAATTCAAAAAAGGGGAGGGAGGGGGAAGGAAAAAAAATCGATTTTTTATCGTTTCAGACCCGACTCTCACAACGTTTGACTAAATAATTCAAAATTTCAATTAAAACAAAAAAAAAACTAGAAAAAGCCCGAAATTGGCTTGGCCTGGCCCGGCCCGGCCCGGCCCCGTGGTCGATTATTTAAATGTCAACGTCGAATTTTGAAAAACGTCATCAGCGCCACGTTCGGATTTTGCAATTTTGTAGGCGACTTCGAGTATCGATTCGTTGGATTTTATTTGGAGCGATCGATCGATTCCTGGAAATTTGTTGTTTTGGCTTTTCTCTCTCTCTCTCTCTCTCTCTCTCTCTCTCTCTCTCTCTCTCTCTCTCTCTCTCTCTCTCTCTGCAATTTTTCCTCTTACCAAATGGTTTTAAGTGATAAATTAAATATTCTAAGACGTACATCAAGTTTGGATTGACATAATGGAAAGAGATCGCATAATCTGTAAACAAAATCCTTGTTTATCGATTTTTTTTCTTCCCCAAGCTGAGCTTATTAATTTTTAGTAAATTTCCCCAAAGACTATGCGGCGGGGCGGAGCTTTACAGTTTTCATTTTCAAAAAAAAACAAATTTTTTCTGAACAATCTTTCAAATTTAGATATTTGGGTTTTGGTTTTTGCAAAGCCCCGCCCCATCGCACACTTTTAAAAAAATTAAAGAAAAGTTTTTCAAATTAAAATTTTTAGTTGCAAAGCTCCGCCCCATCGCATATTTTTTTTTAAATTAAAAAAATCAAATTCGAGAAACTGAAAGAGAAGAGGAGAATCCTTTTTATCTCTGATTCTCTGCTTTTTCTCCTTTCCTCTGATTCGTCTGCGTCTCACCTGAACAACACGTTGGTCCCTGATCTTGTGGATAATACGTGTATTGCCAAAACCAAAACGACTTATCAACGTGTCCTGGTGACAAATGATGCTCTGGCACAAATGGCATAAATCTGGAAAAAAAACCTTCCTCTTCTCTATTTCTCTCTCTCTCTCTCTCTCTCTCTCTCTCACTGACCGATGACGTCCGTCGGCATCTCTTGAATCTCCGGCTTTTACGCCAACCTTCTCCAAACATTTTCCCATTTCGGCGTCTTCAGCTCCGCCATGATTTTGTGAGCACAACGTTTTGTTCGGAAGTGCGACCTCGATGAATCTGAACAAAAAACCAACAGCGTCACGAGACAAAATGGAAAGAAAGAGAGAGAGAGAGAGAGAGAGAAAGAGAGAGAGAAAGAGAGAAAGAGAGAAAGAGAGAGAGAAAGAGAGAAAGAGAAAGAGAGAAAGAAAGAGAGAGAGTGAGAGAGAGAGAGAAACCTTTTTAGAGCGGTTCGACTCAGGACGTATCCAGCTCCGCCGCTATGATATCCTTTTTCGGTGAACGGCTTGAATTTACAGCCAAAATGGACGGGCTCTTCTGGCGAATGACTCAAGAGCATAAATCTGGAACATAAAATCAATAGAAAAATAGAAGGTTAATCGATAAAAACGAGGGAGGGCGGGCGGAGGGAGGGAAAGTCGAAAAAAAACCGGGAGAAAAAACCGATAAAAAACGGGGGAAAAATCGATAAAAAACGGGGGAAAAATCCATAAAAAACGGGGGGAAATCGATTGGGATGGGGGAATCGATTAAAACCGGTGGAAAAATCAATTAAAACCGGTGGAAAAATCAATTAAAAAGGGGGGGGGGGAATCGATCAAAAACGGGGGAGAGAGGGGAAATCGATTTTAACCCTTCTTTGATCGATAAAAACAAAAGAGGGGAGAGGGAGGGGGGGGGGGGGGGGGGTTTTAGAAAAAAAAACGAAGAAAAAACCTTAAATTTTCCATTATCACATAAGTGTCGTCATCAGCTTTCAAAAACCAGTCGTAATCATTCAAATGATTCTCATAAATAAATTTAAAGGCTCGTTTCGTTTTTGACCACAAATAGTCTCGACCTTCCGACACATTCAAATTGATCGATGGTAGACTCGCGTCTTCTTCTGACGACATGAAAACGTATCTGAAATTTTTGAGATTTTCAGCTAAAAAAAAAAATGTTCACTCCCTACTTATTGCATCTCTTTGCCCATGTCGCTTTGACGTGTTTGGCTCGTTTTTCATGATTTTGCTTTCCGGTCAGGATCCAACAAAAAATTCTCACTTTTTCTGCTATCAAATCGGCCACTTTGCTTTCGCCTGAAAAATGGAACAATTTTTTTCTTTCTCTCTGTCTCTGTCTCTCTCTGTGTCTCTCTCTCTCTGTCTGTCTGCCTGTCTGCCTCTATCTCTCTCTCTTTCTAAACGAAACTGTTATGAATGTTGTAAACACGCTCTACTGCCAATTTAAAAAATGTCCTTGTCAAGTTTTCTCATGTTCATTGATTTAATACTCAGTCTAAGAAACCAGCAAAAGATACGCAGCCAAACTAAAAAACTTTTTTTTCGTTCACTAAGATTTCAACAAACGCGCTCTACCGAACATTTTTTAAAAGAATACAAATATTATTTCGATTTCGCTGCTACATGAAATTGATATTTATTCCAACGATTCTCGTTTGGAAATCCATTTCAAATACGCAGCCAAATTAAAGGCGCGAAAAAAGTTTTTTTTGAATTTCTCCTACCATCGTGTGAATGTTTCGAACTGTTTGAATGAAATTGAACCGGCTCAAAGTTGCCATGATTGTCGTCAACATCGTCATCATTGTGCTGCAAAAGAAAAAGAATTTCAAGATTCTTTTGGATCCCCCCCTTCCATCCATCCATGTCTTACGGGATCTAAGCCGTGTTGATGGTTATGCTCGTCATCGGACTTCTTCACATCAACTCGTTCGGCTCGTAGAAACGCAATTCTTGACGCTGCCACATTCGTCTGAAGAATCAAAAAACATTCGATTTTTCTCCGCTTTTTTTTCCGGGGGTTAGGTCTTACCACGTCAGACTGTGATAAAAATGATAAGAAGAGTCCAATGATAACGCCAATTCCGACGTAGGCTAATGGTGATATTCTTGGCCAATGAACCATTATATATTCATCTGAAATTCGAATCAAAAAAGCTGAAAATAAAAAAAAAAAAAGAAAAAAGAAGAAGCTGAAAGCAAAAATGAGTCGATCAGATTCGCTCCATTGAAACAACACAAAACAACGGCTGATAGAGCACAACGAAAAGTGAGAGTGGTTAGAGAAAACAACGTTTTGAGACGAAAGAACGCCGAGTGAGTGAGAGAGACGAGACAAAAAAGAGTTGAATTGAAATTTGGCGAGAATATCAAATTACTCGATTCTTGGAAATCGGAGAAAAAATGTTTAAAAAAAATGCGCGCGAAACATTTTTTTTTTTGAATTTTTTTTTCCAAGGTGACGACGATTCTTTTGTCGCCTCTCCCCTCTCTCTCTCTCTCTCTCTCTTTCTCTTCTAAAAGAAAAATTAAAGAGCAATAATGAAGAATTTTCTAGTTTTGTGAATGAAGAGAGGAGAGGAAAGCGGGGGGCAGAAGAAGAGGGAGGAGAGAAGAGAACTCGTCACATCTGCCACCACAATTTCTCTCTTCTTCTCTCGTCACCTCTTCGAAAAGTGTGAACTCTCTTTCTCTCTCTCTCTCTCTCTCTCTCTCTCTGTCCCTAAATATATACATTTTGGCTCATAAAAACCCACTAAAAACAATTTTTTACGATTCAATAGAAATAAATAAATAAATAAATGAAAAGAGAAAAAAAATAATTTTTTTTTTCAAATAAATAAATTTCCGACGTGTCAAAATACAAAATTTTAAGCATCGATGACTTTTATTGATTGATTTCTCGTTTAAAATCGAGGAAAATTTTTTTTTTGGAGAATAAAATTAAAATTTAATAAATTAAAAAAAAAAAAAAAAGAAAGGAAAAGTTCGAGGAAAAGAAGAAGAAGCGGCCGAACCCAGTCGTTGCCATGTTTTTCTCTCTCTCTCTCTCTCTCTCTGTCTCTCTCTCTATCTTTCCCGTCTTCATTCATTTTCGTCGGAGAAATTGTTTCTCTCTCTCTCTCTCTCTCTCTCTCTCTCTCTCTCGTTTAATTAGCCGAAAAAAGATTCAGAATTCAGAATTGAATTGGGGGGAGGGAACAAAACAGGGTTTGGCATTCAATTTCAAGGTTAGCTCCCATCCCATCCCATCCCCCCCCCCCCCCACTTATTCATCCCCCATTTTTTTTTTCGGGGTTGAAACGGTTTTGATTTTAACAAGAATATAATCCGAGATTATATTTGAAACGAAAAAAAAAGGAAACAAAAATAATTTTTTTTTATTTTTTGAAAAAAAAAATTTCGATGACACAACAAAACAAAATAAAATGTTGGAAATGATTTTGTTGCTCATTTTAACGCAATTTTTGTTTAAATCAAAATCAATCGATAAACGCAAGAGACGCCCCACAAAACAGAGGGGGAAAAGATGTAAGAAAAGGAGGGAAAAAAACGGGGAAAAAAAAGGGGAAAATCAAAACAAATATCGAAATGAGCGAGTGTCAATGATAAATTGAATTGTGCAAGGAAAGAAGAAACAGCTGCCTCTCCTTCTCTCTCTCTCTCTCTCTCTCTATCTCTCCTCTCTCTCTCTCTCTCTATCGCTACAACGATTCATTCAAAAAAGAGCTCCGTGTTTTGACATTTTTTAAAAGGGCGAGGGAGGAAGAAGCATAATTTTGTTGTTGTTGTTGGGGGGAGGAGGGGAAGCTCTTTTGATTAAACTCAACAACTTTTTACGGGAATTTTTCAAGAGCTCTCTTTCTCTCTCTCTCTCTCTCTCTCTGTCTCTTTCTCTTTCTCTCTGTCTCTGTCTCTGTCTCTGTCTCTCTCTCATCACGTCGTAACACAAAGTTTTTATCAATTTTAAAACAACGAAATTTTATCAAAGAGCAAACAAAAGAAAAATGAACAATTTTCAGCGTCTTCTGCACTCGACTTATTTTCAGAAATTTTCAGACAAAAAAAGAAGAGAATTTCAAGAGAAAAATTGTGTGGCTTCTTTTCGCATTTATCGATTTATTGATTTATTCAAATTCTCATGAAAAAGAATATTTGGAACAAACGATCAAGTGGTTTCTTTTTTGTTATCAAAAGAATTCGAAAAACGAAAAGAAGGAAAAAGATTAATAAAAATGAATTGATTAAACCATTTTTATTATCATCGCTGGATAAAAGTAAACAATTCCCCCCTTCTTCTTCTTCTTTGTTAACGCAATACATTTTACATATAAATAAATATATAAATTTATATTTTTTTTTTGTTAAAAGGGGGTTGGAGAGCGAGAGAGTGTGAGAGGGAAAAGAAAGAGAGAGAGAGAGAGAGAGAGAGAGCGAGAGAGTGAGAGAGAGAAAAGAAAGAGAGAGAGAGAGAGAGAGAGAGAGAGGGATAAAATTAAATTTGAAAATGCAGAAAATAAAATTGCATACTTTTCAAGGTGGGCAAACATTGCATTTTCACTAATAAAAATTCTTAAGCACAAGTCCACCTGTGTTAACCTCGAAAATGAATCATTATTACGAATCAAACAAATAATATAGGGTTGGGGGGTTGGGGGTATGTAATAACAAAAATGACAAAAACATTGCCACGAACCAGGATCGAACTGGTGACCTTTAGATCTTCAGTCTAACGCTCTCCCAACTGAGCTATCGAGGCTGTGGTAAACTTTGAGGCGATGAAAAATATTAGTTGAGAAAAAAAAGAGAAAAATTAGGCATTTCCTTGCAGAATTTATTGGTTTATTAGGAAAAATGTTTGAAAATTGTGGCGAAACGGAACAAATATTTACATAAATAAATTTGAACAATTAAAATGATTATTTTTTCAGCTGATCGATTTGATTCTGTCGTTCAACTGACTTTTATAATTGAAGTATTCAACATTTTTTGTAACAAAAAGCTTCCAATTTTACTGAATTTAAGCACCCTACATGAGAGGTCAATCAAATTACCATTAAAAACTTAAATTTTTCTTTAAGTGCACTTGATAGAAGGGGAAAAAAACCATTTTTTTCCAATTAAATTTGAAAAAAAAATGATTTTTGTGTCTTTTTTTTTCGCTTTTTTACAATTGAGGATTTGAAAACTAAAAAGGTGTAAATGTGTAGTGTTGTTGAACACTTTTTTTTTCCAAAATTACGAAAAAAAAACGAATCGCTAAACTTCAAAACGTGGTCGTCGCTCGCTGATGTCATTGCGGAGTTTCGTTGGTTGAAATTAATATGAGCGTCAGAAAAATGACGGAACGCGGGGGAAGGAAAAAAAACAACAAATCAGGATGAGATGTAAATAAATGAAAGAAAAGAGCAAATATTGCAAGAAAAAATAGGGAGGAAGGGAGTTTTTGGAGAAAATAAATCAAAAATTGACAACCGGAAATAATACGAAATGACAGTAACCACTTTTTTCTTTGTAGGAGCCAAGCCAAAGTCGCCTTTTCTTTTCTTTTCTTTTTTTTGATTTTAATGAATTCTACGATGAAAAGACGATTGAATGAAGAAGCCGCAGCAGCAGCCGTAAAAAGAATAAAATTCCAAAAAACAAATGGTCAAGGATGCGGTTTTTTGATTTGTTAATTGTCGTCCAACCGGATTAATAAATAACTGGTCGAATCGAGATGAACTTTGAATAAATCACACTTTTTTTTTTGGAGACAAAAACACGGACGACGTACAAAAAGGGGCGGGCGTTTGCAAGTTGTGGGCACGGATTTTTTTCGCTTTTTTCTTTTGGGGGTAGGGAGGGGGTGAAGGAAATTAATCGAACGGTTTGGCTTTTTGTCTAGTGCAAGTTGCGCGCACAGTTTTTGGCCACGACCCTCCTCCATCGCACGCTTTTGCGATGCAACAAAAAAAATTACGTCACGTGGAAAACTAAATCGGGTGGATAACTAGGCCACGTAGAAAACCAGGTAACGTGAAAATTAAGGCCGCATAAAAAACAAGGTTACGTGGAAAACTAGGTCACGTGGATAACTAGGCCACGTAGCAAACTAGGTAACGTGAAAATTTAGGTCGCATAAAAAACAAGGTCACGTGGATAACTAGGCCACGTGGATAACTAGGCCACGTGGATAACTAGGCCACGTGAAAAAACTAGGTCACGTGGATAACTAGGCCACGTAAAAAACAAGGCCACGTGGTGAGGGGGTCCTTTAAGATTGAAACACCCTCTATCGGCTCCTGTAAATTTAGAAAATTCGAAAAAAAAAACTAAAAATATTGTGATTTGCAATAGAGCATCATTGCATCACTTCAAAGAGGGAAAAAACAAAAAAGTTCAAGTGGTTGGTGAGAATACTTGAGAATTTATTGATTTAATTCAGATTTTTATGGGCAAAACGAAAAAATTCCGTTGATTTTTGTGACTTTTTTCCGATAATAAAAATGTTTATTTTTCTCTCTGAAACTAATCAATAAATCGATATCGATATAATAGGAAAACCATGTATTCCAACAAAAAAGCGAGCCCCGTAGTAATTAAAAAAAAAAAGTATCGATTTTCTTCGAATTCTTGAATTTTTTTGGCTGAAAATCATCAATTCGGCAACTATTATTTTAATTGTTGAACAAGATTCTGAAGACATTTGACATGATTCTGAGCCGACGCTAGAATTCGATTACAATCGTGACGTTCGGCCATTTCTGAAATTCTTTTTTTGTTTCCAGCGATTTCGATACATGTGCCGCTTAACCGTTGAAGAATTTGATCATATCAGTGAAGTCCATGTTGTTCGTTAGGATCACATCGCGATAATTGGTCACAAGTGCCAACGCGAAGAAAATGGCAAAATTTTCAGTGATTTTCAGCTTTTTTGCCGACCAAATTGTCTCCCAAACTTTGTATGTACAATCGTAGGATAATTCTGAGAAAAAAACGCTTTTTTTCCCCATTTTTTTGTAGTTGCTAAGTCGTCGTGGTGCAACTGCGCTCTATTGTGAACGTTTCATAGGCAACAAAAATTGTATTCAAAACTTTTTTAAATTTTTTCTTGGCTGAAGCCTTTGCTCATTTTTTCTAAATATTGCTAGTGTCAATAGAGCGTGTTTGCAACATATCATCTAAAAAGCTAACAACACACTGCGTATCCATCAAACAGTTGGGAGTTGATACTCAGTGAATTTTTTTTTTTTTTGACAAACCTCGCTTAAAATCCAACAAAAACCATCGATACGAGAAATATAAATGAGTAAAATCGGATGTGGCAGTGAGAAGCGCAAAAATCTGTGGATCAACGACTTGAATCAGCGATCGTAAATTTGATAAGCAATTGTCCATTCCGGATCTTTGCGGGAAATTTTCGCGTAGACGCGTCATCAGAATTGTGAAACATTCCAACGTCAACGCTTCTGAAGACCGATTAAAAAGTCGACGTTTTATTTTTTCGAGGCACCGAATGGCGTTTTTTACCGTCTTCAAAGACAACAAGAAGTGGAGCAAGAAGATCGCACATTCCTTGAATATAACCTTCGTCAAGATTTCTTCGAACATATGTGCACATTACTCGCCTGAAAAAATCAATATTCTGATCAATATTTCGATCAATGTTCAGATCAATGTCCAAAGCAATATTGAAATCGATAAAAAATCGGTATTCTAGTCAACAATAAAATCGATATTCTGATCAACATTCAGATCAATATTCTGATCAATGCCAAAGTAATATACTAAATCGAGATTCCGATCAAAATTCTGATCAGTGTTCAGATCAATTCCTAAGCAATATTGAAATCAATAAAAAATCAATATTCTGATCAGTGTTCAGAGCAATGCCAAAGCAATATCAAAATCGATACTCCAATCAAAAATTCAGATGGAAACTCAAAAAATACCTCAAACTTTCTAAATTATCCTTATTCGAAAAAAAAATCAAATTTCGATCGCATCTTTCAACATCCTTATCGATCCGATGAAGATTCGCCATAAACAATAAAATCAATCTTTCGTGCCAATCCTTGTTCGAACATGTTGGCTCCTTCAAACTTTCAAGGTAAAGAAAAAAGTCTGGAAAATCTGAAAAAAAACTGCACATCTTCTTCAAAAACGTCAGACATCATTGATCCTTCTCGAATTGGTGACGAATTCTTTTTCGATCTTGCCGCAATGAAAGCTTCTTCATCACGTCTTCGAACTTCAGCTTCTAATATTTTCCATTCTTCGATCTGAAAATCAAAAAAAAAAGAAAAAAAAGAATTTCTTGTCTGGAATTTTCAGCAAAACTTCTTGTCTATAAATTGCGGTAAAATAATTGATTTTCTCTTCCGGCTCCTCTTCCCATTCAAATAATCCCAGTAAATACGGCCACGCTTGTCTTCTCAACTCCTTTGGATTCTTTCCTTCGATTCCCTTCAAATAACACCTTCTCAAAAATTCAGCCTCATTTTCAGCCTGAAGAAACGCTAGAATGAATTCATTGCAGCAGCGTCACCAACCGTTGGATTCTGACGACAACGTCTCCAGAATTCCTCGTCGATCGGCTCACACTTCTCGTCGTCGCTTGTCAGAAGTTGAATCGAATCCGGATTGGTGTTGACGAGATGAAGAAGATGGGTTCGAATCGTCTTCAGATGTCGCACATAGGTGAGCCAACCATAAAATGCTCGAGCCATGATTTGGTGACGCATCGATTGACAAGCTTTGCCGATTTGAAAACTGGAATTTTTTCAGAATTTTATGTGGGGCGACGGCCCCCCCCGACACGGGGAGGATGGTTTTTTGTAGATTTTCTTGACTTACTTGACAATGCTATCCACATTATCCACGATATACGGAGAGTTCGGAAGCGAAACACTGCAAAAATTCCAGAGAAAACCAATTTAAATCGAGAGCTTCTTGAGCTTTTACCAATTATTGTGAAGAAGCCGCGGCGGCGTCTTATCATTGTTGGCTTCAACATCGTCCGGCTCTGGTTCGACACCAGAACTTCTGACTAAGCGAAACACATAGTCGAGCATTGCGTTCGGTTGAGGTGTCGACGACGACGACATCCCCCCCACACATCCGCCCGATCCGGCGGCTGTCGATCGTTTTCGAAGTCGTGGAAGCATTTTTTCTGAAACGGCGACAAAAATTGACAACTTTTTTCGCGAGAGAAGGAAGGAAAGTGGTGGCTGTGCTCTTTTGGATCTATGGCAACCGAAAAAACGAGAAGCTGAAGCAGAAGCAGGTTGAAAAAAATTTGTGATGTCAGAATAATAAAAATGGCCTTTTAAATAAATAGACTCCGCCTCCTTTTTTTTTGGAGAACAGTGAAGAAGCAGAGGGAAGAGGCGCAGAAAGCTAAAAATGCTCGAATAATATTGGCTGCGTACTTTGAAACTTTTTTTCCGAATAGTTGACTGAGTATCAAATGTAATAATTCTCTGTGTGTGTGTGTGAAAAACGATTAAAATTTTTAAAATTGTCATAGGAGCGCGTTTGCAACATTATCGAATTTATTTTTGTGGGCCCAAAAAAAAAACGGTGAAAAGAGAAATAAAAAAACCTTTCGCTGTGCCGGTCCATAACGGAGGATCAAGCCGAAGCAACGGTGCCAGTCCAGTTTCCAGCGACGACAAAAACGCGATCGAATGTTGTCCGGCTGGCAACTGTAACGGTGCCGATTGAACACCTTCACAATTGACAAACGTCAAACAGGCCGGTGAGAATTCGTCTGAAATTTCAGCCAACGAATTTCATTTTTCACCCCGCCTTCCGATGTCTGAACCTTTTTGATGAAGATGAATGTAAATAATTTCCTGCATTTCGATTTGAATCGCATTTTTCCAAAGATTCGAAAATTCTCCATTATTCGAATGAGCCGATGATGGTTGTGAGCTGAAATTGGAAAAGGAAAAGCTTCTTCCTTCCTTCTTTTTTTTTCCTTTTGTCGTTACCTCGCATGCATTAATTGATTCGGAATCCATTTCAAGCTCAAGTTTCCATCGTAATTTTTATGAAGCGATAAATAACCTGGAAAAAATGATTTTCTTCAGAATCTTCAGGATGTTAAAAGTTCGAAGGACAAGATCTCTCTTCACTGATCGGGAATCAGAGTCTTGAAAAATGAAGCCTGGAAGAAGAAGGCGACAAAACCTAATGAACCGCGGCCGAGTTTCCACATTGCAGAAAAACTCTTCCATAAGTAAAAGAATATTTTTTGAAACTCTCGGAAAACGTGACCGCAACGCGGGCGGAAGCGTCGCGGTTTAGATTATTCACCTTTCGCTGAATCATTTCCATTCATTGCAACTGAAACATTATTTTTGCCATAAAGTAAACTGGTCTTGAAATTATGATGAAGTGAATAAACGTAATCCCGACTAGCTGATCCATTCCGATCGATCGATGAGACCAAACTTGATCCTTGACGAGTTATCTTCAAAGTAAAAAATTTTTCTCCACAACGCCATCCCCACTTACCGTTAATGGTGGCCTCGAATTGATTGACGCTTCTCCATTGACTCGAACTCGATTTGTGGTCGGAGCACCGGCGACGAGCTCCTCCGCCGTTGTCTCCTCGATTTTGTCGGTCATTCGTCGAAACGTTACAGCACACGGACCGACTGAAAAAAGCCCAATTAATTGTCAACTTTTTAACACTTTGTCAAGTTGAAATCGATGGACGTGGACTAGAAAACCAAAATGAAGAGAGACGGTTTTCTAGGCCAAACAATTTTTAGAAAAACTTCAATTGTCCGTGGAGCGAGTTTGCAACACTGCTTTTTTCCTTCTTCTTCTCTTTAAATTCTTCGAGAAAAAATCTTGAAGCACACAAATCAAAATAGTGTGTAGATAATAGAGACGGAAAAGAAACAGGGTTTCGAATAAAAAAAAGCCGCCGCCACTGGTTTTTTCAGACAAAAAATTTAAGATTTTTTTCTTTTTGTTTTTTTTCCAAAACTTTCCACAAACGATTTTTGAGAAGAAAAAAAAAATGAAAAATTCATTAGGAAAAAGAAAAGAAACGAAAGGACCATTTAATATTCCTTTAAGCTGCTTTATCGATTCCCCATCCACCACCTCCTCTCCGCCACCCCCGCTTTCATCAGTTTTTAAGCATTTTTATGCTGAAAAAAAAAGAAAAAGCGAAAAATTCTTCCAGAAACTTCAAGTTTTTTTTATTCGCGAAAAAAAAACGCTGAAAAAATTGTTGAGCAGCAGCCAGGAAAAAGCGTCAAAACACAACACAAAAACTTGGCCAAAGAAAAAAAAACTTAACAAAATCCGCCGCTTTTTTTCTTTCTTTTTCCGCCCCAATTTTGGAGCAAAATTGTTTTTTTTTTTTTGAAAATGTTTCTTATTTTTCGAGCCGCAAGATGAGAGAGCGTGAGCGACGAGGAGGGATGAGGGAGCTCCAAATTTTAGAGCTCAAAAAAGCGAAGCAAAAAAAAATGTGGAGCTTTAAATATGAAAAGAGTGGTCATCATCATCATCGTCGTCGTCGTCGTCTTCTCTCTCTCTCTCTTTTCAAATTTTTCAACTTTCTCTCTCTCTCTCTCTCTCTCCCGCTCTCCCTCTCTACTCCTCTCTCTTTTCTTCCTTCCTTCTTCTTTTTTTTTCAATGCTTTTTATGTATTCGTCATTTCGTCATCCGCTTCTTCTTCTTTCTTTACTCGCTCGCTCCGAGCAGCTTTCTCTCTCCTTCACCGCAAAAATGGGGTGGAAGGAAAGTGAGGGGGGGGGGGGAGGGAGGGGGAGGCACGTTAATCAATAATTGGATTGAGAAGAGATGATGTGAGAGAAAAATAAAACAAAAAGAGAGAGAGAGACAGCGAGAAGTAGAGAGAGACAAGGAGAGGGACACTTAAAATAAGAGAGGGACAGAGAGCAAGAGAGAGAGACGAAAGGAGATTATGCAAAAAAAAAATTGCAAAGTGCATTTTTAAATTGTGTCTTGTCTGACCTCCTGATGGATAAGACGTTTGTTTCTGAAGAAGAAAATGAAATTCGGAAATCCGGAGGAGGAGACAAATCTTCATCAGGCACCAGACATATCATATTTAGGGGCCTTTTAAATGAGGTTTGACAGTGGAATCGGCGAGACGTTTCCTTTTTATGTGAAAAGTGCTCTTCGCCCCGCCCCCTTGTCGAGCAACTCACGTAAAAGAGCAGCAACCATTCCACCCTTGGCTCGATCCAACATCAAGGAATTTGCATCGTAAAGTCGTCGAACACTGGAAAACAAACAAGCGCAAAAATTTGTTGAGAGGTGGGTGGGGGCGGAAGAAATACTTGTTCGCTGTTACAATATAATGAATAATGGTCGACAAGGATCTCATATGAAGCGCCTCTCGAATCCAAATCAGATGCGAACCGATTCCAGCGCGATGCTTCACCGCCAAAGTTTTCGCCAGCACATTCTCGGCAGTCGCGTTGTGTTTGGCGATTGAATGAAGCAAGGCGAGCGACGATCGACAACCGAACAGACCGAGAAGACGTCGACGAAGACCATCCATTAGGCACGCGTCAACAGCGACTGAAAACAAGGTTTTCTCTCTCTCTCTCTCTCGAAAAAATCAATAATTTTTTCCAACCAACCACAAAGTGACGTCACGTAGGGAGAATTTAAATCCATCAATTTTTTGGTCACCGCTTCTTCCATTATCATTTTTACCTGGAAATATTGATTTTTTTTTAATTTTTTGAATTTTGAATTTTACCTCCTTTTTCAGTTGTAGAATTAATTGCTCTTTGTGCTGCGTTGAAACATCTGGAATTGTTTCTTCAACAGCGCAGACGCTTCCATTCCTGGTTAATCGTTCACATCCCTCGTCATTTCTTCAAATATTTTTTAAATCGATATTTGCATGGTTAACACAGTTACAGTAATCTCAACGTTCAAAGGAGCATTCGCTTTATTTTTTTTTAGAAAAAGTTTCGCAACGAAGAAAAAATTTTTTGAAAAGGCAATTAATGAGCTCTCCTTTAATGTGCAAAAAATGAAGATTTAGACAACTAAAAAAAAACTCTAATTTTTCCGTTGTAAGACACGAGATTACTGTAACAATATGTCAGCAGTGTGAGTTTAGACAAGTTCAACGTTTTTTCTTGGAATTTAAGATCAAAAAATCAGAAAAAATGAGATTTTTTTCGAGGAAATTAATTTTGGCTTTGTATCAAGATTCTCAATAACAACAAAAATTTGAATATTTTCTCGCGTCCCGCCTTTTCCAATTTGCTGCGTAGCAACCCATCGAATTAAAATTAATTTAATTTCCGTCAAATATTCTCAATGGAGCGAACTTGCAAAAAATGCAGATTTTCACCGAAAAAAAAATTTTTTTTTTGTTGAATTTTTTGGTTTTCGGAAGAACAAAAAACAATTTTTTTTTTTTTGAATTTTCAAAAAAGGAAACCTCGGAATCCACGAATTGGTTTCATCGTGATTCTCATTATCAGTTAATCCATTAATCCACTCAACAACTGATGGTCGACGATCAGATGTTTGTCGTCGTTCAATCGGCTTCCGATGCCACGCGTCAGCCGATGAATGTCGAAATATTTGCATAAATGAAGCGCTGAAAACAAAAAAAACGCTGTCGTCGTCGGATGAGTCATCATTTGGCCCAAAACACCCAAAATCCGATTTGGAGAAGACAAAACAAGAA